>CM039669.1:9046153-9554543 GCA_022405105.1 Aristolochia contorta | reverse complement strand
AGAGAGAGAGAAAGAGAGATAGAAAGAAAGAGAGTGAAAGGGCAAGAGAAAGAGATAGAGTGCGAGAGGGAGAGGAAGAGAGAGAGAGATACAGAGAGAGAGAGACAAAGAGACAGAGCAACAGTGAGAGAGAAAGAGAGCAACAGATAGTGAGTGTTAGAGAGATAGAAAGAGATAGATAAAGAGAGTGTGATAGAGAGAGAGAGAGAGAGAGAGAGAGCAAGAGAAAGAGAACAAGAGAGGGAGAGAGAGCAACAGTGAGAGATAGATACATAGAGAGAGAGAGAGAGAGCATGGGAGAAAGAGATGGAGAGAGAGAGAGAGAAAACAGAGAGAGAGAGAGAGAGAGACCGAGAAAGAGAGAGAAAAGAGAGAGAGAGAGAGAGAGAGAGAGAGAGAGGGGGAGGAAGAGAGGGAGAGAGCAAGAGAGAGAGAGAGCAAGAGAGAGAGAGAGCAAGAGAGAGAGAGAGCAAGAGAGAGAGAGAGCAAGAGAGGGAGAAAGAGATAGAGATAGGAGAGAGAGAGAGAACGAGAGAGAGAGAGAGAGAGATTGAGATAGAGAGAGTGAGAGAGCAAGAGACAGATAGATAGACAAAGAGAGAGAGAGAGAGAGAGAGAGAGAGAGAGAGAGCAAGAGGGAGGGAGAGTGCCTGTGAGAGATTGAGAGAGAGATAGAGAAGAGACAGAGAGTGAGAGAGGGAAAGAGAGAGAGAGAGAGAGAGAGAGAGAGAGAGAGAGCAAGAGATAGAGAGAGAGAGAGAGAGAGAGAGAGAGACTGAGAGAGACAGAGAAAGAGAGAGAGAGAGAGAGAGGAAGAGAGGGAGACAGGAGGAGAGAGTGAGAGACATAGCAAGAGAGAGAGATAAAGAGATAGAGATAGAGAGAGAGAGAGCCAGAGAGAGAGGGAGTAACAGGGAGAGGCTGATAGACAGAGAGAGTGAGATAGAGAGAGAGTGAGGGAGAGAGAGAGAGCAAGAGAGAGTGACAAAGAGGCAAAGCAAGACAGAGACAGAGACAGAGGAAGAGAGAAACTGTGAAATGAAGAGAGAGAGAGAGAGAGAGGGAGAGGAAGAGAGAGAGAGAGAGAGAGAGAGAGAGAGAGAGAGAGAGAGAGAGAGAGAGAGTAAGACCGAGAGAGAGACAGAGAGAGAGAGAGAGAGCAAGAGAAACAGACAGACAGAGATGGAGCCAGAGAGAGAGAGAGCAAAATAGATAGAGAGTTACTCAGAGAGAGAGAGAGGGAAGGGGAGATAGTGAGAGAGGGAGAGAGAGGAAGAGGGAGACAGAGAGAGAGCAAGAGAGCGACAGAGACAAAGACAGAGAGTAACAGAGCGAAACAAAGAGTCAGAGAGTGAGACAGAGCAAGAGAGAGAGAGAGAGAGAGACCAAAAGTGAGAGAGAGACCAAAACACAGAGAGAGAGAGAGAGCAAGAGAGAGAACCAAGAGGGCGACAGTAAAGAGAGAGAGAGAGAGAGAGAGAGAGATATATAGAGATAGAGAGAGCAAGAGAGAGAGAGAGAGAATAAGAGTTGGGGAAAGATAGAGAGAGAGAGAGAGAGAGAGAGAGAGAGAGAGAGAGAGAGAGAGAGAGAGAGAGAGAGAGAGAGAGAGAGAGAGAGAGAGAGAGGAAGAGAGATAGATAGAGAGAGAGAGAGACATAGAGAGACTGAGACTGAGAGATAGAGGGAGTGCAAGAGAAAGAGAGCAAGAGGGAGAGAGGGACTCCAAGAGAGAGAGAGAGAGAGAGAGAGAGAGAGAGATTGAGAGAAAGGGGCTAAGAGAGAGTATTAGAATAAGAGAGGGAGAGAGATAGAGAGAAAGAGAGAGAGTGGGAGAGAGAGGGGGGAGTGCAAGAGAGAGAGAGAGAGAGAGATTGAGATAGAGAAAGAGAGATATATAGAGAGAGGGAGAGAGCAAGAGTGAGAGAGAGAATAAGAGAGGGAGAAAGATAAAGAGAAAGATAGAGAGAAAGAGAGAGCAAGAGAGAGAGAGAGAGAGCAAGAGAGAGACAGGGCAAGTGAGAGAGTGAAAGTTGGCAAGAGAGAGAAAGATTGAGAGTGATAGAGAGATAAAGAAAGATTGAATGAGAGAGAGATAAAGATAGAGAGAGCAAGAGAAAGAGAGGAACAGAGGGAGAGAGAACAAGAGAGATATAAATAGAGAAAGAGATAGAGATAGCTAGAGAGAGAGAGAGAGCAAGAGATAGAGATATATATAAATAGAGAAAGAAAGAGAGATAGTGATAGATATAGAGTGAGAGAGTGAGAGGGAGCAAGGGAGAGAGAGATAGAGAGTGAGAAATAGATAGAGATTGAGAGAGAGAGACAGAGAGAGCAAGAGAGTGAGATAGAGAGAGAGAGTGAGAGAGAGAGAGAGAGACACAGAGAGAGAGAGAGAGAGAGAGAGAGAGAGAGAGAGAGAGAGAGAGAGAGAGAGAGAGGAAGGGACAGATCAAGAGAGAGAGAGCAAGAGAGAGAGATAGAGATAGAAAGAGACAGAGAGAGAGAGAGCAAAAGAGAGAGAGAGAGAGAGAGAGAGAGAGAGAGAGAGATAGCAAGAGCGATCGAGATAGATTGAAAGAGAGAGAGAGAGAGAGAGAGAGAGTGACTGTGAGAGACTGAGAGAGAGATAGAGAAAGAGACAGAGAGTAAGAGAGGGAGAGAGAAAGAGCAAGAGAGAGAGAGCAAGAGAGACATAATCTGTTGAAGTTTGTTATCTGGTTTTTTCTGCTCACACCATTATGATCTGTATATTCCTCTTTCATTTTTCTGCTGGTGAAATTTGTTTGTCAAATTATTGTGAATTCATACTATGAATTTTTCCTCTTTTTCTTCGTGAGAAATTTTCCTCTTTTTTGGGTTTTTTGTGATTTCTATATTTTTGTTTTATTTACCCGTTTATTACCCATTTATTACCCAATTACCTAGTTTTCCGGCGGGTAATAAACGGAATAAAATTTCACGGAACTTAACGGATACGGACGGTAACGGGTAAAGGGTTCAAAAATATAAACGGTAGACTGAAACCCATTACCCGTACCGTTTATTACCCATTTACATCCCTGAAAGGATAAAATTAAACAACATTTTGTACATTCAGAGAAAAAGAAAAAGATAAAACTTTTAAATCCCTCCAAAAACAAAACCTTGAAAGAAGAAAAGAAATAGAAGAAGATCAGCCCGGGTGATATAGACAAAGAGAGATTGCGAAAGATTGAGAGAGATTGAGAGTGGTATAGAAGCACATACATTAGGGAAAAATTGAACGAGACGAAGAGGGAGAGGGACAGAGAGAGCTTGAGAGTGGTATAGAAGAACGTACATAAGGGAAAAATTAAACCAGACGGAGAGGGAGAGCGACAGAGAGAGATTGAGAGTGGTATAGAGAGAAAATCACTGAGCTAGAAAAAAAAATCAAACTTCACGGTTAGGGCATGGAAATCGAACTTCACGGTTAGGGCATGGAAATCGAACTTCACGGTTAGGGCATGGAAATCGAACTTCACGGTTAGGGCATGGAAATCGAACTTCACGGTTAGGGCATGGAAATCGAACTTCACGGTTAGGGCATGGAAATCAAACTCCGGCGTCCAACTCCGGAGTCCTTCAACCTTTCTCTTCTTGCCTTAACTTGCAAAAACTTGTCTTTCAAGGTGATCATCTTCTCCCAATCATCTTTTGTTCCTTGAGAAAAGTAATTCATAGTTGCTTTTAACTTGATTAATTATTCTTACAGGGAATGTGGCATTTTTTTATGAGCTTGAAAGTGATGAAGATGATCGTTCCTGGACTGCATTACTTATATTTTCAGGTATAAAGTTTTGGAGAAATTTAGTTTGCAAATATTGTTAATTCAGCCCAAAGATATCGATAATCATTTTTTCCATATATTGTTAGAAGCTGGTACCAACCATACTGCTCAAACAAGAACCGACAAATCTGAGAAGAGGGGGGAGCGTTTTTGCACCTAATCCTACCTCCTCTCTCCACTGGAGGAGACATTTTTATTTGTTTTTTGTTGAAGAATTAGACCCTTTCATATTCGTACAACAAATATTATATGCTTTAAGTATACAGGATCCGTCCCTCTACAAAATGAGAGTCATTTTTAGGCAAAATGGTTTGCCTTAAGCATGAATTGGCGAGTCTTAAATGAGTCATCCTTCATCTCCATTAGAGCGCTCCTATTTCTGCAACTTTCATCAGCTCTAATTAGTTGACGCCTGCTAATCTCCAACGGAATTATTGTAATAACTGCCAGTAGGTAACCGTATTTTATACCTATTTCCATGGCGGTTGATTCCACCAGTACAATGTCCTGCAATGTTTCCCTGCCGGTAGCTCAACTACCGAGGCTCCATTTCCGGCAATGTTTCCCTGCTGGTAGCTCAACTACCGAGGCTCTGTTTCCGGCAATGTTTCCCTGCTGGTAGCTCAACTACCGAGGCTCCGTTTAGTGGTGGTCGACTTTGCGCCGGTATCTTATATATGGCAGTTTTATGGGTTTTAGCGGCCATTAAAATCCGCCGGTGAAAGTCTAATTAGTTAAATCTTTGCATGCACGTACAGATACCAATAATGGTTGTTTTTTATGATCTTGGCAACGACGAGGCGAAGAACATCCTTTCGAGACTGGGACTTGAGGTCTTGATTAGATCCATGCACGTCTGGAAAAGATGGAAGGAATTGATAAAAGAGATCGTTGACAAAAGGCAAGAAAAGATGAAGGAACTCATTCTCGTCAACTTCATCTCCGTCCTCCTAGAACTCGTACGCATCGCAGCACGCTGACGTCCACGCCCTCGACTTGAATCTGGACGAGTACATCCCCTTAAGCCACTTCACCATCCGGGACTGCTGCAACGGTCTCCTACTCTGCATCAGCACAGCCGCCCCCACGAACAAAGAAGAGGACGACGAGATGGAGCCGGAGCCGGGTCCGGCGAACTACTACGTCTGCAGCCCGGCGACGCAGAAGTGGGTCATGGTCCCCGATTCTCCAGCGGCTTATCCAGACCAGCACGACGTGCTGGCCTGCTACCCCGCCCTCTCGCCGCACTACAAGGTCCTTCGGTGGCCTCGGGCAGCCGCGGAGAGGCAGCAGGACTGCGCGGATCTCGACATGTACAGTTTGGGTTCCAGGAACTGGTCGCAAAGGCGGGTCATGCACCAAAGTAAGAACGTCACCTACCCGAGAGCTCTCTCATCGACGTTCGCCGTCTTCATCAAAGGGGTCATGTTCCAGCTCGCAGACCCAAACGTGGTCGTCGTCGTTGACGTCTCCAACCACTGGATCCTGCCGGCGAAGGTCATCAACCTCCCATACCAGGCGAGTGATAAATAGAGTCACAAGTGTCTGGGGAAATGTGCTCTGCAACATTCACTACACAAAAGAAGGATCAATGTATGGATTCTGGAGGATGCATCCAGGAAGAGATCATCACCATGGGTGTTGAAGCAGGCCCCGAGAGGGAAGAGATCTTTCTAGAGATATCAGAAGGGGTCCTCTGCTTGAATCTCAAAACGTCGAGGGTCGAGGGCGTTTATCCGATCGACTACCTAAGGATTTTCCCCATCCGGGAAGTGATCGTCTAGTACCCTTTCTCTGCTAACTTTCATTCTCCCTGTGTGGAAGAAGATCATTTGATGCTGATGTGGTAGGCACGGCAGGAACATTGTACTGTAAAATTATAAAAAAAAATTCTTTTTCTGAGTGAAATTAAATATGAAATATATAATTAAATTTGCAACAATCCTCTCTTCTTGGGACATTCTTTTGCCAACTTTTTCCGTTTTATATATGATTTTAGTACAATAATCTGTTACTTTTATTATATCGTAAGCATATGTAACTCATGAGTATATCAAGTTAAACTGAAGAATAATACACCTTTATTGAATTAATGCATACATATTAAAGTCAGCGAATTTAGTAGGTTGACCTGTGACACAATCGGGTTGACTCAAAATTTCCACCTTGGGTGGGAAGGAATAAGACTTGAAGTGATGTATATTTGGTTCAAAGTTGAGTTACTAATTGAGGAAATTGTTTTCGTGTTAAATTTCTTGAAAAAATTATTTTCTTGTCAACATTCACCCCGAATTTGCACCAAAAAGATGTTTTGCAGGCGGTTAAATCACTTTTTCAGCAGTGCAAGCTCGCATTACAAATATGGCTGGAAATTAATCATAAATGTCTCCTCTTCGCAATGCTTGGCATATTGATCGATCAGTTGCCGCGAATCAGCTTTCAGTGAGCATCTTCAAATAGCTAATTATGATTTACCTAACATCACAAAGCATTTTTAGTTAGGACATCCCAGAGAAAACATTAAGTTGTCGGCCCAACTTGAACATGTTACCGATGTGGAAGGAACTGCCATTAATTACTTACAGGTTGTTTGAGTTATCGGACGTTCCATTGGGATCCAGTAGAAGTCGAAGGAGAGAAAATCTCATGAAGATCCGGTGGTCATGTGGACGTTCCTCTAAAAAGATCTAATAGAACACCAAGCACTTCTAGATTAGATTGTGATTGAAATCAACTAAATCATCAGAAAGGATTCTTGGTGTTAAGAGTTATGTAGTAATTTTACTTAACTTCAGTTAGTTATTGTTTGTTTATTGTTTATTTTACTTGCTCCTGAAGCCATGAATGGTATAATTATAATTTTGTATTTTCGGATTCTATTAATACATATTTTAGTTATTGTTTGTTTCTTGTTTATCTTACGACCTCTTTCTCTCCTTCTCTCTCCCTTTCTTCTTATCTTTTTACTTTTCACTCATCTTCTATCTTCCTTCAATAAAACTAACATGGTATCGAACCGGGTTTGTATGTGACTACTCGTCACTTACAGAGGTCATAGGATCTTCTTCCTCGAAGATCGTTGTACAAGTTAGAAGTTCTAGAAAGGTCTTAGACTCTGGGTGATCTTTAAAGTTTGTATTTTTTCTGTATTCTTCAGCCGTTATCCTTTGATAATTTTTTTGTTGATGGAAGTGTTGTACGTATGCGTTTACTCCTAAAGGGAGTTCCTTTGCTGCTTCTAGGATCGCAAAAACTTGTATCTGAGGCTACTACTACTGTTGCAGGTAAACCATTGAATTTTTACACTACTTCGGGATTCATGCCAAACCAAAAACCTGTCTTTGAGCTGCAAAAATCTGCCACTTCTAGTCACAGGTAGTTCTAAACGTGTTTCAGAGCTACTACGTGCGTAAAATTAATATTTTTACATTTGCCTTGAGAATCATGCCAGAGTTTTTTTCGAGTTAGAAAGGGTCTTCTAGTGTTTTTGAGCTCTAGCTCATTCTGCTACTCATGATATTGCTGTTGATGTTATCTGTTGTGTAGTCAGAAACTAAAACTTCAATATTTCTCTTTTTCTGCCACTGTCAGAAAACTAATGGTTTAAATTCATGTGTAAGTGCTAGATGCACAACCTATTGCCCTTAGAAAGGGATTTTTGCTATTGGTAAGTCTTCGGGCTTGTATTGCTGGCGTCACTGTTGTATTGCTGCATGAAAAGACTCAATTTTTACCGCCTAGGTAATTGTGCCAAAATGTTTTAGCTCACCAAATGCTGTGGAAAGGTGATTTCTAGGCATCAAAGGCTCCTCCAGGGTTTTAGAAGCATAAACGTGTGTTCTTTCATACTTTGAGTTGTGCTAACATTATCATACTAGGGCTGATGTCAACAACTTTTTTTGTCTGAATTTCATACTCTAGAGAACAATATAGATGTCTAGCTGTCATTACAGCAAGGGTGATCGCTAGTACTGTTGTTTAAGTAATTTACACGCTTAGTTCTGCCCCGAAAAGGAGTTATGTTGTTGTTGTTGGGTTTGTAAAACCCACTTTTTGCTAATGCTATTGATGGGTTCATAAAATCCTCTTTCTGTTACTTTTGGGTTCGTAAAACCCTCTTTCTACTATTGGTACTGCTAAAGTGTTAGCTTTTGTTTCATTGACTTGGGACTCGAGCATTCTCTCTACATAATACCTCAACCTACAGAAATCACTATTCTACTATTCTAGGTAGTTCTAAACTTTTTCGGGACAGCCAGATATGCAAATACCGTATTTTTCCATGCTAACATTATCATTGCTCATTCTGATATCAAAAAGCTTCATGAAAATTGTGTTGTGGTTGGTTAGCTGGTATTTTTTTGGCATATTATGTGTAATTTGTGCATGAATTAAGGTTTCTGGGTGTAAATTTGTAGTGTGCTGACGTCATTGGTTATAGTGTTAAAGTTGAGATTTTTGGTCTACTGCACATTGATTTAGTGAATCTAAAGTGTTTTGGTTGCTGGATTCTATTTGTTGAAAGTTATTTAGTGCTAACTGGATATCTATGTTGGACTTGTGAGTTATTCTTTAGTGGATGTCTACTAGTGAGATTGTTGACTCTAATGCCTTTGTTGGCATTACCAACTTGCGAAAGATACAATTCAGATTGCTACATGTAAATTGAATGGTGAATATTATTTGTTGTGGATTTCCTCGATTAAAAGTATTTGAGGGCAAAAATAAAAGGTCTTAGCCTCTTTCGGTACTTTTTGGGCTTTGAAGTTGCTTGAAGTAAGGGGGCATCAGTGGTTTCATTGGAGAGAAAGCAATTTATGAATATGTTTCCTAAGAGATCGAAGTATATAAAGGTGGATTGTCATTTTATTTGAGATGTTTCCTACAAGGCAAGGTAGTCACTCTATATGTTAACTTTGAGGACCAACTAGCTGATTTACTTACTAAAGGTCTTGGAAGAAAGGATTTTGAATATCTTCTCTCCAAGTTGGGCCTTCATGATATCTACGCTCCAGCTTGAGGGAGAGTATTAAGAGTTAGGAGTAGTTTAGTAATTTTACTAAACTTCAGTTAGCTATTATTTGTTTATTGTTTAGTTTATTTACTCCTCAAGCCATGAATTACATCACTGTAATTTTGTATTTTCGGATTCTATTAATACATGTTTTAGGGTTGTAGGTCATTAAGACCTTACAACCTCTTTCTCTCCTTCTCTCTTCCCCTTCTTCCTATCTCTTTACTTTTCTTTGATCTTCTATCTTCCTTCACTAAAACTAACACTTGGTTATTGAGTTTCCTTCTTAAAGTGAGAATGCTTAACAAAAAACCCTATTTGAACTTCTATTTTTCAAAAAGTATGAAAAGTTTGAACCCTCGAGCATTTAGAAGTAGGTAGACCTTAATGAGTGTATACTTCTCCTTTTTATTCTGCTTTATAATTAGGAGACCGTTTTTATGGCTTCAACATTGATCTGTTACATGTCCCCATTAATACATGCTTCATACCCACACAATGAGCAAGAGAGAGAGAATTTTAAGGGCTGGCACTAGGAATTGTCTTTCAAATCTCCTCCTCCCTGAGCCTCTTTAATATCAAGATTAACCCAATAATATTGTTTCCAAACTCCACTCGGAAACAAGTCTATGCCCGCAAATGGGAAGGATTGTTTTATTCCGTCCACGAGCAGGATGGGTCCCGAATTGGCATCTTGTATACAGAAACCATTAGAAGTATCATGGAACTAGTTAGGAGGAGGGAAGATACAATAGAAATAGGCAAACCTGATCCACCCCGGATTCTTTGATCCATGCCTGTGTAGGGTGTATTCTTTGCAAATTGTGAAGCCTCAGAAACAATGTGATGAGTAGCACCCAAATCATTATACCAAGCTGAGTCCTGATTCAGGTTTGTTTGTGTAGAATATGCTTGAGGACTCAGTGGCTGGTATGTTAAGTTAAACCTATTATTGCATTGAAGAGTCGGATGACCAACCTTTTGACATGTCTGACAAGTTGGCCGATTGGTTATGTCGTGTCTGTCTTGGTGACCGCGACCTTGGGGTCCACCATAATGTTGTCCACAGCCACGATTAGTGCGACTACGACCCTTTGAAGAGGAGCAATCTCGACCTCCTCTGGCAGCAACATTGGCAGACATAGTATAAGAAATATCAAATTAGTTGAACTGTTAAAACTTCTAACGGACTGGGCGAATAATTCGAACTCTTGACCGAGGCCGGAGATGACGTAATGTCTGATTGTTTGATTATCGAGGGGTTGTTTTGAGGCAGAGAGATCATCAATATTTTTCTTAATATTATCAAGATAGGGCAGACATGGAAAGTCCCCCTTCACAAAGATTTTGTAATTGGAATTACAGATGATTGAGGTGTGACTGTGAAGTAGATGCAAAGATTGTCTTCAACTTTTGTCACATAGCTGAGGCGGTTGTGTGGCCGAGGGTATGGCCTAGTGTCACTTCTGAGAGTATGGCGAGAATCTAGCTCGAATCGTCTGATCAAGGAGGCACCACTACGTGTATTGCGGGTTTGGAACAGGTATGGCCGAGTCGTCATTGATGATGTATTGAGATGGTGCGACAACCGAGCCATCAACCAGGCCCATGACTTGCTGGCTGTTGAGGACAGGAAGCATCTGCTGTCGCCTGAGCAGATAGTTCTAGTGATCAAGTTTAATGGAGACCTAGTGTGAAATATGAGAGATCATCAGATTGAATTGTCCATGAATTGACCCAAGATCAAAGAAGAGGTCGCGGGGAGGTGGGGTAGTAAAAGAAGCGGGGGACTGATTGGTGGCCATTTGAGCAAACTCAGTGAAGGAAGAAGAACAGAGGAGGTTGTACAGAGAAGAGGAATAGTTCGGCCTACGGTTTGTGCCTAGGTGTGGCCTAATACCATTTAATGTGTGTAATTTTTAATTACTGTTAGACTTCATGTACACATATAATTACAAGGCTAAAAAGAATCTGAGTCAACTAAAGAAACTAACTTGAAAGCTTAGTAACAAAGAACTATAGCTTTATAAAATTTAACATTAAAAATAATATTAGTATTTCCATATTTTACTGTGAGAATTTACATCGTGTTGTGGTTGACCTCGTGGCAGCCTAGTTGGTAGTCCATATAAGGTTTAGGGTTCAGGAAGATGGGTTGTATTTTATCTCTTGCCTAGACAGCAACAAAGACGCAACATCACATTGTAAACCCTCACAGTAAAATATGGCCGTACACATATCACCACTCTTTTACATAATATGGTAACTACAAAGATTGTCTTCTGATCATGACACGACTTGTATTATCTGGGCAAAGTCCATAAAAGGTAGCATTATCCGTATAAAATACTATGGAGAATCACATTCTCTAACATGTTGCCACAACTTATGAGTAGGGGAGTAGAATTTTCTTATATGGATGTTGCAAACAATGGAAAAATATGGTGTGACACTTGTCTTTTGACATTTTTGACAAATTCAAGTTTTCGTGAAAATCAGAATGTTAATTAATAAATTTTGGCGAATTAATTTGGAAAATAAAAATTTGAGATTGATTTTATAAATAGAGAAACTGGAGTCTCGGCCCTGTATGTAAGGAAACATCTAAACGTATCAGGAGTGAGTTTTCTAGCTAAACAGAAACTGTAAAAGCCAACTTATGATTGACACAATGAAAGAAAGAGACACTTCGATTGACACCTCACCCTATAAAATGGGCCGGGCTCACTCGTATCCATGGACTTGAGCCCTATCGTAGTAAAGTCAGGGACCAACCATAATCCGTCTATTTATTTGATCCAAAAGGCGCGTAACAACCGCTTAATTTCAGACCGTATACAATTATATTTGATGTTTATGCTTGGTGCTGTTTCCACTTTCCAAATTGTTTCCTCTCGCTCTTCCCGACTCCTGAGCGAAGACCGCAGAGCTTCAGTACTCGCTTCAGGTTAGTCATGAAATCAGCTCTTCTCTTCTTTCATTCTCCCTTGATCTCTAGATACCTTCCTCGTCTCAACCTAGGGATATATTTTTATTTTTTTCGAAAAGAATTGGGATAGCTAGGCTATTTTTGTTCTAGATAATCGGCAATGGAATGGTTACATAAAATCGGCTGTATTTGCTTCGATTGAAACTTCAGTTTGGTAGATATGACGATGGCTGAGGAGGAGGATTCCATCGAGCAAGCCGCTGTCGCTCGTCGTGAGAGGCTCAAGGCTCTTAAAACGGCCAAAGAGCTTTTGGACACTCCAGATGGGGATGCAGTTCAGGATGAGTCTAAAGCCGAGGAAGCCGATGACAAAGATGAAGAGGAGTAAGAGTTTTTTTTACTAATATTTTCTTTGATTTTTCTCTTTTACCTCTACCTATAGAGGTTCTCTGGATGGAACTTGGTCTCCTTTCACATGCTTAATGTTAATGTTAGAATTTAAAATGCGTAGGTCTTTCTCCTTGGCGAAGTAGCTGAACTAACTCCAATAGGGAACACGGCGATGACTATCAGAGGTTATTAGTTGTGGCTTCTCTGCTATCAAATCAAAGTCCCTCGTTGGTGACCTAAAAATATTTTTGATTCTTGATATTTAGAGCGTATGATTTACTTTTACTAGTACCTGTTATGTCGTTCTGGTAATGAAGAGTTGAAACAATGGGGTGGACCTTTATTTTTTTATAGGACGTCACTCTTCCATCACCCTTCATGTGAAGGACTGATTCCGAGTCAAAGTCCGCCTCAATGGTCTGTCTGTTTGCAGTCCCACTGCATATCCATAGATGATTCTGATTATGCAACTTGATGTTATCACAACTGCAAACTGGGGACCTAACCCGTGATTGCTTAACGTAGGATGGATGCATTTTTGCATCTTTTATCCAGAGAGGAAGACCAAATTTTCCTTTTAGGAGTTCGTCTTATAGATAGCATGAGGCAAAAATGTACAAAAAAAATTAAAAACAAACAAATAAAGATGGAAAAAAGAGGAAAAAATCCTTGATGAATGACCTGGTGTTTCTTTAATGTTGTTATTTAGGTGTAATTGGGATTATCTGAAGCACTGGTAAATACTGATATCTGGTAAAGATTGATTGTGAACATTTGCTGAAGAACTTGGTCAAACTGTGGAGATATGTCTTGGTTCTCACTAGGACACATATTAATCTCTTCAAAGTGTTTATATGTACGATAGTGGAGAAGAGTTGGAGTTCTCTTCTGGTACATATTCTGTTCACTATCAAATCAAGGCACCTTGTTGATGACTTAAAAGTATTTCTGATTCTTGATATCCAGATCATATCTACCAGTGCCTGTTATATCATTCTGGTAATCCAGAGTTGAAGCAATGCAATGACTGATGTAGAAAACAAGGATTTAGTAGTTTAATTAGGGTTGAATTGGTGATTTGAATTTGAGTTTAATTTAGTTTAGAATTCTTTATTTAGAATATTATTTTAGTCAGAGTTTAAGTAGGACATAAACTCTTTGTTAGGGTTTAATTAGCCTATAAATAGGCTTTATTGAGTGTAATTGGATAAGTTTTGATGATTAATTGAAAGTTTTTTTATCTTCCTTTTCCTTCCTTGTTCTCTTTATCTCTTCCCTTTACTCTCTCCTTTTCTCTATTCTGTCCTGCATCAATGACCCTTTGTTTTGATAGGGCATCAGCCTTCGATCATTCTTCATGTGAAGGATTTTTTTAAATATAATAGGCATGCTGAGAAGTACTCCTATAACTACTGATATCTGGTAAAGTTTGACTGTGGAGTATTTGCTCTGAACTTTGGAAACATTGTGGAGATATGTCCAGGTTCTGGCTAGGATACACATAATGCTCTTCAAAGTGTGTACATGTATGGTTACACAGAAGAGTTTGAGTTTACCTTTGGTACATACTCTGTTTTTCTAGTAGATTATTTCCCATATTAATTAATTATGTGTTTACCATATTTTGTAGGGCATTAGATGTTAAATTTCGGAACTACCTGCCTCAGGATAAGCTGCTGCAAGAGGGCAAGTTAGCTCCACCAGTTCCATCTAAGTTTGAAGAACCAATTGCTGATGCTCCTCCAGCAGAAAATGTCGATGTATTGGATCTACTACCTTTGCGTTTGAGAAAGTTAGTCTTTATTTTATTTGCCCTTCTATTGATAATGTCAATTAAAAACTTCAGGACCCTTTTTTGAATATTGCACCTAAAAAGCCCAACTGGGATCTGAAGAGAGATGTGCAGAAGAAGCTTGACAAGCTTGAGAGACGGACTCAGAAGGCTATTTACAAACTAACGGGTGAGAGTTTTCTTTTCTAATTGGAATCACTTTGAGCTAGAAATTATAAGCTTGCATCAAGTGCAACATGATTGTTCGGTGACATTGGTTTGCTGGCTACTTTTCTCCTAGGAATTGACCGGTGTTTAGCTTTTCTTTTTATCTTGTTGCACACCATTCTTTATTATTTATTACTTCCATTTATTGTATCATTTTTACTCGAGGATACCAAGCTTCTGTGGGGAACATTGCTATCCCTTAGAGCTATCATGCAGATGTGGACTTGGGGTCTTTCATGCTCGTTATATTGATTTATCTATTTCTGTGCCCATTGCAGTAGAAAAGCAAAACCAAGCTGCAGATGAAAATGGAGATTAAGCTGAGCCTTGGAAGCCCTCTGTTCTTTCCCTGTTTCGACTGTTTTAGGAGGTGTGACAGTCCATGTTTGCCCGAAACGGAAGATGTAATGCTTAAAGTTTTAGATTCTATGACTTGTATGTAGACAACAAAACATCCCATGAATCGGCTCATCTTTTATTCAGGCAAATCTAAGGGTATCGGATAATCAAAGTGTATTATTTGACTTGAGTATTATCGTTTTACATCGTTTTATATCAAAATTTATTTTCCTTTTTCTGCCATTAATGTACATGCTCCCACCATTAGTGAGACGGTGGCAAAAACAAGGTTTAACGAAGAGAAGGCGACAAAAATCTTATTACAAATGAGTGAAACATGGAATGAATGTAGAAGCTAATTGGGCATGGAATAGTAGATTCTGTTTTTAGACCTCACTCTACACAAGACAAGATGGACAAGAATGAGAGATCCCTCCCGTGAGCATGCAGCAAACTCTTATATGATTTTTATACGAGAAATAGAGGGCAGGGAACAAAATGTAAAAGCAGCTCGCATGAAATGGACCTAATAGGGCACAAACAAACAGAACGAAAAATATTTCCACAGTTTTGCTTCTGGGCGACGTCAGTTCCAATTGGACAGGGTTACCAATTGGGAGAAGGCGCTGGTTTCAGCTTCTGACTAGGCCTGCTGCTGACCCCTTCACAAGGCCATCTTCCAAGTTCCACGCGTAATCCACGGGGGGAAGCTGATATTCGTCCGGTTTTAAAGCCAACGCAAAATCTGGTAGTGTTGGTGCAGTCTCCATAATCCTGTGGTCACAATTATACATCCGGGTTAACAGTGTTTTGGATGGAAAGATCATTAAGATTTTCATATGACACTAAAGTGGAATATAGCAGGATACTAACGTTGAAGAGATGATTAAGATTGATTTCTACTAAATGAAATATACAAAAACAACACCCCTTTACAGACAATTTAAAAGGTCCCTTAACCCGACTGATTTCTTAAACTTTACAGCTAGATTGCCACAACTCATACAAGTCATAGTCGCATTCTTCTGCAACATCATGACATGCCACGGATGGGAGGTGTTATTCTCATGCAACTGCGAAAAAGATGCAAAATTTGATAAAATAAAAGCAAAGAAACAGGGTCAAATCCAAGGCCTAGTGGGTTTGGAGAAAGCAGCTTGTGTATCGTACTTGTTTTAGAAGGAAAGATCAAAACAGAAAATGCAAAGCAGTCACCATACTTAAGTTAGTAACATGAGTACAGAAAACAACACATTTTGGAAACCTGAATTATGCTCAACTCTATTTCCATTGGTATACTCACCTTTCATAGCTATAAAGATCACGGTTGATGCGCACTTTGCTTGCTGCATCCTTTGGGATCTTCTCTGACAGATACTTCATTGTGCCCCAAAGAGGTGGGTTCCTGTAGATGCAGCACCAATGTCTTAGGATGCAATTTGCATGAACTGGAACCTCTACATCTACACTCACAACTGATTAGTTGGAAACAGAAACAAATGAGGCACCTGAAAATTTCAAAACAGGACATCAAGTAACTCTATAACATGAATATTATAGTAGATTCTCAAGTACAACTGAGAGGTGGAAAAACAAACTTTTCAGCCGACTGAGGTTCAGATGAGAGCTTGACAACACTGATCTGAACCTTTCTTTATGCATTCTCCAGACGTTGAATTATGACCCAAGCTTCTTTTCTCCATTTTCTAATTTATGTAATATTAGCATAGCAATGACACTACTATTTTTTTGAAAGTTGTTGATTTTTTCCCCATGCCCATAAAGAGACTTGAACCCAAGACCTCCCATTACAAAACCCCCAGCGTAAACACTGAGCTATGCTCAAATTCACAACACTATTTTTCAAAATCACATTTATTCTCTTTTCACCGGCAGATTCAATAGTGAGACTGGATTGTTTCAAGATGATATATATGGTGATTTTGGTTCAGTGTTCAGCATCTCAACTAACTTTGATGTTGGAGGTGCTGAATTAAATGCTTCACAAACTCTTCTACTTTCTTTGAGAAACTCGTCAGCTGCTTGTAATGCAGCCACAGCCATGCTATGGGACTGTTCCGTGTTCCCTTCATCAAGTATTAAACCATGATAATAATATGCTGCAGCCTGGCAAAAGAAGTAAAACATGCATTATCAGTACATTAGAAGGAAAATGTCTACAGCCCGATATGAGAAAAACATAAAGCTTTATAACATATGTTACTATAGAACAGAAAGAAAAGAACAACAAAGCTCATCTTAGTATAGCTGGTCAAAAACGAAGGAAGAAAGAAGGTGAGGACATCGAATGACAATCAGCATTTGTCACAGCAAAAGCAATTACATGACTTAATTTTTGCTTCCACTCATCTACCATAAATCAATATTGAAACATTTTCAGTCAGTACTATGGAAAGAAGTAGAGACTGTCAGACATCTTAGTACTGTTACAAGTCATGACAACGAGCTCCACTCAAGGTTTTGTGTGTAACCTTGCTCATATATTCCTTGCCTCACGGATCTTCTTTAGGCAGAATCTCTCACATATATCTTTCATGATGGGAAGCTAGCCCCAAGGACAATCGGGGATCCTCTATCTCTGTCTGAAATGCATCTTGACTGGATGAAATTACCACCTAATAATAGCAGAAAATTTCAAGCCAATCCAGGATTTGACACTAGTATCCACTAAATTCAGAGAAATAAGGATAGTGAACGAAATAACAAACAGCAATATAGGTAAATGACAAGATAAACAGAGAAAAGGAACTAAGAAGGACAAGTGTGAAAGATAATATTCACCTTTGCTTCAACATATTTCCATTTGACAAAAAGCTGATGCTTTTCCCCCCAGCCATTTGTCAAAGGAAGTTGCATAATATTCTCTTGAGCCTATGAAAAAAAGGAGAACCAGTTTAAAACATCTACTGGTTAAATCAGTTAGTTAATAAGAAGATATAAATCTGTTAATTACAGGAGCAGCTATACAAATGCAATCTAATCATGAAAATGTTTGGAAACACCCACTGCAGAACAAATCCCTAAAGACGAGATATTATGAGGAACTAGTAAAAGCGAGGAATGTTAATACACAATTCAATTCGACAAGGTAAATTTCTACCTTTAAGAATTAATCCATGATTAGAGGAATATTAAACAGCTAGAAAGACATTTTTTTCTAAAAAGTAATAGATTAATCTCACCATATCAAAAAATATTTAATGTAGTCACTTCATTAAGTTGAAAGAAGCAGGGTCCCTAGTACCAGTAAAAATACAAATAAAATAATAAAGAAAACTACGATGATATATATCAGCAGAGGCTATACCTGATGCCAATACTTCACCATTTCACATGCAAGCCTCCTCTTGACCGCCAATGTGGCCTTTGCACTATCAATTGCCATACCAAGTTGAATATCAACCCCCTACATCACCCATGATGGAAAATTAAAAAATCAAAAAATTAAAAAAAATTCTTCCAAGCGCAAATGCATGTGGAACTATGTTTACAAAAACCCTCAATCTCAGGCAAATAGCCTGAGATATAGAATGCATGCACAAACCAAACAATGTAAGAGTTTTCAACGTGCTAACAAATACTTGAAGGGCTATGCTGCTTATCTACTTCAATAACAAAAAGAACTCTTTTAATGAAGTCTCTGAAAATATGGAAACGACAGAGTTCTACTAAAGAAATCAGAAGAAGATCACCTGGCCTAAAGCTTGCTGACAAAGAGCTTGCAAGACTCCCTCTGCCAAATCCACTGGAAGATCTCTCCTACAGTTACAATAATAGTAGAGAAGTAATGAATTAGGAAATATTACAGGTTATGTAAATGAGCAGCAATGAACAACAGAAAGAAAAAATGTATAAAGCCTTTACATCACAAGGTACAAGGATCAAATGCATTTGACAGGTACAGATAGACAAGAAAAAGTGAAGGGACCAGATTGACAAACCTCACTTCAGGAGGGATCTGAGGGAGAACATGTCTAATTGCACAATCCAAGTATCCGGCGGCCTTCAGGAAAACATCAACACAGGTCTTCCTGCTCTCTGAAAGAAGAAAGAATTTCATTTTCTCTAAGGAAAGAGTAAAGGAAATAATAAGAAAAAGGTCTTTTCTCTACACTAAGAACGAATAGGGTGTTAGAAATAAAAATATCAAAAGAAAGTAAACAAAAAAGACAGAGAGAGTCTCCAACAAATGTCTCCAAAGGCAGGAAAAGAGAAAGGAGTCTACAAGGAGACCTAGAATAATAGCTTAGTCTAAGTTATATAGAGTATAGGAGTAGCAAATCATTCTGAATTGTGAATTTTGACTCTGTAATTTACAACACTGCAGTACCACTCTTTGAACTCCACAACAGTACTCTCAAGGCAACGGGGCCATTTTATTCTAAGGAATATAACTGAAATGTTAATTCCTCCCCTCAACGCATTACTAAGCTTTCAATTATAAGTTTTTACAATCTTGAGATGCACTGAAGTGTTTATAATCTTAATTATCTATACTTCACAATTCCACAAGCCAGAGAAAGCAGCGGCTGGATAAGTAACACAAATAAAATGAGGTTAGGCCTATGCGGATTTCTTGAGCTATCTCTAAGATTTGGAATCATAAGTCAGCTATTGTATCAAATAATCAACCCAGATGCCAACCCTATAGTCTTTCAACTTAACCATTGGAGAAGATAATGGTTGATGCATGCATGAAAAAAATGACAGATAAAGCATTTCCAGAAGAGATCATTCCACTGATACCCACCTTCAGAAACTTTAGGCTGATAACCATCCGTAGAAGTTTTAGGAAGAAGCAATAAGTTGGCCTGTGATAATGATAGCGTAGCCATCAAGTGTAAAACAGACAATACCTCATACCAAGCATTTGAAATAGCAGTTTCCTGCAAGAATAATTACCAATATTACACCAGAATTCAACAACTGAGATGAAGAAAACCAATGTTTAGAAAAAAAAAAAGTTCAATATCATAGTGTCAAATATTTTAAGGACAGTAATCTTACCTCAGCATCATCTTCCTGATTAACCCACACAAACTGCACCATGTGCTTGAGATGGCTCCCTGTAAAAAGCCAACAAGAAATTATCTAGTAAGAAACATTTCTCACAGTACAAATTCTTTTGTTTTTCTTCTAGCAGTGTACAAATTCTTTTAGTAGTGGTAATAAACTTAAAATACCATCTTTTATTAATCCCAATAAAACTGGCAAATAATCTTCAAGAGCTTGCTGAAGATCTGCTAATGTTGAACCTCCTGCAAACATCAAATCCCACTCAAAGTTAAACACTGCCACCTTTAACGACCAAAGCAACATATCAAATTATTTTTTATTGAAGCAAACCATGTTGTGTAGCTGTTTTCCTTCTTGGTTTTGCAGCTGCATGCCCTTCATGGGCAGCCATGACAACAATTCGAGTTCTAAGAGCTGTTAAGCGCTCCAACAAATTCTTCGACATACAGTCACCAAGAGACTGCAAAAAATCTGCTGTTTTGGGGATGCGTAGACCAGGAACAAATACAGCAACTTCGCCAATGTTTCCAGGCCTTCTTCTATTTCCACCACCATCCTTTGGTGTTGATACTAAACATCCCATATTCTACTTCCTATTTCTGCCCACAAAGTATAAAAATAAACAAATACACAAATAAAACAGCAATAAGTCATATGGTGCTGCTATGCTTGTTTAAGTGTAGAATATATAGCACTACTTTCTGAAATTTCTTAGTATTTTGCGTGAGTGGAAGCAAGCCATCATATGTTTTTACAATCTGGAAAAGTTACAAATAAAACATGCAATAGCCACTCAGAGAACTTCCCAAATGCCAACCGACAGATGAGTAGGGCTCTGAGTAACTATAAGGTATATGAAATAGAAGCTGACATTCTAATTATCACATTTTTTTTACAATCTGGAAAAGTAATAGATACAACAAAAAATGACCTTCAGGAGAACTTCCTAGATGCTAACAATAGAGAAGTTGAATTTCGATTGACACAACCTTAAACTTCCTAAATGCCAATGATAGAGAAGTAGAATTCTAATTAAAAACTTATGCTTCAATCCTCTGCATATTGTTTTTTACCTTAAAGAAATCTGGAGATTGCTGATGACCCAAAAAAGAAATGGTGGAAATTCAGAAAGAAACTTAAAAGCATGACATAAATGAAACAGAGTCTTGTTGATTAAAGAACTGTACCAGTAGAAAACAGAAAAATATTCAATTAAAACTTTCAGAGACTTGGTAAATCAAACGACAAGACCAAGCAATGGCTGATCCACTAATACATTCGGAAAAGCATACAAGAAGGAGAATTCAGTAAGTGCTTCGTATCCTTGCTTCCACTCAGCCCTCCAGCCAAAAGAAAGGAAAGTTTGCTCGCTAGACAAAGACATAAATTGACAGTGCGAACGGGTATTCCTCACCTCTTCCCACGGTACTAGAAGTTCAAGCGATCCGTCAGGACGTTAACCTCTGTAGAAATACTTCACGAGTCAGGACTTGAGGAAGGAGGAAAAGCAGCACATCACGGGAAAGCCATGACAAGCGACAAGTTTCTTCTATTTTTAACCCCATAAAGTCAGGTTCCTTTGACTTATGGGATTAGGAAGTTGAAGGCACATTGCAGATTAACCAAAAATTAAAGGTACAGGATGTTCCAGAACCCCAATATAAACTTGCAAGTAAAGAACGCTCAACAAAAACCTGCAGAAACTGAAAAGTAGCTTCGTCGTGTTCAACAAAAGACATAACGCAAATTGAGCTCAGATAAGTATTCCTAGTTTTCCTCATAAAAAGAACTTCAAATGTCGCTGAGGAACGAGAGTGAAGGCAATCCAAACGAATTAAGAAATGCAAATAAGACGGAGTAAAGCAGCTAAAGCCCAGGGACGACAAAGGCCAAAGGAGTTCAAATTAAGCAAACAAAAGCAATACGTGATCTTGAAGTCTATAATGTGGTGGAGAAGGTAACCGATAAAAGAAATAAGCAAAGCATAGAACAAACTGAACGTTTCCGCTGGAATTTTATGTGAACAACATACCGGTCGCGCAACACGGGGAAAAACGTGGAACTTCTTGAAAAACTCATGTCATGTAAAGCCAGCAAAAAGGGAAAAACGATCCGTAGCACCTCAGAATCCAACAACGAGAGCCCCATAAACGATCAAAAACCGAGAAATTCAATGAAAATGTGGAAAACAGACTATGATCAGATCCAGGAGTTTCTTCTGTTTCCATTCATTTCATACTCCACTCATCCAAATTCAAGTAAGAAAACTATTGGCTCCCTCTGCAACAGTACACTTTACCTTATCCAAATACATCCCAGTTCTTCTTCCTTCACAAACTTATAACCGAGAAATAGAGTCGACTCAATATCAGCTTCTCAAATCAACCACTCTCCCGCAATGAAACCAACAAGCACCCAAAACAAAAACCTTGGAATTCAGCAGCAGCAAATCAACGCAGCCACCGATAATAACCAAAGAAGATTAACACACACGAAAAAAAAAGTATAGAGAGAGAGAGAAGCAAGGGAGGAAAGCGTCTTAGGCGAGGTTACAGCGTTGTTTGTTAAGAGAGGAGTGGAGAGAGGGGATGTGGAGGCTGGAAGGTGACTGCAAGCGTCCAAATGGCGCCCGCATCAAAAGCTTTTTTTCATATAACTTTGCTTTTTGAGACGAAACCGGTGCTGTTGTAAAGGGCGTCGTTTGGAGGTTGGCGAAGCGGATCGGATTGCTTTCGTGATTGAGATCCCGATGAAGTGTTTCGTTTGCAGAACAAGAAATGTTTTTCGAGAAAAGCAAAAAATCAGAAATGTCCTCGTTTGGAATAAATCTTTATATGTACGAATCTCTCTCTCTCTCTCTCTCTCTCTCTCTCTCTCTCTCTCTCTCTCTCTCTCTCTCTCTCTCTCTCTCTCTCTCTCTCTCTCTCTCTCTCTCTCTCTCTCTCTCTCTCTCTCTCTCTCTCTCTCTCTCTCTCTCTCTCTCTCTCTCTCTCTCTCTCTCTCTCTCTCTCTCTCTCTCTCTCTCTCTCTCTCTCTCTCTCTCTCTCTCTCTCTCTCTCTCTCTCTCTCTCTCTCTCTCTCTCTCTCTCTCTCTCTCTCTCTCTCTCTCTCTCTCTCTCTCTCTCTCTCTCTCTCTCTCTCTCTCTCTCTCTCTCTCTCTCTCTCTCTCTCTCTCTCTCTCTCTCTCTCTCTCTCTCTCTCTCTCTCTCTCTCTCTGACTCTCTCTCTCCCTCTGACTCTCTCTCTCCCTCTAACTCTCTCTCTCTCAGAGCTCCTTTTCAGTTTTCACCCACCGAAAGTGGCTGTTTTTCACCTTCCCGCCACCCTCCCCTTTGTTGTCCGGTCCCTTCAGAAAAGTCTACTCGCTTTTTACTACGTCAGGGGCGTTTCCGTTATTTTCTTTCACGCCGCTCAGTTTTGGTGGGTCAAGTCAAACTTCCGTCTTCTCTAGGAGAAATTTTAGAAAAATAATGATTAATTAAAAACTACGACGTATTAGCAATTAGCATTACCGATTCATATACTTAAATAACACAAAAATAATATGTTGTAAATATTTTATATTAGGTGTTTTCTACTCTTGGATTTTGAGTAGTGGTATATGCATAATAAAATTTTCTAGTGGAACCAAATGTATATAATTAATTGCCTAAGTAAACAAGAAGCTTGCTACAGGATTAGTGCTCTACTTAAATTTTAAAGAATAATAATTTTTTACTTATATTATTACTATTATTTAAATAAAAGAGAAAGATAGACTTGGTCAGTCCCGAGTGAAAAAAGAGTTGGGGCTAAACTAATAGCTCTCTTCACTTAGGGCGGTATAGACCCTTGTCAATGTACTATACGCCTAAACAAATACTTTTTCATAATCTTATTCTTATTGAGGAGGAAAAGAAACCAAAATGTGGGTCTCATTTAATGTTGGTTTCATACAATTCTTTTTGGAGCTATTGAATTTATTATAAATAATATATTTTTTTGTATTTTGAATATTATTGAAATTGATATTATGTCTTGAGCTATAATCAGTAAAATCAATTTAGATCATATGATTCAATTTTATTGATAGCAACTAATCGTTTGTGGCCTATATTTTTGTCTTCTAATAAACAAAATGGTATGTATTTTGATACAATAAGCAGTATATCCTAAGGGTAATGAGTGAATAATGATAATAATGTGTGTATTGAGTATACATACCACTTGTAGAATATATAATTACCAATTATTTGAGCTGGGTACATTAGAAACAAGTACGTTAGTTGGTAATGTGAAATCATATTTGTTTACACCAACAAGGCTAATTAACAAAACTAATAGTATATATATTGAACTAATTTTTGTTATAGTTTTTTTCCATCTTGTGTGATTTTATGGTTTGTTTTTAGTCTAAAGACTCTAAACTTATGAATTAATGAAGATGGCCTGGTTGAAATTTTAACCTCAATTCTAATTCCACTGATGAAGTGGATTAACTACAAGGCTAGGAAGCGTTGTGCAGTCTATAGTATGTATTATTGTATAAGTTTGGAAAAGGAAACGGTCAGACTCAGGTCTAAGCTTTGAATTTTCTCCCACTCAAATAATTTTCTATAGATGGAGAGAAGTGAGGAGAGAGAGAGAGAGAGAGAGAGAGAGAGAGAGAGAGAGAGAGAGAGAGAGAGAGAGAGAGAGAGAGAGAGAGAGAGAGAGGAAAGAGAAGAATGAAAAATAATAGGACGTCTGCCTCTTGATTAAGCTTAATCAAATTGGAATGCGTTTTGAACTTGTTAATAAACAAATCAAAAGAAGCTTCAAGTTTATTACTTGAAGATTTGTTTAATTGGACTTGTTTATTCACGACATTCATTGAATGTTAACCGGCCAATGATTAAGCAAAGCTGTACGACTTGGGCAAGTATATTTAATATTACGTTTCCAATTATTAGACTCCTATTTAGAGCGTTAAAATTCCCATTGGGTGGCAGGTGCAGGTCCTCCAATTTCTCTCTTATTGAGTTATCATGGACTCGGTATAGCAGTGGCTGGCCATGGTATATATTTAAACCCTCTTTAATCCCTAAACCCTAAACCAACGAGTTAGAATTTCATTTCCAATCCTGTGGGTTTTTTTTTTGTTGAGTTAGGCTGGATCCAATATCCACCCTAGTGCAAACATTTGGTTGAATATTTGTCAATAATGTTAAATGTAAAATTTATCATGTATTCGACATTGTAATAAACTAAAGCCGTGTTTGACTAGTGTATTTGCAAGAAAAACTCTTCAAGCTAACTCTTTGAAAAAAAAATTTCAGAAAAGCTTCGATTTGAAGCTCTTTCAAAGCATTGAAACCTCCTCTTTCAAAAAGATATTTATCCAAAAGGAAGTGCATCTAAGTTTTTTTGTCCAAAGAGTGACTCTTTCATTCAAAAAGTTACTTTTAGCCTCCAAAGAGCTAAGCCAAACGTGCTCAAACACTAGTAATGACTGATGAGGGAGTAGAAAAAGTTTTTGTTTCTTTTTTTTTTTTTTTTTTTTTTTTTTTGCATGTCATCAGATCCACTTACATACATCCCACCCCACTACAACAATTAGATGTAAATGGCAAAAACTTAATAGAATCCTAGCTCAGACTCATGACTCAACTAACCTCATATTGAATAAGTTAAAAATTAAAATTCACGCAAATAGGGTAAATTTTTATTGAGTATGAATTTTAGTTTGAAAGAATTTACCAAAACAAAAAAGGAATGAACCGATACCAAATCATAAACATACTTGAGCTAGCATATCCTGTATCCAATTACTAAGTAAAATTCGGATAAAAGCATTGAGTTCCAAGAAGATAAGAGTGTGCTTTGTAACAAGAGAGTGCTTTCTAGCTGTAATTAGAAGTTAAACTTTATTGATAGTGAAATAAGAATATATCAGACAAGTTCTAAGGGAGTGAAAGTAAAAAGAGAACAAAAAAAAAAAGAATAAGCTCACTTCCAGATTTTTTTGAGATTTTTCCACGTCCTATTTAAGGACAGACTGATAAACATCGAATACAAAATAATACACTAAAAACCAAATGTGTATATTTTATTGGTCGCTTTATCATACTGACTTAAAAAACTTCCTATTTGAGAGTTGGTCTTATAGAAGATTTGGTCTATATTATTATTAATTACAATTATCCTCTACATTCTAATGCAAATGATAGAAAAACACTCTTAAAGAAAAAAAACGTATTCACAACTTAAGCTTAGAATGTACTACCGAGTTGCTTTATATTTAAGAAATGATTCTGCAGTTCACTACAACTTGTTTATACAGCTATTGGGCATTGAGATAGATAAGCCATCGCAATATTTTATGACAATACGCTCATCAGCATTGCAGTTCCAACCAAATCTTGATTAGATTATCTTAAGATTTGTATTAATTAGTTATTTAATTATTTAAAAATGAAAAGCCTTCCCACTGCTAATCCTAAAAAAAAGAAGTCCACCCTGTCCAAGATGCCGGCCACTCCACTCGTGGCAGAAAACATGGTGTCCAATTGAAGGGCAGCCTAAGGTAGGAGGTTGTGAAGAATGTCGATATAGAGCGGACAAACGCAACCCCGTAGAGGATTTTGAGGTACCCCGTACGCTATCTCGTACTCCATCCATGAATTTGACGACCACTAACCATTGTGCACCTCGGATGTTAGTTTGTGAGTCGGAAAAGGGTGCCGACTCGCTAGGCAACTCTGAGCGACTGAGTTACAAATCGGGCGGTCTAGGGTACCTATGGGGTTCGGGTGAGTCGGACCTTGACTCGAACTGAAACGAACCGACTTTAGAAAATGGTACAACTCAGCCATAAATTTGTTTTTGAAAATTCTTTTTTTAAGAAGAATATTTTTTAATTTGATGTAAATATCCCATACGGAATATTTTTAAAAAATAAATTCATGCTTTGTACATCTGTACCATAATCTATGTTAAATTGATAATTATGTAAATTAAACTCATAAAAGCTCTATCAATGTATACTATAGTATTCATTAGCTTAATATTAGTAATAAAGGGTATAAAAAATATTTGTGTACATGATATATGTAACAATCGTATATTGAGCTAAATCTGTAAAACTATATTTGTAACTTATGTCATGTAGTTAAATGACTTATTTGACACACTTAATTGCTTTAAATTTAAGCTAATGAACAACTTAGTACATGTGGTAGTTATTCTTATGAATTTAATATGCATAATCAATAGTTTAGCCTGATGGGTATGTATGTGTAAAGCATGATTTTTTTTTAAAAAAAAACTATTCCAAATAGCTTATTGCATATAGAGTAAAAGATAATTTTTTTTAAAAGAAGTTTTTATCTGAATTTTTTGAACTTTTCATGGCCGAATCATACGAGTCAGGGTACCTCTCGGCCGGTTCGGCCAGCTGGCTGCACAAAAAATCAGGTAATGAAAAAATTCAGAGATTAAAATTGGGAATTGGGATTTGACAGCTCAATGGAAGGGGAATATTGAGGACAAACAAAATTAGACAGCGTCCTTCTCACTCTGTTGTTGGTTGTCTTATCGGGACCCGCGGGTTCGGGTTCGGATCCGATTAACATAAATGGATCAGTGCTAGGGCTACATTATTGGTTGCCTACATTTTGAGTACACCATATAGAAGTAGGACATTCAAGTGAAGTATTTTAATATCCCACTTTTACAGCTGTACCCAAAATGTACGCAAATAATATTGTACGCATATCATTATTTTATAATAATAGTCTTAAAAAGGTATAAAAAGAGCATATATGTAATAAAATATACATAATTATAACCATACGAAAAATGAAAATAGAAAATTAATTTTCGTTTACTTTTTATCAGTTTTCATGTTTTAATAAATAGAATGGAAATTGAAATAGTTTTTCCTAAACCTTTTTTTCCTAATTACCATTTAAGTAAGGGTAATATAGAAATTTTTGTAAAAATAATTTTACCGGTTAATAGTCTTCTACTTTTGACAATTTTTATTATTTTCCGCTTATTACAACATTATTCTTCAGGAAATTGAATAATAAAACAGAATATGTTCGAAACCGTAATTAGAATAATCTATTCCTTTTCAATTTACTCCCGTAACCATAACCAAAATTACTTGAATAATATTATTAGCAATTCTTGTATGTTATTTAACAAAAATTTTATTTGTTAAATTAGAAATTAAAAAGAATTAATTAGTGGCACAAATTTAACAAAAAAAAGCGAAGGATTTTTTTTTTCTGTTTTTAGCTTGATGTTGTTTTTCTACAGATCGATGATCAATTAATACAATAATGACACTGATAAAGAGGTCCCGGGGGGAAAAATCCAAAAGAAAGTAACTTGTCATCAAGCAAGCAAGGAGGGGACGGATGGACGATGAGCGATTGAGCGGTGGAACATGTGCGCGACTCGCCGACGTCGAACAAGGACACCGCGGTCGGACGGGGCGGCCGCCCCGATGTTCGTAACCGTCCAAGTGTTTGATACACCGCGGAGCGGGGCAAGGGCGTGCTAGGGAACAAATTGGCGCTTTAGGCGCGCGAGAGCGACGCCGCGTGCTTACGTGGTGGGCTGGTGTATGCGACCTGCATACGTGGATGGTTATGGTCCACGATAATTTAATTAGTCCGTGACGTCATCAAATAATGTGCCTTCCCTCCCGCTGCGGCCAGCGGGTAGGGGTGGGGCCCGCTGCCGAGGGACAGTTCTCGTCCAAGTATTCAGGTCTAAAATCTGAACGTACGTTAGAAAGCGCGAGGTATGTAACCAGTCACTGTTCTCGAGTGGCGACGCGTCATCACGCGGATGGTCTGTTTGACCGGTCACGGGAGGAGTGGGGCCCCGAGAAGGGAAGAAAAAAACCTCAAATGACTGAAGAAAACAAAAAGGTTGGAAATTATTGGAAATACAATGCACTTATTTTCATATACCACTTATACATAGTTTTAAATTAAAATGTAATGTTTTAAATAACTAATATTATTACCAATGTTATCTAGCTCAACCCACACATTGATCTACAAAGGTTTTTGGCTTCGGTCAAAATGGTTTAATTGGATTAGTCCATTGATAGAATCGAGCCCATGTCAATTTGACATCAGCATAATTTTTCCAAAAAATAAGTAGGCCTCCACAAAAAAGAACAAAAGAAGAGGGTGGAGGGCAATGTATTAAAATCCGAACTATGATTGAACTGATTTTGGATGAAGTGGTTCAATAGGATTTAACCGGATTTAGAAAAAATCAGAACCTTACATTGATTCAAAAAATTTCATAACTTTACATTGAATTACCCAAGCTAACAGAACCCATAGAATTAAGGAATGAGAGATTGTGAGAGAAAGATAGAAAGAGAAAGAGAAACTGAGAGAGAAAAAGACATTGCTTTCTTGTATTCTTAAATAGAGAAATCATCCCATTACCAGAAAAAAAGCTATTGTATTTCTATCACTTAAGAATAGATAAACATAGAGGAGGGTTCTAACAATTTTAGAATAGGAGGAAAAATCAACGATGGAATGAAGTTAGCGCAAACAATCCCTGGATGCACGTAGACGATTCTGGGTATATCGGGTGTGGAATGAGTGTACAATCTCTAGCTTGCTTCGTCGTTTTCTGGCGTCTCTCTCTAGCTTCAACACTCAGGCGGGAAGAGGAAATGAGCTTGGGGGGGGTTGTCGATGCGCAATGGGTAGACCATCACCCAATGACTTATACGTACATGGGTGACGGTTGATGACTTACCCATCCATCTATACCATCGACGAGTCTTCTAGGCATGTCACCCAAATGGGTCTACCCGCAACTGCCTTGGGTCAATCAGTGGTCAAACCTACTTTCTAGTAGTGCATGCCGCATCTTCTGTTAGATTATGTACATTAGGGTTTTTTTTCTGTAATTTTACCCTTTAAGGGTATTTTGGTATTTTGGCCCTTTGTAAACATATGTCTTATAAATACCCCAATTGTTAATAAGAGAACCTACCCTTTTTGTATCCATTTTTTGTTAATTAACATGGTCTCAGAGCTGACTCAGTTTGACTCGGACTTAACTCGGTACTATTTGGTTAGAAAAGGAGTAATTCAGGTTCAACTTGGACGGGCTGACCGAGTCGACTCGTCCGACTCGTCGTCTTCCCCAAATCGAAACTAGGGTTTCAACTCTGGTTTTTGCTTCTTTCGACGCTGATTTCAGTCGATTCACCACCCGTTTGGCTTGGAAATTTGTCAATTGATTCGTTTTGCCTCTGATTTTTGGATCGAAGCCTTGATTTCGATTTCGGAAATCCGGTTTGATGCTAGCATAGAGGGGTTCGTTTGGTTTTCTGCCTCGTTGCTTAATCGGCCGGAGTTTGTCATCGTTTTCCGGCGATTTGGTTCTGTAACGACAGTTTGGAGTTGATTTTGTTTTGTTTTTCGCCATTGGGGCGTTTGTTTTGCTTGTTGTCGACACCGTCGCCGCCTCTACTCCGCACCGTCGCCGCCCCTTCGCTGCACCGTCGCCGCCCCTTCGCTGCACCGTCGCCGCCCCTACTCCGCACCGTCGCCACCCCTACTCTGCACCGTCGCCGCCCCTTCGCTGCACCGTCGGCGCCCCTTTGCCGCACCGTCGCCGCTCCGTCACCGCCGTCGTCGCTCCGACACGGTTGTAGTTGTTCTGGTCTGTCGTCGCCGCTCCGGTACCGTGGCCCGCACGCTGCTGTCTCTGGCGCTGCTTTCGTCCAGCGGCGCTTCTTCACGGGGGTGATAAAACCCTAGGGTTATCACTGCAAGTCAGACGGAACCGGGCCCGTCCAGACCGAACTGGGCTCTCTCAGACCGAGCCCAACTCAGGTTTATTCAGACTAGGTCAGATTATTGCTGAGCATTGCTGTGTATGTGGATTTATTGGTGAGATTATCTTATAATCTGGATTTTTCTTTGAGTTCTATTGCTTGCGACTTGAGTTGATGATTGTTGGTTTTATTGCTTTGAGACTGTGACTTTCCTCGTGCCATATCAATTAAGATGTTTTTGTCAAATGATCATGTTCAGAATGTGCCGGTGAAGTTAAATAGGACTAATTATGTTCATTGGGCCTCCCTTATGCGTAGTGTTTTGAAAGGTAGAAATTTATGGAAGTATGTTATTGGTGATTGTAAGTTAACTGATGCTTCTACTTCTAAAATTACAGAGGAATGGGATATTAATAATTCTCGGACTATAACATTGTTGGCTAGTGCTGTTTCGTCCTCTTCTCTCAGTTTGGAGGTTGGCAAATTTGAGAATGCGAGAGATGCTTGGTTATTTTTAGAAAATCAACATAAGGGGACCAATTTTGCTGAACATTATAAGTTTGAAATGGATATTCGATCTTTAAAACAAGCTCCAGCTAAATCTATATCCGATTTTTATAGTCAGATGTCTCTATTGTGGGATCACTTTGCAGCTATGGATCCGAAATTTGTTTGCACTGCAAATACAGGGGTTTTTCATAAACATGTTGAGAGGATGCATTTAGTTCAGTTTTTAATGGCGCTTCGTGATGATTTTGAGTCTATTCAGTCCTCTATGGTTCATAGAAGTCCTTTGCTTTTCGTAGAGGGTGCTTTGTCAGAATTAATAGCTGAAGAGACACATCGTCTTACTGGTGGTCCTATAGGTTCTTCGGTCAGAGATATTGACACTGTTTTGGCTATTTCTAGACGGCCTTCTTCCTCAATTCATAACAAGAATAGTACTCCTCGAGATATGACTAAAGTGCGTTGCAATTATTGCAAAGAGTATGGGCATATGAAGTTCACTTGTCCAAAACTCAAGAAGACTTAGCATCCTAACTCTGCACGTCGCACTACTGCTGTTTCTGTTTCTGCTAATTGTTCCTCCAGTACAGTTCCGACTCCCCCTCCTGCCCTGACTGCTGTGGATATACAGGATATGATTAACAAGGCTCTTGCTGGCCTTGGTCAAGGTACTTCCTCCACTTTTGCATTGTCTGTCCATGCAGGTAATCATTTTTGGATAATTGACTCTGGTGCATCTAATCATATGACTTTTGATTCCTCTATTTTTGTATCTACCTCTTCTGGTCTTTGTTTTTCGGATGTTCTCTTTGTTCCCCGATTGTCAATGAATTTGTTATCTGTTGGTCAATTGTGTGATTTTGGATTTCATGTTCTTTTTTCATCTTCTGGATGTTAGGTACAGGATCCGTCAATGGGGAAGGTTCTTGGGACATGCCGTAAAGTTGGAAGACTGTTTGAGCTAGATGTTTTGAATATTCCAATTCTATGTTATGTTCGAGGCAGTTTGTATAGGGGTTTGCTGTTCTCATCTGCTTCGTCTCTTACTCTGTCTGCGTATTTTGATGCTGATTGGGCAAGTGATATACTGATCGTCGTTCTACTGAGGCTGAATACAGGGCTCTCGCTGACACTACCTCTGAGCTCGTCTGGCTTCGTTGGTTACTTCAGGATATGGGCGTCTCTTTGGATTCTGCTACTCCACTTCATTGTGACAATAAGAGTGCTCTTCAGATTGCTCACAATGATGTGTTTCATGAGAGGACCAAACATATTGAGGTTGATTGTCATTTTGTTCGACATCATAGTGTTTCTGGTACTCTCACCTTATTGTATATGCCCTCTGAACATCAAATTGTTGATTTATTTACGAAGTCGCTTACTTCTTCGCGATTTTGGTATATATGTTCCAAACTCCAGATGTGCTCTTTTGATCCATCTTGAGTTTGAGGAGTGATGTTAGATTATGTACATTAGGACCTTTTTCTGTAATTTTACCCTTTAAGGGTATTTTGGTCTTTTTGCCCTTTATAAACAAAAGATTTATAAATACCCTAGTTGTTAATAAGAGAACCTACCCTTTTTGTATCCATTTTTTGTTAATTAACATCTTCAAAACCCATAAGTTCTTTCTATTTTTTCATTGTTTTGATTTATGCTTGTCATTTATTTGGTCATGATTATTTGTCTGGTTAATACATGGTTTTGTTTGTACTTGAAATTATGGATTAGATTCAATCTGATTTCGTTTTTAAGAATGTCTACAAATAATTGGGATTGATTAATTTTCCAACAATCTATAGACGAATTATCAATCAATGATAATAGTGTTGTTCAACATGCATTCCGTAATTCTAAGATGGGAGTGTAAGAAGTTTTGTTGCAATTGAATATGATCTTTCTCTTCTTCTGCACTGGCGCTTCCTCACAATCTCTGTTTCCTCTCTTTCACTTTTTCATTTTCCCTTTGAAAGTCTTTCTGCGCTTTGTTTCTCCCTTTGCAATTTTAAAATAAAGGGAACCAGAGAACTCTACATTTATGTTCGATTCCTGAATCTTCTTGACATGATCTCATTCGGCATTGGATATGATGAGTGATTAGTCAATTACATGTCGGTTCTTTCCCATATGATTTTAATGCTTGTCGACTAAAATTGGCTAGTTTGAACCTATGTGCTTTTCATATGTATGATATCCACCAAACATGCCCAAAGATTTAATATAGAGAATATCAGACTAAAAGAGTCCAAAAAGCGACAATTTTGCCTAAGTTCCAGCCAAAGCAGTAGAGCTGATGCCACACGACTTCATAGAGCAGAGCCATGGCGCCACACGTAGCATTCTGATAGACATAAAGAAGGATTTGCGCCACAACATATTTGGGCTGCCACAACATATCTAGGCCATGTGATATGGGGCGCGACTTTCCTATGCCTAAATGCGCAACGTCCATGTGCGGACATGCGCAAGACGGCTCGGCAGGGGCGGACGCGCACATACATGCGCATGGACACCCAACCGACCAGCATGCACGCTTGGCTAAACACGCATGCACAACTTGAACTTACGAATGCGCGCGCAGAGGCGCATACGCATCTACCAGGTTCGGACGCGCGCTTGGGGCTGCTCGCACGCGCATGCCTGAAAATGGAGTTGGGATCCCACAACTCCTTGCATGCAACTACAAGGAGCAACCACACGCATTTGGTGGATGACGTGGCACTTGCATGAAGTGGTGCATGAGGTGGCACATGACTAGGCTGGTGATGTGGCAAGTGTGAGTTGACAAACACATGGGATAAGTGCTTGCTAGTTGGCAACAACTAAGAGAGTTGGTGGTCAACAATGAGTTGGCAAGCACATGGGATAAGTGTTTGCTAGTTGGCAACAACTAATAGAGGTAGTGGGAATCTATGGGTTGGCATGAGTTGGCATTGGTTGGCAAGCACTTAGAGAAGTGCTTAATAGGTGTCACCAACCATGGGAGGTTTTGTAATCTATAAATAGCTATGTACAAAGGCTTGTAACTCACTCATTCATTCAATAGAAGTGTTCTTTCCTCCCAAATTCGGAGTCCCCTTTGTGTTTGAGTTTTGAGAGAGTTCTAGCACCAAGAATAGGAGTGTTCTTGTGCTAAACTTCTTCCTAGAGGCTGACTAGCATCTAGACGGGCTTGGAGGCTAGGCCGCACACCTTGGGGTAGCTATTTCTCTTTTTACTTTTATAATATATATTTTGTTTGTTTACTGAGACATGGATCTGATGTTTGTATTGTGGGATTTATAACTTTTTTTCTCAATGTCTAGGTAAACCCCTTGAGGGGGGTTTCGATTGTTCCCTGTTTGAAGCCTTATTGCATCACCAAAGTGTAGTTAATGTTGGACTTCACAATGTGTGGGTGAATACGAGTGACAACTGGTTTCACGTACGTTTACCCTAGGATCCACTGGTGATCAAAACACGTTTGGTGTAGAAATCAGATTATAGATGCATAACACAGATTTACACCATTTTTTTCGTTTCCGATTAGTAAAACTCCAAGCTTGGTTTTTTCTCTGTTTCTCTTAGCACATAATTCGAGTAGATCTGACAACTTTATATCAATTATCTGGGATCTAGATATAGGAGTTAAGGGTAAGCTCGGTAGTTCATTCACTTCCTCGTGGGACCAACCTGGAATTTCCAGACTTTATTACTTGATGATGCATGTACTTGTGCAAATCTGGGGAAATGTTAGTTAGTAATTATGTTATATTGGCCATTGCTAAGCAGTGGGTTTCAGACTTATCTGCTGCTCGACGCATACCCCAATCAATGAGCTTCTCTAGAATGACGACGTGGATAGCCTCTCGACTTTGAGAAAGAAAATCTAGCTGAAACAGAAGTGACAATTACAGGAATCAGTAGAGAGCAACGAATCTGCTGGAGTGAAAATGCCGCAGGTGGTAGTGAGAGTGGACGGCTTAATGGAGGAGCCTGTCATGGTCACCAAAGGCGGCCTCCTCCTCTACTCTGTTGCTATTCTCTACTTTCATTCAAACAGAGGACTGTTGTTTGTTATAGTTAAGCAAAGTGTGGTGTGGTCTAATTGCTGCACCATCGCAGCGTGATGCATTAGATTAAGAAATTATCTGGTGTTGTCTGTGTCAGGCTTCCACAAATGGATCTCTAACTGCACGTGTCTCTATCTAGTTTCACCTATAATGGAACAAAATCTCCACCGATTCCATGGACTCTGATTTTGAACCTTATGGTGTTCATCTTGAGTAAACCTTTGGCTTAATTGGCGCACATACATCGCATGAACATTGAATTAGTGGCAAAAGGCTTGAGCCAATCACTCACAATCCAAAGCATTGCCGCCTCCTCGGACCAAACCTTTCAAATTTGGCCTGATTTCCACTGGTGATTTCAAGGGAAGGGCTCCTAAAATAATCACTCCTCAGCACCTGAACCTTGTGGAAAGGAATGCTCGGTCCTTTCCCGGGTGAGGGATTGGGATGACCGAATTCGTCGTTTTCCTAGATTAAGGAATAAAATACGACTATAGAAACAACGGATTCCACTATCTCCACATTGGTATGACATTGTCCACTTTGAGCCTTGGCCTTCACGAATTTTCTGTTTGGTTCTACCAAAAAGTCCTCATTCTAATGGAGACTTTGTCCTCCCTTATAAACCTATGGTCTTTCCCATTTCTAGCCAATGCGAGACTTTGTTTTCATACCTAACAGTCCTCTCTTTAAACAAAGTTTTACCGAGCTTCCCCACAAGCGAGAACATACATCCGTCTTCTTCTTTGAGTCCAACACGACTCGAGAACTCCTCTATCCAACTCCATACCCAACACCTGTCCACCTGAATCCACCATTTGACTTGATAGGCTAATCACAGATTCATCCACTCTGCTCCATTGATTCAAACCCAACTTGAGTGGTCATCAATCCAAACCCAAGCCCAACTCTTGTCCACTAGAGTCCACCAGTTGTCGTGATGGGCTAATCACAGATCCATTTGCTCAGTAATTAGGGCTCATTATTTTTTTTTTGTCATTTCGAAGATTATTTCTACATGGCTATGTCCAGGGCATGGCTCCGATATCATTTGCTGGTAGTCATCGACACAATCGCTCTTCTAATTGTTATGATATTGTTCACTTTGGGCCCAAACCCACATGGATTTGCTTTTGGATTCTAACCAAAAGACCTCATAATTATAGCCACAAAGAAAATTTTCCATTTGCGACTTCCAAATTTCATAATTGTCAATCGTGAGTTTTATCCTAATACCATTGTTGCTATTACCAGATTCTTCCATTTTATTGACACATGAAAATACCTAAGTCTAAACATGACTATGGTACCATTTATTGGGAGTCATGGACACCGCTATTTCCACATTCTTATGGTATTGTCCCCTTTGGGCTTAGGCCCACACAGATTTGCTCTTGTGTTCTACCAAAAAGGTCTCACACTAGTAGAGATTTGTCTTCCCTTATAGACCCAGTATCTTCCCCGTTTCAAGTCAATGTAAGATTTTGTTTGTATACCCAACAATCCTTCCCTCAAACAAAGTTCTACCGAGCCTCCCCTTAAATGAGATGATCCATACATCTTTTTCTTCGTGTCTTGCCCAACTCGATAACTTATCTATCCAAGCCCAAGCCCTAATCCTCTTTATTGGAGTCCACCACTTGTTGTGATAGGCTAACCACGGATCCATCCGCTTCATCAGGTCCAACCTAATTGAGAGTTCATCTATCCAAGCCCAAGTCTAACTCCTCTCCACGGACTCCACCGCTTGTCCTGATTGGATAATCACAGATCCATCTGCTCTGTTCCATCAAGTCCAGCTCAACTCGAGAGCTTATGTATTCAGGCCCAAGCCCAAGCCCAACTCCTCTCCACAGGAGTCCACCACTTGTTTTAATAGGCTAACCGTGGATCCATTTGCTTGGTAATTGGGGCTCATCACCTTTTTGTTCAACATTTCTAGGATTTTACAGGTCTAAGTCCAGGGCATGGCTCTTATACCTTATTGGGAAAGACACCGACAAATTGTAATTCAAAATTGCACACAATATAAATATATATTTCAGTCAATGAACCAAATCTCTTTTCCCGTTAAATGGGCATGCATTCCAATTATAATTAACTTAAATCAACTGACAAACAATATTTAACATGGAAAACCTCCGGTATAGAGGGAAAAAACCACGGGCCGTAATGAAATTTTCACTATGTAAATAATGGGGTACACAAATGTTCTTCACTTGAAGAATAAGAGGATCAACAACACATCAAAAATAAATTTGTTGGTTTAACAACAGTGCATCCACCAATTTAATCAATTGTAAGAAAATAGAAGGATTAAAAGAGCTAAGAGAAGGAAATAAAAATCTCCATCTTTCTTCTTCTTCTTCTTCTTCTTCTTCTTCTTCTTCTTCTTCTTCTTCTTCTTCTTCTTCTTCTTCTTCTTCTTCTTCTTCTTCTTCTTCTTCTTCTTCTTCTTCTTCTTCTTCTTCTTCTTCTTCTTCTTCTTCTTCTTCTTCTTCTTCTTCTTCTTCTTCTTCTTCTTCTTCTCTTCTTCTTCTTCTTCTTCTTCTTTCTCTTTCTTTTTCTTCTTCTTCTCTCTCTCGCTCTCGGGAGGCTCCCTCTCACCACGGAAAAATCCTCGGATGCCACCTTGTTCTCCTTCTTTTCTTTCTTTAACTTTTCTCATGTGCCTGACTCTCTCGTATACTCTCTTATTTTCTTTTTTTTTCTTTTTAACATCTTCTATGGGTCCCACCACTTTAACACACGTGGGCTGGACACCACAACGAATCTCCCCCTCAAGCCCTTGTGGGAAGTTCTATCATCCCCTTTGTCTTTCTACAAATGTGGAGTTTATCCTTGGGAAATAACTTGGCCATCATATCAGCTCCATTGTTATCGGTATGGATCTTTTCTAGCTAAAACATGTTGACCTCAAGTGCATCTCGAATCCAATGATATCTAACATCAATATGTTTTAATATGGAGTGAAGAACAAAATTCTTACTTAGATGGACGACACTTTGACTATCACAATACATTTTCTCTTGCTCTAAGTCTAACTCTCGTAGGAATTTCTGCATCCATAAGGGTTCCTTACTCGCTTTAGTAAAAACAATATATTCAGCCTCTATAGTAGACAATGCTACACACTTTTGCAACCTTGATTGCCAAATTACTACTCCCCCTGCTTAAGTCATGTAGTAGTCTGATGTGGACTTTCTAGAATCAACACAAACGATGTCTAGAAGAACCTTTGAGATACTTTAGAATCTATTTAACTACAGCCTAAAACTCGTTTCCATGATTGGAAAGAAACTGACTCCCAACACCAATTGCATGAGCTATATCAGGTCTTGTGCACACCATAGCATATATCTAACTACCCACTGTAAATGAATACGGCACAAATTCTTCCTTCTCTTTGTCATTTGAAGGAGATTACTGGGAGGTGAGCTTAAAATGCCTTGCAAGTGGAGATGCAACTATTTTCGCCTGGCTCTTCTTGAATCGAGTACTATCAAGAGGAGCATCCTTACTTGAAAGCAAATCTATACGCCTTTGGTTAATCCTTAGATAGTACTGTCAAGTATTGTGAAAAATAAAACATTCCGCATCTGTGTGGAGAAACATTGATCGAGGGTTGATTCTCTTGGTTGCTGTTGTGGTGAGGAATAGAAGCCTATAAGATGGACGTACACGGTCATGGTTTAATCTTAGAGCCAGCCCGAGTCGGAAAATCACTAACCAAGGGAGGGAAATCGTCAAGGAGCAATCCAGGTTTTTATGGTTTCTTCACGATAAAAGAAATTAAATGACACGAAAAACACTCCAAATTTCTGCTGGTCAATTTTTATATGATCTCTTTGGGAGTGATTCAAGTTTCTCTTTCTTTTAAGAATGGAGAAATTACTTTAAAAATTTTCTGAAACGGCGATGTCTATATTGTCCAGAATAATATCCAAAAGTAAATTCCAATGACCTCAGTAAATGTGAAGTTGGCAGCGCATAAAATCTGTTTCTTTTTAAACTTTGGTGTTTCAACTATTTGGGTTTCTATTATGACGGTAACAAGATTGAATTGAGTAACTTCATTTAAGAGTCCTGCAGAAGTAGAGGATGTCCAGGGTTCCATATGACTACAAATCTCCAAGAGATATTCTGATCCCAAGAGGAGAAGAAAATTTAGTTTTATTATATATAGTGGACTCAGTTAGATGAGTCATGAAGCTTTTATTGCAATGGACATTTAAAAGGGGTTGCACTCCCATGAGGCAACATCCACTTACAACAAGCTTGAAGAAAGAGAGAATACTAATGGTAGATTTACAAGTACTAGAAAGTACTTAGATAATGGTTCCTTGTGGGCTGCCAATGGATCCTTTGTCGAGTTGGACCTGATACTCCGGGACGCTGGATTTGAAAGTGCTCTACTTCACGATACAGACAGGTTAGTTGTCTTGGCTTTGAAGACAGTCGAGTCCTAGACATTATTGGGCTTTATTAGGATTCAAAGCCATTGGAGGTCAAAGATGTCAGCTTACAAAGAAGCTATATTAATGTTGAGGCTCAAAGTAATGACTCGAGCACTGAGAGATGTTCCAATAGGAAAACCTAGAATAGACATTCGATATACATATGATTGAAGCTGAAATGAACCTTATATAAATTAGAGACGCTCAACTTCAAGATATCAATTTTTCAAATTGGTTGATAAACCAATACTGGTAGATGTGCCATTGTAGGGGGAAGATTGAATATTGCAGTCTGCCATTACTGTGGTTACGAAGTAGCTACAAATGAGCTATTGAAGGATGTGTGATTTCTTTTAGTTATGAGAAATATGAAAGAAATGAGTTGACCTTATTGATTTAGGGTTTGACCAGAAATTTAATTCTAGACACGTCGAGGGGGATGAGCCTTAAGCCTTGTGATTGAGGACAAATGTAGTGGACACGTCTTATGAGGTCAAACAAAGACAGTTTCATTCTTGATATTGTTTTCCACCCCCTATAGTGTGATACTAAATCATTGGTTCTTATATGAGAAACTGTAGCCCTTTCTTTGGGTGGTTCATCCAGAATGTGTGTTGATTGTCGTGCAATCAACAACATCACGTTATCGTTTTTCAATTCCTCATTTGGACGATATTCTAGACTAGTTTTATGGTGCTTGTGTCTTCTCAAAAGTAGATTTAAAAAGCGGGTACCACCAAATTTGAATGTAAGAAGGGGATGAGTGGAAAACAAATTTTAAAGCTAAGAATGGGTTGCATGAATGGTTAGTGACGCCTTTTGCCTTAACAAATGCGACTAGTACATTTATGCGACTTATGAATCATGTTTTGCGTCCCTTCATTGGTAAATTTGTAGGGGTGTATTTTGGTGACATTCTAATTTGTAGCAAGTCTTTGACTGAAGATGTAGTGCATTTAAGAGAGGTTTTTGTTGTCTTTAGATAAGAGATATATGCTAACCTCTAAAAGTGCATATTGTGTATATACCATGTTGTTTTCTTAGGTTTTGTTGTGAGTGCTAAAGGAGTACAAGTTGAGAAAAGGTGAAGGCAATTCAAGACTTGCCGACACCGACAAATGCAGCACAGGTGCTTAGCTTTTATGGTTTGGCGATCTTCTATTGTTGCTTTGTAAAATACTTTAGCACCATCACAACCCCGCTCATCAAAATGGTGAAGAAACATGGTGAATTGAAGTGGGGTAAAACACACGAGTAGGTTTTCCAAACTATCAAGCACAAGCTAGTCAAATCTCCTATGCTCGTGTTGCCTAACTTCAATAAACTATTTGAAGTCGAATGTCATGCTTCCAGCATGGGAATTGGAGCAGTTCTCATGCAAGATAGATGGCCAATTTCATATTTCAGTGAGAAGCACAGTGGGGCTACCCTCAACTCCCACCTATGACAAGAAGATGTACGTATTGGTCCGGACATTGGAGACTTGGCAATCCGCGCGTCAACACTGATAATGGGTCCTTAAAATTCTTAAAATGTCAACAAAAGCTCAACAAGTGGCGCACAGATGGAACTCTTAGGGCCATTTTCTATACTTTATCACGTATAAACATAATAAGAAAGTGGTTATTGCCCTTTCTCACAGGTATGCCTTAATTTCTATTCTTGACGCTAAATTACCTGGTTTTGAGTAATAAAATAATAATATCATTTACAACATGATATTAGTGAGATTTATTCAGCCTGCGCTACCGTAGCTTCCAAAGGATATTTTCAGCATGATGGATTTTTGTTAAAGAAAACCAAACTATGTACCTAGTTTTTCATTAAGGAAATTATTAGTTAGATAAGCACATAGTGGAGGCCTGATGGGATACCTTGGGATAGCTAAAATTTAGCTTTGATTCAAGAACACTTTTATAGGCCCAAAATAAAAAGTGATGTTGAGAGAATCTGTGGTAAGTGTGTCACTTGTAGACAAGCAAAATCAGAAGTTCAATCGCACGGCTTGTATACACCATCACCAATTCCTACTGCACCTTGGGTTGATGTTTCGATGGATTTTGTCCTTGGGTTGCCTTGGCCTAGCAAAGGACAAGATTCAATTTATGTGGTAGTGGACAGGTTCAAAAAAAGACACATTTTATTCCTAGTAATAAATTTCATGATGCTTCTTATGTATTAGATTTGTTCTTTAGAGAAATTGTTAGGTTTCATGGTATGCTTAGGACAATTGCTTGTGATAGAGATGCTAAATTATTGAGTTAGTTTTGGAAGACTTTATGAAGTTAGGTACTAAGTAGTTGTTTTCTACAACTTGTCACACACAAACTGATGGTCAAATAGAAGTAGTGAATCACACTTAATTTACCTTATTGAGAACTATCATTAAAAAAAACATCAAGACTTTAGGAGGAATGTTTGCCACATGTGGAATTTTCAAAAAAATAGAGCTATTAATTCATCCACTAAATTTTCACCGTTTGAAATTGTTTATGGTTTTAGTACACATTTGGACTTATCACATATACCAATGTTTGAACGTGTAAATTTGGATGGATTAATGAAGGCTGAACTTGTCAAGCGGATCCACAAAGACAAAAGACTCAACATTGAAAGGAGGACGAAGCTAAACATCAAGCATGCTAAGAAGGGGCGTACCAAAGTTGTGATTGAGCCAGGTGAATGGGTTTGGTTGCGCATGCGAAAGGAGAGGTTTCCGCAACACAAATGTCTCAAGCTACTTGCATGAGGGGATGGACTATTTTCATGTTCTTCAATGCATTAATGACAATGCAAATAAATTAGATCTTCTCAGGTGAGTATAATGTTACTGTGATATTTAATTTTTCAGACTTATCACCGATTGATGCAGGTGGCGATTTGAGGGCAAATTCTTCAAAAGACAAGGTGATGATGGGAATACGTGATCGCTCAACATTCCAATTGGACTAATCACATGAACCAGAACCAACAAGTTCAATGAAGCACACAACAATATGATTTTGAGGCTTCAACGGAAAGAGATGAACTTGTCTACAAGGAGTTTGTTACAAAACAATTCACAGCCTAGCTTTGTATGTGTCATTCTAGCTAGAGAAGCAGATGAAACATCGAAATTGGTGAATAATTGTGAATTAATTTCTTGGGTGATGATTTTGTGTCATTTAATTGGGTTGTTATTTATATTTGGGCCCCATCTTAGTTAAATGGGGCCCATACATATGTAGGATTGGGTTGGGCTTATATTTTCATAATTAATTAATCAAATAACGGTTTTAGAAGCCTCTTTAAATTATGGTTTTATGGGAGTACGAAAATACATTGTAAAACCTTGTTTAAGGGGTCATGTAGGGAAAATGTTAGTTTTTTATTGCTGGTTAAACCTTTGAGTTTATTCACTTCTTCTAGCTGTTTTGAGAACTATTGACTTGATGAGAAACTATCTCGTGCCTTCCACAGACCTAATTCGTGTAGAGATGATCCATGAGGTAGCTAGGGTTTTGGGTCTCGGAATCTGTCATCCATGGTTCATGTTAGCCGGGGTGCTTTGTTCAGTTATAGCTGGTGGTTCATCTTTTCTTATAGCATAATCAATGTCCATCCACCCCCAATGAAGGAAAATATTTTCTTTCCTAATTTTATAATTTATCACCCCAAAGTTCAATGTTGGAGTTAGAATTCATTACTTAGTAGTTACTGTATTATACTTGGTTGAATTATGATGTAAATTAAAAGTATATTCTTGTGAATGGTATTATTGCAATTTTGTAACATTATTTATCTAAGAGTTACTGCACCTATGTGCAATACCTATCCCACATACATGCTAAACTAAGCCCATAAAATCCTATATTCTAGAGGATAAACCCTAGGCATCAATGGTTTAGATTAACATGTACGTGTGATAGGTACTGCACATAGGTGCAACTAGCATTTTCCTTTCTCTAATGTAAAGTGAGAGTTGCCTATTTAAAGGGAACACACACACATGTTAGGGTTGAGAAACTTAAGTTATGTGGAATGACTATACATGTCTCCATCGTCCTTCGTCTTTTCTTTTCTCTTTGAGTGGTGATATAAGTAGTGTGGGTTTTTACTTACAAGACTTTACATTCTGACGTGGCGTCCATGCTGCAGTTTCGTTAGAGATAAACTCGGAGTTAAAATCTGCAAGATTTTAGTTTTTTGATAAAATATTATCAACCTATTCTATGGGTAAACCCTAAACCCTAGATTTTCTCATACCTAGACCGCCAATTATACAGCCACGTCACGATGTAAACCTCGAAGTAAAATCAGGAAGTACTGATATCATTTTTCTTTCTCATTTTCTTCTTACGGTTAAAACTTAACAAAACTACATGGTATCATAGTAGTTTTGAAGGAGAAAGGAAGTCGTGAGATTATTGGTGATTGCAAATCACATCAATGAAAAGAAAAGAAAAATCAATGTCCGGGTATGTTTTTGTGATCGGTGCCAGTGGCACCCAACTGCTGTCACGACACCCAGCTGAATGTTGATTTCAGGAAGCAAAACACATTTTCTGTTTGCTGTTTGTGCATTGTGAATTGTTCTTCTCTTTCGTGGGTAGTTGTTTTTTTTTATGTTGTTCCCTTCTTTTTGAGTTCGGAAGCTACTTCATTGGGTTTTGAGTTGCTTCACGGCCGGAACTCTTTGTTCTGCTTTGTAAGTGCTAATTGAGTTCGAGAACTGTACTTCTGATTGTAAAGTTGATATTTTTTGAGTCTCTGAGATTTAAAACATCTTAGGTTGCTTTGTGGCTGTTTGAATTTGCGATCTGAATCTCACTGGTTGTATTTTTTGGTGCACATATCGTTGAATCACTTTTTGAAAAGTAACAATCATAGTTCAGCTAAAATTTTGAATTTTTTGCTTACTATTAACTGAACAAGCTAGCATAGCAGTTTCCGAATCAGTTAACTTTTTTATCCTAGTCGCAAGTTGATTTTTATACTGGTCACGATAATTCTTTCCATGTGAAATTAAGTATGGACAATAAACTTGAGGTTTAGAGAATTTAGACTGTTTCAATATTGAGTAATGAAATTTTTAATCCAGTTGTGGATTATTTGCAAACTGTTTTGAAGCTTGCATAGCAGTTTGGCAGAGGGAATTTTGTTGTCTTTCTTGCTGGTTGATTGATTAAACCCGCTTAAACAATTCATGGTGTTTCTGGTGAATTATTCTTGCATTCTCGTCATTGAAAAGTTTCTTTTAAACACTTATAGATTTAGTTCTTGTCTGTCCTTTGCTATCATAATTCATTATGGTTGGTGAATTTGCTGGGTATAGTTCGGATTGTCTTTTGTAATATACTGCTTAATTGAAGTTAGAAACATTTTGGATTGATAGAATATTACTTCTATTGAATTCACATTAGTTTGAGAGTTTTTATGTCCTTTAGAGGCAATTTGAAAAGACGGTTGGCACAAGTCTTCATGATGTAGAACGAGAGGAAGAAAAGGTAGAACGAGATAGAAGAGGAAGAAAGGAAGGAGAAAAGAGAAGAACGAAGAGATTTCAATAGTCAATAAAATTTGAGTTCTCCCGTTTTACAATATGCATGGCCTATTTATAGGTTAATTAAAACCTAATAACAATTTGAATCCTAATAAAACATTGAATAAAAGATAAATAAGAAAACAATCTCTTAATTCTACTCTGATTAGGACTGTCGAATCCTGTTTTGTCACCTAGCATAGGTCTTAAGACCTTGTGCTACGTCATTCCCTCCCAGTGGAAAAGAAGTCAACTCCGGGGAGTTAAAATGCAAATAAGAATCCAATAAGGTAGGCGCGAGCTGATGCAGTTCGTCTTCAGTAATCCAAATATCATCAGAGGAAAGACGAACCTTCCAATGCACAAGGAATTGGTGATCACCCCCAGTCACAGAAGTAACATACTTATCTTCAAGAACATCCACAATCACATCTCGTGGAGCAATAGCCTGTGTAGGCAATCGGGGAACCAAAACTGAAGATGGACCTGCAACCATAGAAGAAGGCAAAACAGGAGGCTCAAATGTGCCTCGGTAAGCAAATAAATCTGCTACATTGAATATAGGACTGATAGACAAATCAAGAGGTAAATGAAGGACATATGCATTGGATCCGAGATGACGAGTAATTGCAAAGGGACCAATGGATCAGGCATGAAGTTTCTTTATGGCATTTGGTGGAAAACGGGCAGGGTTAAGACGAGCCATAACATACTCACCAATCTGAAATTCCTTAAACCTACGATGTGCATCAGCAGAAAGTTTATAATTTTCATTACTCATAGCAATTTTTCGTTTTATCTCAGCATATAGGTTACGGATGTGTTCCGCAAAAGTGTGGGCAGATTCAGAAGGCCAATAGGCAGTGGGTAGGGAAATAAGGTCAAGAGGTTGTTTGGGTGATAGGCCGTAGACAATTTCAAAGGGAGTTTTACCAATGGTGCGATTGACAGAGTTATTGTAAGCAAATCCAGCAATGTATAAAATGACATCCCATGTCCCAGGCTTGTCCCCAACCAAAGAGCGAAGCAAATCCTCCAAACTACGGTTAACCACCTCTGTTTCACCATCAGTCTGTGGTTGAAAAGCAGAGGAAAACTTCAACGTGGTGCCAAATAATTTCCAAAGTGTCTTCCAAAAGTAACTGACAAATTTAACATAGCGGTCAGACACTACAGTAGAAGGCAGGCCATGTGAGCGCACTATCTCCCTAAAGAACAGTTTAGCTATATGGGATGCATCAGTAGTCGTAGAGCATGGAATGAAGTGAGCCATTTCAGAGAATCGATCAACCACTACAAAAATAGCATCATGCTTTGTAACAGTTCGTGGCAATCCTAAGACAAAATCCATACTAAGATCACGCCAGGGAGAGTGTGTAAGAGGGAGGGGAGTATATAAGCCAGTGCTTTGTTTTCGAGTTTTGCTTAATTGACAGGTACGACACTGAGAGACAATTCGAGCAACATCCCTTTTCAAAGAAGGCCAATAAAAATGATCCTCGACCAAGGCAATAGTCTTATCTCGACCAAAGTGTCCACCCAGGCCTCCTGCATGTAATTCCCACATCAAGAAATCTCAGAGGGATGAACGAGGAACACACAAATGGGTACCCTTAAAGAGGTAACCATCACGGAGTAGAAAGCCCACATGCTGTCGGGAGGGAGCGTCGCTGATGTCATTAAAAATCAAACCAAAGCCAAGACAACTGCGGTATTCATCACGGATATGCTCAAACCCTGTCACATGAGTGGCCATGGAATAGAGAACAAGGGACATCCGGCTAAGAGCATCAACAACTTTATTATCCTGACCCGTACAATGCTTTAGGACAAAGGTAAAATCTTGAAGAAACTCAACCCACTTGGCATGTCTTGCACTTAAATTGCGTTGCTAGTTCAAGTATCGGAGGGCTTGATGGTCGGAGTAAATTACAAATTCTTTAGGCAAAAGAAAGTAGCGCCAGTGTCGGAGAGATTGAACTACCACATAAAATTCTTTATCATAAGTAGAGTAGTTTTGTTTGGCATCATTAAGTTTCTCACTCAAGTATGCTACAGGGTGACCTTCTTGACTGAGAATGCCACCAATTCTCAAACCCGACACATCACAAGCGACCTCAAAGACTTTAGATAAATCCGGGTGGCACTACAATGGGGCAGTAGTAAGTTTGTCCTTAATAGTAAGGAAAGCTTTATGGGCAGCAGTTGTCCATTTGAATTCTCCTTTTTCAGGCACTCTGTGATTGGTGCAGTGATAGTGCTAAACCCTCTAATGAATCTGCGATAAAAAGAGGCTAACCCTTGAAACCTACCAGCTTCCGTCAGAGTAGTTGGTTCGGGCCACTCGCGAATAGCCTTGAGTTAACCAGGGTCAGCCGCAATTCCATTAGACGAGACAATGTAGCCGAGAAAGAGGACCTGACTTTGCACAAAGGCACACTTCTTGAGGTTGGCATATAATGTTGCGGCTCTTGAAGTAGCCAAGACTTGACGAAGCTGGTCTAAATGTTCCCCTTTATATGTGTTGTAAATCAGAATGTCATCAAAGTAGACCACAAGGAATTTCCCAATGAAAGGACAAAAAATGTTGGTCATGATTCTCATGAAGGTGTTTGGGGCATTAGACATACCAAAAGGCATTACCACCCAATCATACAACCCATCCTGAGTTTCAAAGGCAGTTTTCCACTCATCTCCTGGGTAAATTCTAATTTAGTGGTATCCACTCCGTAGATTTATCATGGAAAACACCTAAGAGCCAGCTAGATTATCGAGCATATCGTCTAACCGTGGGATGGGGAATCGATATTTCACAGTGATCTTATTTATAGCTCTACTATCCACACACATACGCCATGATCCATCTTTCTTGGGGGTTAACAAAACAGGAACAGCACAAGGACTTAGGCTGTGACGGATAAAACCTCTCTACAGCAAACCTTCTATTTGCCTATTCAACTCAGCTCGCTCGGTGGGGTTCATCCTATAATGTGGAAGGTTAGGTAATTGGGTACCTGGGGTGAGGTCAATGGCATGTTGAATGTCTCTCATAGGGGGCAACTCATTCGAGAGTTCTTCTGGCATGACATTTTGAAACTCTGTCCATAGTGGGTGAACACAGATGTGGATAGGAGCATTTGTAGGGAAGCGAAAACTGTCCTTGTGTACTAGTGCAAAAATTAGACCAGATTAGTTTCCTGCCTGCGCAAATTGTTTAGGAGATAGTGGTAGGAGAAGGGGAAATAGACTTTTGTGTAGGGGTAGGTTTGGCAGGGTGTAGTAGAACAATTTTAGTGTCATGAATAAACGAGTAGGTGTTATCTCTGCCAAAGTATTTAACATCATGATCGTACAACCAAGGTCGACCTAGCAAAATGTGAGCAACATCCATAGGTAAGACATCACAGGATAGATCCTCCGAATAAGGCCCAATTTGAAGGGGTACTAAACATCGTTCCGTAATTGGAAGAAAAGTCTTATCTACCCAGGCAACTCTGAAGGGATGTAGATGGGGTTCCGTATAAAGATTGAACCGAGTTAGTGTTGTCCTAGAAACTACGTTCATGGTACTACCCCATCAATAACAATTTTACAGGTTTTGTTTTTTAGAGGAATAATAGTGTGAAATATGTTGGTGCGCTTCCAAATGTCAGGTGGAGCTGGGGCAAACATGATGAATCTCATGATAGCAGAAACATGATGTGGATCAGTAGGAGGATCATCATTAAGTAAGTCATTGTCATAGTCGTGATCTTCCATAGGAGTAATAGCAACAATTACAGAATCTCCCTCAAGGGTGGGTTCATCAACACGTTCCATTGCTAACATGCAATTTGGACAACGGGAAGCGATATGACCCTTTGCATGACAATAATGACACTCTATGGCATTCCGAGGAGCAAAGTATAGATTCTGAGGAACCTTATTCTCACTAGGATGAATTACAGAGCTATGAGTTGTGCAGGCCTGCGGGGTGGTGGACTATGGTCAAGGGTTCAACCTAGGCGAAGGAGTCACTTGACTTTGACGAAGATCATTGGACGAGATAAAAGCACGACTTTGGGGAGGGTATTGAAGGTATTTCTCAAACTCGAGGGCTTTATGATACGCTTCCTCTAACGTGTCTGGGGCATGGATAGTAATCTCTCGTTTGATATCCGCTCGTAACCCATTAACAAACCTAGACACAATGAATATAGGATCTTCATTGATGTCACTCCTTAATAACAGTTCCTCAAATTTGGCAATGTAACTGTCTATACTAGATGATCCTTGCCTATGGTTTGACAATTAGTTGAACAACTGGTCCTTGTAGTAAGGAGGGAGATATTTTTCTTTCAACTTTTCTGTCATCTCAGCCCAAGTGGAAATAAGTAGGTGTCCTAGTCTTTCATTGTTATGCTGAACAGTTTGCCAATAATGTTTGGCGGACCCTACTAACTTCATTTTCGCGAAGCGAAAACGTTGACCATCATTCATTTTGTACCACTCAAAATAATCATTCATGTTGTATAACCAATCAAGAAATGCACTGGGATCTAATTTCCCATCGAACTAAGTGGCATCTACCTTCACCCTCCTAGACATGTCAACTACTTCGTCATGAGGGTACCGAGGACAATCCATATGGGTACGATGTGTACCTGTAGCTCTATAGCCTTGTCGAGTAGGTTTGGGGGGCTATGAGTATTCTTCATCAGAGAAGAGGTCCTCCTCAGCAGTAAGTTGGTGGTCGGTCAAAGGATTATGTGTTGGGTGTAGCAAGATACCTGCCGTGTGTGTTCGGTTATTTTTGTAGGAAGGTGACACGACAGAGCTTTGACCCCTAAGCGGTTCCCAACTATGTTCTCTCAATGGCTGCTTTTCCTGAGTTCTTTGACTGGTCAAGCGGTTCCCAACTAGGTTCACACAATGGCTGTTTTTCCTAATTTCTTTGACTGGTCACATAGTCATCATGAAGGCGGTTAAACGATTTGGTGAATTGTTCAACTGTTTGAGTGAGTTGGTCAAGCCGGTTCTGGAGGTTCGTCATGTTGGCCACACAGGTGCTCACTCTTTTTTCAAGGTTATTGCGTTTTTCCTCAAAGATAGTGAATTTGGTTTCAAGGTCTTTCACGGTCATGATGAAAAGAAAAGGGACACGTATAACAAAATGCTGAGAGAACTAAAATTACTGAGTAAAAAAATATAAAATTTCTGCTAACACATAAAGTAAGAAAAGAAATTCACAATAGGTTGGAAATCAGATCTTTTCCACCGAATATGAACAATTGTACCAAGAAATTGAACTAAGAAAAATTCCCAGGTAATTGGAGGACACACAAAACGGTCTCGGTTAAGAAAAGAAATTCACTTTAGCAAATATTACTCAAACAAAATACTTTGAAGAATGTAACACCAAAATGTACCCCCCCCCCTTTTTGTCTTGTGCAAAATTGAATTTAAAAAAAAATAGGAGTAGATCCAACCACTTAAAATTAAACCTCTTAATAAATCTACCAGCTTATAATCAAGAGGCAAAAATAAAGCTTACTGGGTCCACACTAAGTCCTTCTAAGTCTGGTCAAGTCGAACAGGATGGGCTGAGCCGAACCTGGAGGTCTGAACTGAACCGGTCGAGTTGATGCGAACCGAACGAGTTGAAGTGAAGCGGGTGAGTTGAAGCGAACCGTGCGAGCTGAAGTGAACCGGACATGTTGAGTTGGACCGAACCGAGCCGTGCCAAACTGCTCTGAACCGAACCGATTCAATCTGAATCGAACCAAGACCTAAATCGACCCGCGCCAAGACTAACTGGAATTAATTTGAGGGACCTAGTTATCTAGGTCACGATTCTTTCTTATCGTCGAGCCGTGGACGACAATTGAAGCAGAGAGAAAGGGGAGGCCGAGACGGCGAGGGTGGAGGCGGCAAGGACGGAGGCGGCAAGGGCGGAGGCGGCGACGGCGGAGGCGACGATGGCGGAGGCGACAGCACTGGAGGCGACAACAGTGGAGGCGACGACGGCGGAGGTAGCAACGGCAGAGGCGGCGAAGAAGCATAACGGCGTCGGATTTTTATTTTTTTATTTTTTGGGGAGAAGAGAATGGAAGATAGAAGAGGGTTGAAGGGTTGTGGGTCAAAGGAATCAGATCTGCTCTGATACCAATTGATGTTGAACGAGAGGAAGAAAAGCTAGAACGGGATAGAAGAGGAAATAAGGAAGGAGAAAATAGAAGATAGAAGAACGAAGAGATTTCAATAGTCAATAAAATTTGAGTTCTCCTATTTTACAATATGCATGGCCTATTAATAGGCTAATTAAAACCTAATAACAATTTGAATCTTAATAAAACACTGAATAAAAGATAGATAAGAAAATGATGTCCTAATTCTACTCTGATTAAGACTGTCGAGTCCTGTTTTGTCGCCTAGCATAGGTATTAAGACCTTGTGCTACGTTACATCATAAGTGATTTTTTTGGCATAATTAATTTTTCTTGGTAGTGTAGTGTTATTTGTTTTATTTGCTGGCTACTTTATTGGGTTGCTATAGCTGAAATTCAAGTGAACCCAATTTATGAAAATGGGAAAGATGAATAAATAGTTGGGATTTTTTTTTGCTCTAGCCATTGCTTAAGCAAATCTCACAAAACCCAAGTTTGTCTCTGACTTCAGAGTTAGCACCCTCTGGATCCTTGGCTCAAACAGGTAACTCAACGTCTTTAGCTCCAAGCCTACTTGGGTGATTGATTTTGGAGTTAATATTCACATGTTAGTTAATCCTTCTATCTTTGATTCAGTAACTTACACTTATCATTTGGGTTTTGTTACCTTGCTGTTAAATCCAAGAGCCCTGTAGTAGGAGTTGGTCCGTTAAGTTTATCAGATTTGTTATCACTTGATAAAGTTTTTCTTGTCCCCAAGTTTTCTGTCAGCTTACTTTCAAGTCAATTTACTATATCTTTGAATTGTTCTTTCATGTTTTCATCTCATGGTTGTGTTATACATGATCTCAAAACCCACAAGACGAGTAGTTTGGGCCATGAGAGAGGGGGTATGTATTATATTGAGCAACAGGTTGATCTGTCCACATGTATATCACTCTTTCCATTAGAGTGGCACACTCAACTTGGTCATCCCACTCTGTTAAAACTTCACCTCTTAGTACCGTCTATTCCAGCCGATTCAACCTTGGAATGCGAAGTTTATCAACATGGGAAACAACAGATAGTCTCATTTCCAGCAGGAGTCGTCAATATAATAATTCTCCTTTTGAGTTAATTCATTCTGATGTGTGGGGGCGATGCTCTACTAAGAGTCTTATAGGTTATTCATACTTTGTCGCGTTCATTGATGCTTTTATTCTTTTTTATTGGCACTATCTCTTGAAGCTGAAATCTGAAGTAGTATCTATGTTTAAACAACTTGTTATTGAAACTAGATATCAGTTTGGTTGCACAATCAAAACCTTGCATAGTGACAATGATGGTGAGTTCGTTAATGCTAAATTCAATGTTTTCTATTTGTCTAATGAACATTTCCTTGATGTTGTTTGTACATTGATGTTTCAGCATAATATTCCTCAGTTTTATTAAGCTGAAGCCCTGCAAATAGTATGCACGTTCATTAACTGTATGCCCTCTTGTGTGTTGAACAATAAGGTACCTTTTAGTATCTTGCAGCCATCAAAGAATCTATTTCCTCTACCGCTTCATATTGTTTTTGTGTGTTTGCTATGTGCTTGATTTCTTTGCTTCTTCTACCAAGTTATTTGCTTGTTAAATTAGGTCTATCTTCTTGGGTTATTCCAAATGTTCAAAGTGTTAAAGATGTTTTAATTCTACTAAGAAATGGTTTGTTAACCTAACGATAACTTTTTTGATAATGCTCTTTACTATGGTGGGCAAAAGTCTAGTGTTTTGCTTCTGTCTGAACAGGTAATTCATAAAACTCCAAGCACTACCATGGCTCTCTCTCCGATACCACCACTCACCTCTAAGGTTATGAAATCAAGTCAGTCCTCTCTGGAGTTTTCTGATTTACATCTTCCTAGTATTATATGGAAGGAACTAGTTCTTGTACACAACACCCAATTTCATAGTTTGTCTTAGTCCTACAAGTCTTTAGTTGTTGCCATCTTGGCTGATTTAATTTCTAAGCCTGTATCTGAAGGTATGTTCGTTCCGGTTTGGCGCCAAGCTATGCTAGAGGAGATGTCTGCACTCGAGGGTGAAGACACTTAAGTGTTTGTGATGCTCCGGCTGGGGCGAAAGTGGTTAGGTGTTGATGGGTCTATACCATCAAATACAAGGAGATGGGTGAAGTGGCCAGATATAGGACTCACCTTGTTGAGAAAGGCCCTACTCTTTGAGTAGACTATGGTGAGATGAGATCTTCTCTTCTGTAGTATGCATGAATTCTATTCGTGTTATCTTGGCTGTTGCCATGTATAGGGGGCGGTCCTTGCTTCAACTGGATGCCAGGAATGCCTTCTTATATGAAAATTCAATAGAGGAGGTATACATGGAGTAACCATACGGATTTGTTTCTCGTGAGGAGGAGAAGAACGTATATAAACTCAAAAAAACCACTTCATGGTTTACAAAAGAGTTTGATAGAAAAATTAAAAAAATTGATGGAGTGGTTATAAAATTCAGATTTAAGTGGTGCATGGCTGATCACTCAGTATTTGTTCTACACCGACATAGGGATACTCTCATATTAGTGGTATGTATTAATAATATCACAATTTTAGGAGATGATACTTATTGGATATCCGAGGTAAAGAAGTACTTAGATACTCATTCAGACTCAGGACCTAAGAATTCTACACTATTTTGTTTAGAACTGAAGTAGCTAGGAGAAATAAAGGATTAAATTTATCTCAGAGAAAGTATGTGATGGATTTGTTGTAGAACTGGTATTTTGGGGATGAGACTTAGAGACACCTCTTGCTGAGAACTCTTCCTTGGTTGATATGACTTCTCCACTTGTAGAGGATAAAACTTACTGGTTGCGCAAAACTACTCTCAATTAAGTAGCCCGTACGCAAGCACACGTGTTGTACCAAGTAATATATTGGACAAGTCCAAATCGATCCCACAAGGACTTTACTGCATACTAACACTACAGTATTTTACTACAATAGACACTAAATCTAATAACTGCACAGCTGCCTAGAGAGATACACACACACATGAGGAGATGCGAAGTAGTGGAGCCAGGGGATTGTGATTTCATGTAACATGTGGGGGATTTATGTAATCTGCAGTTAGGGTGTGTAATTCCTATATCGCTAGAGGATCTGGAATCTCGTTCACGTAGAGCCTCCGTCCTTAGCCCAATTGTCTCTCGAGGTCATGGGTCTAAATAAAAGGCGAATAAGCTGCTGCCAACCAGACCACAATTGTCTAGACACTTCTCTCAAAGTCTACATGCGCACCCCTCACCTGCCATTGCGTGCTTGTAGTCAACTTGGGGATCACACGCAAGTTGAAGGGTGTCTATCCCCGTATTACGTCTCAGTCTCAACGGCGACATTAGATTTAAAAAGGGGGTCATCAATCCCATAATGCACAACGTCCCATGAGTCAACCACACTCTTCTAATCAGTAAATCTTTCATTTGAAGTCTATCTCTAAGCAAGAGCCATAGGAATGATTTATGCTTTGGGAGTGTTTGAATATTCCATACATTTCCCCATAAGTAATCAAATGGCCAATACATCATTTTATTCTGTTTTTCCTTATGTATTCTATGGGCCAGGTGATAGGTTGTTTTGACTGAGAAGCAACCATCCATAGAGGGAGTCCAAATTCCTACATTCTGGTTCCTAGATTTGATTGGGGTCTCTAAAATAGAGGCAGCAACGTTTGGGGGTCAGAGCTCCCTGACGCGAGATTCATTCCCTTTGTTTTCCTCTTGGATGATGTAATCTATCTTAGTTTTTGGATGCTGAGATCCATCTAATTTCCTTGGTTGGTCTATCAGGGGCATTTTTGTCTCTACGGCCCATTTGTCATACCAGAGAGACATGTTTGAACCTAAAGATAGTTGGTGTAGGGTGTGATCATTGTAGGTATCTAAAAGTTTTGAGATTTGTTTCCCCATTGTTGAGCATCCCTATTTGTTTGCTCAAACATGGTTATGGGGGGACTTCCCATACTTGGATCTCATAAAACTTGCCCATAATGAGTTGTTATTTGAGTACATTCTCCAGAGCAACTTCATTCTATAAGCTATACCAAAACAATATAAATTTCTTATTCTGAGGCCTCCTTCCCTTTTAGATTCACATTTGCTCTCCCAATTTACTATGTGTATTTTATGTTTGTCTTTATAAAACTGGAGAAAATCTCTGAGTATCTTACTAATCTGATCAGTTACCTTTACTAGTAACTGAAAACAGGAGAGAATATGCAGTGGGATGCTACTTAATACTGATTTTATCAAAGTCACCCTACCTGCTAGGGATAGGGACTTTTTTGTCCATCAATTTTACCTCTTCTGAATGCTTTGTATCATTGGTTCATAGGATTCTCTATTTATTCTGGAGCAAGGGATAACTATTCCTAGATAAGGGCCCAAGGATGAGGTGAGGCAGAAGGGTAAGCTAGCTTGAATTTGTTCTTGGGAGGATCTAGGGATAGCGCGTGAGAAGAATAGTGCTGATTTTTTCTGGATTTATATGCTGTCCGGAATAAACAGTATATTCTCTCATTATTTCCATAATTGTTTCAGCAATGCTATACTTGGCCTTCCCAATCAATAGTGTATCATCAGCATAATGTAGGTTGCAGGTGTGTGGGGCTTCATTTGAGAGTTTCCATGGGGAGATTTCTCCATGGGCAATATGTTCATCAAACTTTGCCGAAAGTAATTCAATGACCAAGATGAAAAAAGATGGAGAGATAGGGTCTCCCTGTCTAATTCCACACTTAGGAGTGATTGGATTTGTGGGGATTCCATTTATTAAGATTTGGTAGGTAGTGGTTGGGATACAGGATAGGATTAGATCTTGCCACTGTCTAGGGAAATTAAAGGCACGAAGGGTATATGACCTATACAGTCCCAAGAAATAGTATCGAAGTCATTGTTTAGGTCTATTTTAGCTCCAAAATAAGAGTATTATTTTCTTGAAAGGTCTTTAGTATCTCGTGGGCCAGTAGGATGTGGTCATTCATTTATCTCTCTTTGATGAAAGCTGATTGTGTAGGGGATATGATTTTTGGGAGGTATTTTGCTAACCTAGTGGCTAATATTTTTGTAAGAATCCTGTATGTGACATTACATAGGCTGATTGGCCTAGTCCCCAAATATTTGGGGTTGATCATTTTTTGTGATTAAGACTATGAAAGTCTTATTGAGATCCTTTTCCATCCTCCTCGAGCTGAAGATTGTTTGGATATTTTTGTGGAGATCCTACTTTATAAGCGACCAACGGTGTTTGAAAAACACTGGCTGGAAACCATCAGGTCCAAGAGATATATAGGTTTCCATGAAGAACAAGGTTGCCTTTATTTCTCTCATGGAGATGGGTTGGTTTAAATGGTAATTGTCCACCTCAGATAGAGCTCTGAGTGGTTGGAAAGGTGGGGTGCATTTCCTAGTCTTTTGAGGATATAATTTCTCAAAAAAGGTGAAGGCTTCACCCTTAATCTCTTCTTCAGTGTCCAGTAAAGTTCCATCTTGTGATTTTATTTGCTGAATTTTATTTATATGATTTCTAGCTTTCACAAAAGAATGGAAGAATCTTGTGTTTTCATCCCCATCTTTCAAAAAAACTTTGCCTAAGTTGTTGAAAGGTATGCATATGTTTTATTCGGGTTAGTTTCATTAATTCATGTTGGAGCTGTTTTTCCCTTTCAAGGAGGGTGTGATTTGTTGGAAGATTTTAGAGTTCCTTCTGTGTTTTTTATAATTTCTTAGCTGTTTTTCTAATGTTGGTATAGAAATTTCCAAAACGTCCTTTGTTCCAATCGGTTAGGTCCTTAGCAATTTTTTGGAATCTATGTGAGAGAAGTTCTAGTGGGGCTGTTGACATGTGGGTATGGGAAAAGCTATTCCAAGCTTTTGAGATAATTGTCTCGTATCCATTTCCTTCTCCCCACATGGCTTGGTAACGGAAAGGTCCGACTCTTGACCTTTTAATAGGTTGATTTGAGAGATCATTGGAGAGTGGTCTGATCTAATTCTGTGTAATGTAGTGATAGTCGGGTTTGGCCATATATGGAGCCAGGCTCCATTGATCAGGGTTCTATCTAGTCTGGCCATTACTAATTTATCACTAGATCTGCCATTTGACGAAGTATATTTTAGGCCCGTATATCCTATATCAATCCATCCATTATCTCTTATGAAATTTGCAAAAGTTTTATTTTGCCTGTGTTATTTGTGGCAGAGTATTTTTCACTAGGTCCCAGGATTGCATTAAAATCTCCTATTATCATGGTTGGTTCTACTATTGGGTAACTAAGGCTTTGCAATTCTCCAAGAGCCCCATTCCATCTGGGTGTCTTCGGAAGTAGGTATGAGAATGTTATTATCATCTCCTTTCCGACATTCAGCTTAATCTTACTATGTATAAAATAGTGGGAGGTATGTATTATTTCTATTTTGTGGTTGGCTTTCCAAAAAAGCTATTGTCCTCCACTTAGTCCCTGTGAGGGGATTACATGAGAATATTGGAATTTCAGTTGTAGCCAATTAAAAATTGGAGATAAGTCAGGGGATGCCGACTTTGTCTTCGAGAGGTAAATTACGTCAAGGTTGTTAGAAGATAACACAGTGTCTATTGCTTTCTTTGTCGAGGAGTTGTGTGCTCCTCGGATATTCCATACTAGTAAAACAGTCATAAATAAACTGGTACGGGGTTCGCACCTTTCTTACCTGGCGAGATGGTGGGGAGATGTTGTGCCTCCTTCACTTTTTTTTTTGAGAAGCTTGCAGGAGCTTTCCTCTTGGTTGTTTACCTCTTTGACCTTCTTGATGGGCCATTCAGCTGGCCTCTTCTTACCCACTATTTTTTCATACTGTTGTGGTTTAGCGCGGTCTTCCTTAAGTACTGGCTAGGCAGCAATGCCCTTTCCTTTGGGTTTGAGCCACAGAAGTGAGTAGGTCGACTTTAGTGTTGTTCAAATTGCTTCGGGTTGCATACTTTGAGTTGTGGATGAAATGTGAGTGCGGGTGAGGTAACTAGTTAGTGACTCGGTGAGAATAGGGAAGTTGACTTGGACTCACTAGTCTTCGGGTTTGGCGGGGTTCGAACTTGGGTCTTTTACTTTTTGGGATGGACCAAGGGAGTTTGGTTCTGTTTTCTCGCTTGGGTCAGGTTGGTTACCTTTGTTGTCCGACGAAGTAGGACCGTTGTCCAGTCGTTTCCTTGAGTGTCAGCTACCTCCTCCACCCTCGAGTGTAGATTTGTGCCAGCCGGGAGAGTCCTACCCCTACATTCCTCTGTAGTATGTCCCCATCTTCTACATTCCGTACAGATTTTTGGCCTTCCCTCAACAAGAAAAGGCTGATAAAAACTGGCTCCCAGGGTTTCCACAGTCGTTCCTTTCTTTTCCTCCTTCTCCAAGTTACGAGGACTTTTATCCTCGCGAAATGTCTGCTACATGGATTAAAGGTTGTGTCCGCGTCCATACAAAGATAGCATCCTAATTGGCGAACAATTATTGTGAGGGCCTCATCGTGGAAAAGATGAAAAGACAACTTTGGCAGGCGGACCCAGAGTGGTGCTTCAGCAAACAAGTAGTTATCCATGTGAAAATCATGGGGCCAATGAAATAAGTGTAAATATGAGCCATATACCTTGATAGGGGTGTGCACTAGCAACGCCTCGCATTCTTCAGGAGTAGACAAGACGAAAGAGTGATATCCTCGACTGAGAGGATATACTGCTACTGTAGGCTCGTGCAGACCAGGCTTCAAGAGCAGACCTTGTATCCAAGAGGCTATGACGGTTAAGGATGCTGGGATTCTTGCTACAAAAATTCCAACTAGGGAGTTTCGGACACGATCAATCCCTTTCTCTGTGCATTCCTTGGAGATGGTCACTTTATGAAGGTATTCTGTTAGGCATGTCTCTCTCCCAAGGTCGTGATTTGCATGTACTGGTTTGGCTGGAAGCTCTGCTGAGGTTCCCATGTTTGAGGAACCACCGTCCTCAAAGGGAGTTGCTCGACTTCTGGAACATCTACTACCTGGATCATTTGTTGTTTCCCTTTTGACTCGCTATCCAGATAGGTTGAGGAGATGAAGCTAGGAGGGATATCATGCAGTGAAGTAAGGCATATGCAGGTTTCCATATATGTCATCTCAAGATTTCTGGCGCTAGTCTCAAGTTCCTTTTTTTCGAAACTTGTAGGGATGGATGTCTTTTCCGTCTCTAACTCCTGTTTCGTGTTCAAACTCAGCTGTAATCATTATTTTACTAATAGGGGATCGCAGATATAATTTAAATTTGAGACAGAGGAAGATTTGAATCATGTAAGAATGGGTTTGGTTGTCCTTACCTGGCGCCCATTTCCCAGCCCATTGTCCCAACGTCGGCTGATTTACATCTAACTTCTAATGTGTCATGTTTGTCTTACTTTTTGTGACACCAGTTCTGTGAATCTCCTTCCCATACTGTCTTCTCCATCTCCGGCAAGTGTCGGGGCACTGCACTCCACCTCTGATTTACCGGCATTGACGGTGGCACTTTATCTTACACTTCGTCTGCTTCACTTTGTGGTAGTTGACGTGATGCTCTTGTTTTTTGATATTTTCTTTTCGTTTACTCCGCTCTCCAATTGCTTGTCCTTGGGTCTTTTCCTTGGTTTGTGGATCCCGAGCCGTATGCGGGAACTATATTGTCTGAACCAAATGTTGTTGTAGGTGGGCTTTTTCAAGATTTTTTCCTCTTCCGTTATTGGGTAGAGGGGTGTGAGATTTAGCTTACCATGGTCTTTTCTTCTTTGGTTTTTCCTCTTGTGTGAGGGCAATGTCCTTGTCCCTACTGGGTTTGGCACTTTTCCTTCTCATCATTTTTCAACACAACGGAGACTTCTTTGTGCAGGAAATTTGAGGCTTTTTGCTGGGAATATTAAGAAAACTTTAGAGGGAGTCCATTCATTTTGATAGCAGTTGTGAGTTTGCCGGTTTGTTCAGCGTAGCTAGTGCTTTGTGTATGTATTCCTTTTGGTATTTTTCATGTGGCATAGCTAGTGCTGTGTACATATTCCTTTTGGTATTTTTCCTTTGACCACATTTTCCCCATGTGGAGGGTGATTTCTTAGAGTAAGTTTTTGAAATTGGTTGCATAGAGAGCTTACCTGGAAATGGGTGATGTCTTCTCTTGTTGATTTGTTCAATCGCTCAGCCCGGAGCTTGAGCATCTCCAACTTGTTGCAGAGGATATCCAGTGCTGCTTCCTTCCATCGCCGTCTCTGCCCAACAATGGATTCTCCCTCTGTCACTCGCGGTTCCTCTCATTCACAGCTCACCCGTTTTGAAAGATTGGGTCATTGAGCTATCTGCAGCCCTTAGATTGTGAGCAGAAAACAAGTTGTGGGTTTTAAATTGTGGGCAAAGTACCTTCATGGTAAGGAGAAATTAGCAACCCTTGGGTTTAATTTTCTTATTGCACTAAGCAATCGTTGAAGGTGAGAAACGAGGAGTTCTGCACCGGATAAACCTTGACCCAGAAGGAAAACAAGACCCAGTAAAGAATGTTCAGTTCCAGAAAGACACAACAACAACACTTCCTTTGGAGACGAGTGGGATTTCTCTCAGAAAGCTTCACAGAGTGAGGAACGGAAGGATTGTCCTCTTATCACATTTCTGTCTTCCAAGAAGAAAAAAAAAAAGATTTTTTTCCAATAAAACAGAAACCATCTTACTGACCTGGGAATTACCAACCTGAGGTACATCTATCATTACTCTAAAGCTTATCACAGAAAAGGAACGGGTAGAACCCACCACAATTAAGATGAACAATGCCTGAAGTTGGCTTCCTTTGGGACTGACTGAATTTTATTAACAGAAAGTTTCCTTCGTTACTGACACATCATTCTACTAACACCAAATCTTATTACAGCATATAAGCGAAGCAGAGAGAGGTTTTCTTGTTATATAGACAAATCAGAGATGAAGAGAATGCAGATGCCTTCCATTCATTCAGGTCTGCCTGGGGATATTGATTCTCATCCAATGCCGAATCTCTTCTCCCTTTTGCTGCCAAAGAAACAAAAAAGATAGATGAACATATGAGCTTCACCATCTAATATCATATTGATTCTCATTTTCCCTAGGGCATGTGGATCACACATCGCAAACATTTCCCTTCTTGCATAAGCTCGAAGGCCTTGTTGATGTCCTCAAATTGCAAGTTATGTGTTACGAGCTCATCTATTTGTAGTTCCTGCATAATGCCTACAATTAGCTCAGATAAATGACTTACCATGCAGATAATACATGTATAAAGCATCACCTACTTTGGCTCCAATTTCCTACAGAAAAAGGATAATGACCCTCACCAATCACAAAATCATACTCTTTACCTAAGAGGAAAAGACAAATTGCCCCTATTTTACAAACTTTTCTTAAACTCATCAAGGTTTGTAGCTTTAAGCCTTTAATCATCTCATTACCACCCTGATAACTGTAGTTCAATTCGGAAAAATCATTTCATTTAAGAAATGTAAAAGAAAACAATAAGGGATTTTTTACCTTGTTTAAATACATATCAACCAGCAAAGGCAGCTCAGATTTAGGCTTCCAGCCTCCATATAGAGAACCTCTTAGAATTCTTCCAGAAAGTAACAATGCATAATGTGCTGAGATCTCAGGTTTAGCCTTTGGTACACCAAGAGTCACTGTTAAACCCCAACCCTATGCAACCACGGGGCAAAAGGATTAAGTCAAAGCTAGACGACAATTAACAAGGTAGAGACAGAATACTGAAGACAAGGAGACTTACATCAGAACTAGACTGCAATGCTGTGGAGACCATATCAGTATCACCAATGCATTCAAAACAATAGTCTGCACCTCCACCAGTGATACGTTTTATGACCTGTAAATTTTGAAAATCATATGTTCAAGTGAGTACTTTCAAATTTTAACCAATTGAATCTGGATGACAGAAATTTCCAGGTGCCAAATGCTTTTATCTTGATGTCTCCAACTCCAGTTTGTTGATATTGCTATATCCCTGCATTTCTTAAGTATTATAGCCGGTAAGCCCAACCTTACTTAAGTTCTATAAATTCTTGCTTCCTTTCCATTTGAAAAAGTTGGCCACTTTTTCGTAACAGAGGCTTATTGAACCTCTACTTGTAAAATTAAATAGTTTTGTAAGGGTCATAGAGAAACATAGTAATGACAGAGGTTATATTATGTAATAGCAACACATCCAGGCACTGGATGAACTGATTGATGCTTCATCATGTCAAATAGGTTAGCAAAGATTTCATCTCACCAACACTTTTCCAATCAGCCATTCAACTCTGTCATGGTGCCCCAATTGTTACTTTGATGTTTCAAAAATTGAGAAAGAGATTAAAATAATGACTGACTACTGCGGCAAAGGGTTGAGAGAAAAAGTAAACCTGCTGAATAGGTTCACCACCACAATCATTAGGATTTATAAATTCAGTTATTCCAAAAACCTTTCCTACAATAAGAAAGAGAGTAATCAATGATACAGAAATCTTCAAACAATCAAAAAATAATTTTGCTATATTAAAGTTTGACCTTTTTCAAACTTCATGGGATTAATGTCCACCCCAATAATCTGAGCTGCTCCCCTTATTTTTGCACCTTGGGCAACCTTCTCATGCATCACAACATTTCAAGCAGCAACACCCTTAGATGCAGGAAATAATTATATTCTGGAAAAAGACAACTTGGAAGAATTGGTTATTCCTAGTATTCCTTACTTACAGAAAGGCCAACACTTCCAAGACCAAAAATGGCCACAGTTGATCCTTTGGAAATGTCAGCAACTTTCCAGGCTGCACCAAGACCTGGTAGCAAAATCCAAGCTATAACTTCATACAAGATCCAACAAAAGGAAGTTCAAAAGCAATACTTATCAAGTGCATATTACTTCACTTGTCAAACTGAAACTGTTGATTGTGTTACTGTCACAAAACAACAAGTATCAGCAAGAGTGATCTCCCTAAAATTGTGTTTTATATTTGGATACTTGAATTAAAGAAGATTATAGAAAGTCACGTTACCAAATGAAGAAAGCAAAATTTTCCTAGTTGATAGTATCCAGACAGCAATAACACATGACAAAGCTCACCAAAAAGAAAGATAAGTGGAGACAGTACCTGCAGCTACTCCACAACTAAGCAGACAAATTTTCTCCATTGGAGCACTTGAGTCAACTTTAACAGCGCACCCCGAGTGCACTACAGTATATTCGCTGAAGCTTGATACGGAACAGTAATGGTAAATGGGTCTTCCTTGAATTGAGAAGCGAGTCTTCTGGTCACTGTGCATAACACCCTTTCGTTCCAGTCCCAGTGTCTGACACATATTACTCTTACCAGAAACACAATGTCGGCATTCCGAGCATTGACCAGTGAACAATGTGAGTACATGGTCTCCAATTCGAAACTCGTTTACACCTTCTCCAACGCTCTCAACAATTCCTGAGGCTTCATGCCCAAATATTCTGGGAAAGAGATGAGCTTGCGCCTGCAAATGCAGTAGACAAGGAGAGTAATTTAACAGGACAGACAAACGCAAAAGACGAGGAGAGTAATTTAACAGGACATACAAACGCAGTAGACAAGGAGCGTAATGTAACATAAAGACGAGGAAGTAAGGCCAGATAGGATCCAAATTGATCCGAATAAACTGAAAGAATCCATCTAGAAAAGGAAAAAATCCAGAATTCACATGTCGTGAGCTAAAAAGTGGGCTATTTCGCGACACGTAAGAATCTGGGAATATGGAAAGATTCATACCTTCGACTCCCACTGAGTGACGTCACTTCGACAGAGAGAAGTACAAACGACCTTTATACGAATTTCCATTGCTTTGGGCGGATCAACCTCTACTTGTTCCAGTACCAGGGCCTCTTCAGGTCCCCAAGCAACAGCAGCTGTGACCGGAATTTAACAGAACGACGCATAGTTTAAATAGGTCGGTCAAGGTAAAGCAAAACCATCTTTTGTACACATTCAAATGCGACTGAGAAGCAACTGATTTCAGGAAACGGGATATACCTTTGCAAGAGATCACACGAGGCGTCTCTGTAGAAGCCATTTTGCTGGATAGGAAGTAAAAATTCGCGAAGAACAGGCTGAGACATTTTGTAGTTGCAGACCGGATCGATAGGCTTTGGTGGTGGTAGGTGACACCAGACTCTCTATATTAAAGATTCCAAACTGCCCATGAAAACTTTTTGCATCGTATCAACTATCAAATCCCATTGCTAAGACACAGATTACACTAATAAGCTCCAAGCTTTTGCCCCGAGGCATTGTGGTTTTTTTATTTTGGAGTATATTTAATATTCGTGAATTTTATTTTTGAAATATATTATGGTATGTTGCATATGTGGCTCTGTGGTTGCATCTATCCCACGCAACTATCCCACACATTTGTTAATCTAACACATTTGTTAATCTAAATATTGATGCCTAACTACTCTTTCATAAAAGGCTAAAGATGCGGGCACAAATGAGAATGAAATAAGTTAAAGGAAGGTTCAACCTGATAACGAATCCTGTTATTCCTTGATAAATACTTACTGCAAAAGAAGGAACATTTGATTTGCATCTACAATTAGGATCAAGTAGTAGAAATGAATTTGAAAAAGAGGAATGATCTATTATGCAATACAAACGTTCAGCTACATGAAGTGATAAATATGCTAGGTGATGCTCTCGCGTATGGCCACTTTGCCTATGCTTTGCTGCTAGCAACTGATTCATGGCACTTGCTCTCCTAAGATTTTTAGTTGCCTCAGGGCTTTTCTTTAGGTGATATCAGTTGGATGCGGTATTTTTTTTTTTTTTTTTTTTTTTTTTTTGAGGGATCACATTCAAGGAAAAGGTCTGATAACCAAGAATTGATACAAGTTGATGGAGCAATCAAAGTGGAATTCTTTCTTCCTATTTCAGCATCAGAGAATATGTAGGGCATGCAAATATGAGATCTTGATAAGCTAAAGTAAGACATGCTTCTTTGCTTTTAGAAATCGGTTTCAGAACCCAACACAACTTTTAACCAGTAGGCCAAAGTAAGACATTCTTCTTTACTCATTGAAATCAGTTTCACAGCCAAACACGACCTTTAATTGGTTAGCCTTCCGCAGCTGAAGATGGAGCACAAAGCACATTAGCAACTAATTGCAACTCAAGGATACTTACACCCTGAGTTTTACTCTGACATTTAAGTGTGGACTCCCCAGATTTTCAGATGCCTCAGTGCATGCTGATGCTAATCTCAAATCAATAGGTCCTCTCATCTTATAAGAGCAGACTGCAACTACCAACAACATAATTAAATGACTCTTGGTTCCATATGCAACAGTTTGCACCCAAAATGCTGTGTGCAGGTCGGCGAGGTCTCTTATACTGCCAATAGTTGTAAAGTGGAAGCTTTCTTACAGAGGCTTGCATGTAGTCTTCTAAAATCTCATGACTCTAAAAATCATATTTCTTGGACGATTTTGGTCCATTCGAGAAGCTTAGGCCATACAAATTCAAGCTAAGGTTATGCCAACTTTCAAAGTCCAGCAGTTCTCCATCATTGGATGTTCTCTTCTTCCTCTTCAGATGAATGAGGTGCAGAAATTTGTAAACAAATTGAGACGTTCTCAAACAGAAAATGAAAGATTTGCATTTAGCCTCCATTGGACAAACTCTTATCTTTCTTTACTAAAACAAAGATGGCTACTCGATGACTCCGATAGTCAGGATGCCAATACGTTTGATCAACATGAGCAACTTCAAAGTCCTGCAGTGCCAACTCCAAGAAGTATTCAAGTACAACATCTGCCAGAAAGGTAACTATGAGTTTATTCCTGCTGCTAAAACTTTGAATGCACATACTTTGAGTTAAAATGATTGCAATACCATTTCTTAGTTCTCCAGCCAAAAATATTGTCGTGTGGATGGTGGAAAGTTGTTGCAGGGTGACCAAGAGATCAGTTACTGCCCCTTCACTGTAGATAACGTCTGATCCAAGAACTAGAGCACATTTATGTTTTAGTAAGCACCAATTCCAGGAAGAAGGAAAATACAGGTGTCTACTGGGTTGAAAGAATATTAAGACAAATCTGCAAGTGCAAGTTTTATAGTCCAACTTGACGAGGAAATGACTCATGCAAAGAGGAAACCATCGGATGCAGGTATCATTGTCTTTTATAAGTCAATAATGGTTAACAGAAATCTTACCAAAGTCAGGCATAGGTTTTGTCAACCTGCAGTCAGTGTCATCACCCCACTCGAGTTCAGCCACTGTTGCTGCACCTGGAGCATAACCTTCTTCCACATTGGCTTTAACATTCTTCTTCAGAAGTTTCAGTCGATCAGGTAAATCAGTTAGAATAACCTTAGCACCCAGAAAAGCAGCGATGCATCTGAAAATAGTACACTCCAGTCAGTCCAATAACATGCATATGATCAGCAAAATAGAAAATAAAACTGAATGGGGAGATCATATGTTATATTATGTACCCACCCGACCAGTCCACAGCCAGCTCCGAGTTCCACAACCTTCTTCCCTTGAAGGAGAAGCATCCCCGTGTCGACGGCATGCTCAAGGAACTTGGCCAGAACAACTCCACTGTCCCACATCACCGCTCCAGTTACCCCAGGCGTACTCTGTTTCTCACATGCACCAAAATAGAAACAATCAATGACAATCCGACTGCAACCAAGAAAAGGGGCGAAGGAGAGGAGAGATTCAGGACCTATTGTAACTTCGGTGAAAGTACTGTAGTCGATTCAACCATTTCTTGCGACATGAAGGCAACCAAGGAAAGGTGCCAAGGAGAAGAGAGATACAGGAGCCTATAATAAGTTCTATTAAACTTCAATGGTCGATTCAACACATTTTCTTGCGACATGAAGACAGCTAAAAATACATATGACAGTTCAGATGCTGCTGTAATTTAACAGCTAAAACGCATATGACAGTTCAGATGCTGCTATAAATTAAGTGCTCCAGTGTTCCCTTAAACCTAAAGATGGGAAGATAAATCTCTCACATAAAATAAATTTAAAAAAAAAAAAAAAAAGCTTCTAATCGATGAGCGGGCTAAGAACAACTCTCCAGAAAATGAACAAAAACGGTTTTAATCCCGATACCCAAAGTATTGAAAGGAAGTTCGAAGAAGTTATATTACCATGGACGAGGGAGACTGGCAGATGGTGAGTTGGCGGCCACACGCATCGAGTCGAAGTTGCAGAGAGGAATGGACTACGAATGAGTTCTGCTTATGAAGGGTCGGCTGCCGAATCGTCCACAGGAGCAGAATCTCCTCCGCCGCGTCCTTCACCGGCCGGACGGGTTTTAGGTATGATCCAAATATCAGCGCATCGCCTACCCCGGCTGCTACACCCTCCGTAACCGCCATTCAAATGTCAAACTCCCTAGTCGCAGTGCAACGTGAGACTCCAGGCTCGACTACCCGAAGGACGGAAGGAGGTCCTCTTTTATTACTCTTCACAAACTCCGATACTTGTGACTTCTCGCCTTCAGTACTCGTCCTTCCTACATATTCAAGGAAAACAAAACCCAATAAGACACATCCCTCATTAGATGATCTCCACGATCCTGATTTGTCTACTTAGCAGTACTACAATGCAGTAACATTGGGCGGAAGTACTCGGTCAGATTGCCCATGGAATCACTTGCTTGTTAAAGTTCCTTATCCCGTTCTGTGTAAGCTTCTATGCATTCGTCTGTTGGCATTCATAACTTCCACAGAAACAGAAGAAAATAACCAAATATGACGGCCCCGCTTCTTGTTGATATAGACATTTTGTTTTGAGTTGTCGAGTAAGTATACGAACTTTTTTCTCCTCCATTGAGACCACGAAATAGCAAGGGAAGCAGTCCGAGTAATTCAGTTTGTTTACCCATAGATCAATGAACTTGGAGGAATAAAGAACCATCAAAACATTTTTTATGCAATGTACCCGTGGCCAAAGAAATGTGGCAACCCAAGAAAACCAAAACCAGGTACAGCCAGTCTATGCATAACGCTCAAGCAGATAAGCTGTCAGTCTAATATCAAATCGAAAAGTCCAATGGAGTTTACACTTACCTTCGAGAACTAAGCCTACACTCCTGGATAGACAAAATGGCGCAATTTAGCCAAAATGCCATCTGAATGTTTACTCGAAATCTTAAATCAGAAAACAGAAACCGGCCTACCAACAGTATGCATATCTTAGCCAACACTATCCAGATACTAAGGACCACGAGAAACAACGTTTTTTTTTTTTTTTGTAAGAGATTAATATTACAGTACAGTGGCTACAATAGCCTAATTCTTCATACTCCAGGAGACTCGAACTCGAGACCTCCTGCAACACAACCCTCGGCGTTACCACTGAGCTATGCTCAGCTTCACTACGAGAAACAACGTTAGAACAAACAATAACAACAATGGAACAAAAAGTATTATGTAATACAATACATGACTTTGTAATCATTAAGTAGGACCAGAATTCAGCCCAACAACAAAAAAAACATCAGCTGCTTCCTCCGATAATCAACACACCATAAAGGGTCTTGCTTGTTTAATGTTTCCTTAGCTCTCTGGGTCAATAAATCATCAAGCGTACACTTTACATGTGGGCAAGCCAGGCGACAACTAAATGTCTACAAGAAGGGACTCCTGTCCTAGGCCCTCTCATTTGGTTATTTTCTTCCGTTTCTGTGAAAAATTTGACCTCCCTCTCCTGCAATAGCAAATTACAACGAGAAAAGTTCAGTGGGCATTAACCACTACAGTAGCATATATGCAGAAACAAAAACAAATATTTCAGATGTCCCAAGCCCATATGCCAATCAATGCTCACTCTCTCAGATCATGTAAACATTGACCAATTCTTAGGCAGGAAATCATGAACACCTCATTTACATAATATTAGCTTACATATGTGTCTGTGGTGCAAGAAAGCGTTAAACTTGAAAGTGAAGAAAGAGACCCCACACAATTAGTACTCACCATATTCTCGTTGAAGCTCCACATCGATAGCAGTAGTTTGGTGCTGACCATACCTGCAGAAACAGCAGGCAAATCCATCTGTATTAGTTGTCCTGGCATTGACATATATATTTAAGATTTTTTAAAGAAACAATAAAAAGGATATGATCAAACAAATAAAGTAGTTTAATCTACCAAATATGTTGAGAACAAGAATGTACACATAAATCTTCTGTGGCAGTAAGATATATCTCGTAAACACTTCCAAATCTAAAATATGTTAGTGCAAAAAGTCCGAAGTAGGAGAGCAGGAGTACCGTATGCAAAGAATTGAATCTAGGATCTAAAGATTTGGAAAAAAAACATTCATGACAGTTGAGGGACAGGCCAAAGGACCAATGCAAATCGAGTTTGTGATTTAGAGTTATCAGTTGAACAAAACCAAACTAAGAATCCTGGTCAATCGTTTGGATATTAGAAAAGAGGCCACCGTGGACACAAAGCAGCTGCATATAGTATACAGAATCAGAGACAAAAACTTATCAAATGAGAATATTTTTAAAACAAGGTTATAATATTGACAAAGTAAATCCGGATAAAAAGGGGATGAAATATCATACCGTCCCATCAATAATGGCAGAGAGTGTGAGGTAGTAAAAAACAACAGTGCAGTACCACCATGCATTGGCATTTCCATACTTATTTGGCACTCATCATAGAAACCATAAACCTGAAAATGTGCCAGTACTTAACAAAGATCAGGCTACAGAAATTTTTGGTAAATTAAATTGTTTTTTGGTAAATTAAATTATGGCTGGCCACTTTTCAATTTTTCTCATTTCATGATATGTGAAGGGCATGAAATTCAAAAGCTTGCACACTCACATACAAGACAGGTCGAAAATACAAGAAAACCATGGATGCAAAAGCATAGAGGCCGCATATTTTGAGCAGACTGGAGAGATGCATAGCAAGCTATGGTATAGCATCCAACTCAGAAGTGAGCGTAAAAGCACGGACTTAGTTTAATTTTGGTATGTAGTCATTCCAGAAGACGGACACCATGAAATGGATTTCGTTCTACTATATTTCTAACAAACCAACTTTCTCATGATCCAATCGACGGCCTTCACCACATTCCCTTCCTCCATCTTCTCAGTGGATGGGCCTTTCTAGATTGAAATATTTTGGAACAACATGACCAAAACTTTGTTTTCCCCTTTTCCCTTTTTAAATCAATTAGAAGTAAGATTATAGAAACGGGAGCTCCTATAAAGAAAAGAAACAGAAAATAGAAATACTCCATGAACTCTTCTTTTCTTTTGGAATTTACAGGTCTACAATTCCTTTGACAGTTCGTTAAATGAAAAGTATACCAGACAATAAATTTAAGTAGAAAGTATGTGCAACTTTTAATGCTCAAGGATTATGTTTAGCACTTCCAAATCTATACAAGTGATCATAGATGATCTACCGTGAAATATCAAGCAGATGAAAAAAAATTTAGCAAATGCACTCATGTGATTAAAGTAACTCATATCAATGGAATTGGAGCTCCAGAATAAATTACTAAAAAGAGCCATAGAAAATAAATTAGCTAGGGATACAAACACTGTTCCAAAAACAACAAAAGAAAACATAAGAAGTTGAACTACGTATTCAGTTTTTATCATGAAATAATACGGATAGTTGAATCACTTGTGGAAGAAAACATAAGTTTTATACAACAAACATAAGAGCACAGATATACACAAGCTGTGGAACTGTAACTCATGCAGCTACAGAAAAAAAATTCTTTGTTTTCGAAAGTTGGTATTCCAATTCCGATACCCCTAACAGGACTTGACCACTAGACCTCCCAATACAAACCCCCCTAGTGACCACTGAGCTATGCTCAAGTTCACATAGGTACAGACCAAATTATGATATAATACTCCCACAAAGTTGCGTTACTAATGATTAACACAAGACCTCCCATTACAAGCCCCATTGAAGACCTCCCATTACAAGCCCCATTGAAGACCTCCCATTACAAGCCCCATTGTGGCCACTGAGCTATGCTCAAGTTCACATAGTTACAGACCAAATTATGATATAATACTCCCACAACGTTTTATAACTGATGAATAACACACTAACAACTTTCAAAAAAATTGAATAACACACTAACTGTCAACAATTAAACGCACCTTTCATGGTCCCTCGCAAAATAGTTACACTGGCAGAGAAAAACAAAAGGAACTGCAAACGTCAAGTCCTTGAAATGCCAATGGAAAAGAACGTAGCTGACAACGCATTTGGCAAAGAATACGAAAATGTACTTGGCAATGTGTTTACCAGCATAGTGGGCAATGTATTTGCAAGCATAGTGGGCAATGTATTTGCAAGCACAGATAGCAATTTATTTGCAAGCACAATTGGTAAAGTATTTGGCGATGTAGCTCGCAATGTATTTTGCAGAGTAATTGGCATGTACTGTAGTTGGCAATGTATCTGGAGGCATAGCCGGATTTGTTTTTGGCAGTGCAATTGGCAACACATTTGGCAGTGTAGTTAGCAGCATTTTGATTGCAGAGATCATGCAGCGAAAAAGACCTAGAGAGAAAAACCTGTGGCTCATTTTTTTTCAGCTAATAAAATAAAACATAGAATGGTAAACCTTCAAGCATAACATACCAAAACATTACCAGGAGTTACATTTGAATACTCTCATACACGCCTTGCTTTAAGTAGCAAAAGAAGTGTGAAGATCTCCAGACTATAGTATCCACGATCAACAAAATCCCCCTGGCATGATTTTCATAAAGCTTAACATTAATATGCAAAAGAGTAAGTCGCTAACAAGAAAGACCTGTTGACCAAAAAATAAAAACACTAGTTAAAGAAGAATGAGACCATGAATATGTAGTTGGTCTCTGGTACAAGGCCGCCAGTCAGGATAACTTTCCATGGATATCACCACAAACAGTAACTGGATGATTAACCGATTGAACATTTGACTCCTCAATAAGGATCTCCTTCACCTAAAATATCAGCAAACAAATTTAAAGAGAAAGCAAACACAGGTCTCAATTTTGCCAAAAACCGAAAAAAGCCATATGCATGAAAGGAAAAATTTTCATCAACAGCTCTAATGCCTATCTAGGCATTATAGCATATGTAAGGCATGTAAATGTGAGATCCTTATATGCTAAAGTAAGACATGCTTCTTTGTTAGAAGAAATCGGTTTCAGAACCTGACACAACCTTTAACCAGTTGGCTTTTAAAGTAAGAATTCTTCTTTACTTGTTGAGAACAGTTTCACAGCCAGGCACGACCTTTAATCGGTCTCTCTTCTGCAGCTGAAGATGAAGCAACGAGCACATTAGCAACTCATTGCAACTCGCAGGATACTTACAACATGAGTTTACTCTGATATTTACATGTGGACTCCCGAGATTTTCAAATGCCTCGAGTGCATGCTGATTCTAATCTCAAGTTAATAGGCTCCCCTCTTATAAGAGTACAGACTGTAACTACCATCAAAATGATCGAATGACCCTTGGTTCCATGTGCCACAATTTGCACCCAAAATACTGTGAGCAGGTCAGGGAGATCCCTTTTACTGCCAATAAGTGTCGAGTGTATGCTTTCTTAAAGAGGCTTGCATGTAGTCCTCTAAAATCTCACGACTCTCAACATCATATTTCTTGGACAATTTTGGTCCATTCGTGAAGCTTAAGCCATACAAATCCATGCTAGGGTCATGCCAACATTCAAAGTCCAGCAGTTCTCCATCGTTGGATGTTCTCTTCTTCCTCTTCAGATGAATGAGAAGCAGAAATTTGTAAACAAAGTGAGATATTCTCAAGATTTGCATTTAGCCTTGATTGGACAAACTCCTATCTTTCTTTACTAAAACAAAGACGGCTACTGGATGACTGCAAAAGTCAGGATGCCAATACGTTTGATCAACATGAGCAACTTCAAAGTCCTGCAGTGCCAACTCCAAGAAGTATTCAAGCATAACATCTGCCAGAGAGGTAACTATGAGTTTATTGCTGCTGCTAGAAAGATAGAATACAGATACTTTGAGTTAACAATGATTGCATTTCCATTTCTTAGTTCTCCAGCCAAAAATATTGTCGTGTGGATGGTGGAAAGTTGTTGCAGGGTGACCAAGAGATTAGTTAGTTCCCCTTCACTGTAAATAACGTCTGATCCAAGAACTAGATCGCATTTGTGTTTGACTAAGCACAAATTCAAGCAAGAAGGAAAATTCAGGTGTCTATTGGGTTGAGAGAATATAAAACAAGTCTGCAAGTGCAAGTTTTAGAGTCCAACTTGACGTGGAAATGACTGTATATGCAACATGCAGAGAGGAAACCATCCGATGCAGATATTATTGTCTTTTACAAGTATATAATAATTAACAGGAATCTTACGAAAGTGGGGCATAGGTTCTGTCAACCTGCAGTCAGGATCATCACCCCACTCAAGTTCAGCCACTGTTGCCACACCCGGAGGATAACCTTCTTTCACTTTGGCCTCAACATTCTTCTTTACCTTAGCACCCAATAGAGTGGCGATGCATCTGAAAATAGTACACTCCAGTCAATCCAATAACATGTGTTAAGAGTTAGAGGTAGTTTAGTAATTTTATTAAAATTTAGTTAGTTATTGTTTATTTTACTTGCTCCTCAAGCCATGAATGGCATCATCATAAATTTGTATTTCGGATTCTATTAATACATGTTTTAGGGTTGTAAGTCATGAAGACCTTACAACCCCTTTCTCTCCTTCTCTCTTCCCCTTCTTATTTCTTCATTTTTCTCTCATCTTTTATCTTCCTTCACTAAATCTAACATGGTATCAAAGCGGGTCTGTATGTCACGACTCATCGCATACAGAGGTCATGGGATCTTCTTTCCTCGAAGCTCGTTGTACAACTTAGAAGTTTTGGATAGGTCTTAGATTCTAGGCGATCCTTAAAGTTTGTGCGTATGGATTTACTCCTAAAGGGACTTCCTTTGCTGCTGTGTGTGGCTGCTACTACTGCTGCTGGTAAAATATTGAATTTTTACACTGCCTCAAGATTCGTGCCGAACCAAAAAACATTTCTTTGAGCTGCGAAAATCTGCCACTTCTAATCACAGGTAGTTCTGAACGTGTTTCAGAGCTTCCAGGTACATAAAACTCGTGTTTTTACACTGCCTCGAGAATTGTGCCAGAGTTTTTTTCGAATTAGAAAGGGTTTTCTGGTGTTTCTGAGCTCTAGCTTGTGCTACTACTGGTGGTGTTGCTGCTGACGTTCTGTTGTATGGTCGAAAGCTAAAAATTCAATATTTCTCTTTCTTCTGCCATTGTCGGAAGGCTAAAGGTCTGAATTTATGTGTAAGTGCTAGATGCATAACCACTGCCCTTAAAAAGGGCTTTCTGCTATTGCTGAGTTGTTGGACTCGTACTGCTGAGTCGTTGGACTCGTACTGCTGAGTCGTTGGACTCGTACTGCTGAGTCGTTGGACTCGTACTGCTGAGTCGTTGGACTCGTACTGCTGAGTCGTTGGACTCGTACTGCTGAGTCGTTGGACTCGTACTGTTGGCCACACTGCCACACTGCCGTGTCGAAAGACTCAATTTTTACTACCTTGGTAATTGTGTCAGACTGTTCTACTGCTCACTAAAGGTCTTCGAAGAAAGGAATTTCAGTATTTTCTCTCCAAGCTGGGCCTTCATGATATCTATTCTCCAACTTGAGGGAGAGTGTTAAGAGTTAGGAGTAGTTTACTAATTTTATTAAACTTTAGTTAGTTATTATTTGTTTATTGTTTATTTTACTTGCTCCTCAAGCCATGAATGGCATTATTGTAATTTTGTATTTTCGGATTCTATTAATACATGTTTTAGGGTTGTAGATCATGAAGACCTTACCTCTTTCTCTCCTTCTCTCTACCCCTTCTTCCTATTTCTTCACTTTTCTCTCGTCTTCTATCTTCCTTCGCTAAATCTAACAACATGCATATGATCAACAAAATAGAAAATAAATCTGAACGGGGAGATTATATGTCGTATTATGTACTCACCCGACCAGTCCACAGCCAGCTCCGAGTTCCACAACCTTCTTCCCTTGAAGGAAAAGCAACCCCGTGTCGACAGCAAGAATGTAATAGAATGTAATCTTAAACCTACAGCAAGCAACTTACAGAGGAACAGTGGAAACTAAATCTCATATTCAATTGAAAGTGTGATCTGAAATTTACAAAGAAGGGATAGTTGGTTGTTTCGAGAGAGCCACTCTCCAGAACAAACAAGATAAAAGAGGGAAGAGAAGACAAACATTCCACACCCTCGTTGCCAATACTTCCACTCTTATTCCCTCACGTATGACTCCAGGTACCTAGGTCTATGTTTCTGTCTTCTCTCACGGCCCAAAGATTCTCCAATCTCCTGGCCCACCAAACCTGACCCATCAGATGCTGGGTTACCTTCCTCATGGATTACCACCATAGAGTCCAGCCCATCAGTCATTACATTACCTCCCTCATCAAGTTGAACCTTGTCCTCAAGGTTCAGAGATAAATAGAGTGAGGATAGGAGGGTCAAGTCTTCCCAGGTGGCCTCCGCCTTAGTGAGCTGTTCCCATTGCACTAAGAGCTGCAACATCGTCTGGCCCTGCTTGTTAATAGCTCGAGCCTGCAAGAAGCAGTAGGGTTGCACCCGAACACCAGCAAGATCTGTCAATGGCGAAAGCAGCGCTGAATTCTCAGAGTGATCTCCCGTACATGCCTTTAAACAAGAGACATGGAAGACCGAACGAAGGCGAGCGGACGGTGGCAATTCAAGTTTGTAAGCAACAGAGCGAATACGTTTGAGGATACGAAATGGGCCAAAGAATCTGCGATTCAGTTTGTTAGGAAGAACCACGAAGACAGAGTTGGCGATAAGGTTGGGGTTTGACAAAAACCAGTTGCCCTTCTTCAAACGTTTTGTCTGAGCGATGACGATCTGCTTGGATGTTCATACGGTTCTGAGCCCGAGCTAAATTCAACTTGAGATCTTGCAGAATGCGGTCACGATTGAGTAAGGTCTCTCTGAGGTTTGTATCAGTTACTTCTGAAGCAATGTAGCGGATAATAGTAGGCGGGTCTTGACCATAGACTGCCAAAAAAGGAGTCATGCCTGCTGATGTGTGGTACGATGTATTATACCAAAAGCCAGCCCATGGTAGAAAGTCTACCCAACGGCGAGGCTCATCAGCTACAAAGCAACGTAGGTACTTCTCTAAGCATTTGTTTAAAGCCTCGGTTTGCCTGTTGGTTTGAGGATGATAGGCGCTACTCATAGATAACGGAGTCCCTTGGAGACGAAACAACTAGGTCCAAAAAGCTGTCAGGAACACCCGATCTCTATTGGATACAATAGAACGAGGTATGCCGTGTAGGCGAACAATGTCTCGGACAAAAACCATTACTACTGATTGGCTAGTAAATCCCAAAGGCAGAGGCGCAAAATAACCATATTTAGTGAGACGATCAACCACAACCATGACAACGGTTTTGCCTTGGCTTGAAGGGAGGTCAGTGACAAAATCAAGGGAAATGTCTTCCCAAATTTTTCCTGGAATAGGAAGAGGTTGGAGCAAACCAGCAAGTGTTGTAGTGGCTGATTTTGACAGCTGACCAATCAAACAACAGTCCACAAAACGTTTAACATTTTCTTTCAAGCCCTTCCGATGCGCTGTTAAGTACGTAGAACACCAGCATGCCCTCCGACAACAGAAGAATGAAATTCTGTTAGGAGAGTTTCACTCAAAGCACCTGGAGGAATGAACAAGCACCCACGGAACAATAGTAAACCATCTCGTACAACATAGTCAGCAACTGATGAAGTATCAAGTGCAAGTTGGCGAATAATGGTAGAGGCATTCGGACCAGCTTGCAATGCCTCCAGCAACTGAGTTATCCAAGCGTGTTGAGGGAGAGAAAGAGCAGCAAATTGAGTAGCCTCAGGTTGGAGAGATAGTGCATCAGCCACGGTGTTTTCCCGGCTTGGGCGATATACAATAGTGAATTCATATCCCAATAGCTTTGTCAACCATTTCTGTTGTTCCGGCGTTTGTATAGTTTGTTCAGTCAACCCCTTAGGACTTTGATGATCCGTCTTGATGATAAACGGGCGGCCCAACAGGTACTGCCTCCAGCATTGCACAGCTTGAGTAATGGCAAACATTTCCCGACTATAAGTAGAGGCATGCTTCATTCGAGAAGAGAGATTCTAGCTATAATAAGCAATAGGATGGCCATATTGGAGTAAAACAGCGCCAATGCCCAAACCAGAGGCATCCATCTCTATAGTGAAAGGCTTGGAGAAATCTGGTAGTTTCAAAACTGGTGCTGATTGGAGGGCCTGTTGGAGAGCATGAAAAGCTTCCTCCGCTTGAGAAGACCAGTGGAAACCATCTTTTTTCAAAAGATCTATGAGTGGGGAAGCAATAAGAGCAAAATTGCGAATAAAACGTCGATAATAACCTGCAAGACCAAGGAATCCACGGAGCTGGATAACCATTGTGGGCAGGGGCCATTCAAGCACCGCCGAGACCTTGTGGGGGCCCATAGAAACCCCTGTAGCAGAAATGACATGGCCAAAATAATCTATCCGCTGCTAACCAAACATGCACTTTTTTTGTAATTTTGGCGAAAAATCTGGTTTCACGTAAGAGTCGGAGAGTGCGATCCAAGTGCCCCACATGGTTGGTCCACGTCTTACTATAGACCAAGATGTCGTCAAAGAATACTAGAACAAAACGGCGAAGAAATGGTCGGAACACAATATTTATAGCATGTTGGAATGTAGAAGGGGTATTGGTAAGCCCAAATGGCATGAACAAATATTCATAATGGTCCTCGTGTGTACAGAAAGCAATCTTGTGAACATCTTCCGATCGCACTCGAATTTGGTGGTAGCCTGAGCGCAATTTAGAGAAAAATTGAGCACCATGAAGCTCATCAAATAGCTCATCAACAATCGGAATTGGAAACCAATCTGGTATAGTTATTGCAATAAGAGCTCGATAGTCCGTGCAAAAACGCCATGTTCCATCATTTTTCTTCACTAATAAAACCGGTGACGAAAAGGGACTAGAGCTTGGTCGGATAATACCTTCTCAGAGCATCTTGTGCACCATCTTTTCAATCTCTGTTTTCTTCAAATAAGGATAACAGTAAGGCCGAACAGAAACAGGGGGAGTGTCAGGCTGCAAGGGAATAGCATGGTCATAGTTCCTTGGTGGTGGCAGTCCTTTCGGAGCCTGGGAAACATCCTCATAATGCATCAAAAGAGCAGCCAAGTCTTCTGATATCTCTGTAAGGTTGTAAAGAAGTGTCTTCTTGCTGAAAAGCGAAAAAAGTAAGGACAGCATTACTAACCACAATACGCCTTAAGGACTAAAATTGATTGGCCATTTCAACAAGGTTTTCTCTTCATCTAATTCAACTTGAGACCCCTTGGAAATAAATTGCATAGTTAAGTTCTGATAATCGTGGATAACTTTTCCCAAGGTGGAGAGCCAAGCAGTGCCCAATACTATATCTGCCCCCTCAATAGAAAGGACAAAGAGATCAATTGTTATTTCGAAGCCCTGATTTAATAGAGAAGCTTGTCGAATACAAATTTCAGAATAGAGCTTCTGGCCATTACCCACAAAAAATGAGAAACGAGCAACCAGTTCAAGAGGCAAACGAAGATGAAGAGCAATACGATTTTGAATAAAATATAGGGAACTGCCACTATCAACCAATACTTGAACCATAGCACCATTCAAAGATCCTGAAAACCGAAGTTGAGAAGGAGAAGACATACTAGAGATTGTATGGAGAGAAATCTCAGTAGTAGTTGCGGTAATGTCGTCTATTTGGGCATCCGTGACTGTTAATTCAGTCGTCTTAGCAACTTCATCTGAAGCATCGTCAAAATCTAAGAGGAAGATTTGTGGTTTCGAAGCACACCGGTGCCCAAGCATGTATTTCACATCACAATAATAACAAAGGTCTCTCTCTCGACGACTTTGCAATTTAGTTGGAGAGATCTTGCGAACAGAAAATTGTTGGGGTGAGGAAGTAGGAGGCCCAAGGCATTTGGGGTCATATATGATGACGAGGATACAGATCTAATGGAATGAGGAAAGTGACTTGGTGGAACAGAACGTTGGCCTAGTTGCTTGGGCTGGGCAGCTCTTGCTGCACATTTTGCCTCTTGGAGACGGGCCAAAGAGATGGCATGTGATAGTGACGATGGGTGCAAAGCCAAAACCTCTGCTCTCAACTCTGGAAGCAATCCGGTAATGAAACTGATAAGCCTCCACCATACTCTTTTGAACAAGTTTAACCAAAGCACCCTGAGGATCATCAAATTCAGAGGGAGCAAAACGAATCTCCACAACACGAGCAAAGTCTTGCCAGGATTGAAATTGGGCATTATTAGTTGCCCATTGGAACCATTGAAGTGCCTTGCCTTCCATATGTACAATGACAATAAGCAATTGTTGCTCATCAGTAGTGGGATAGAACTGAAAATATTGAGAAGCACAGAAAGGCCAGCCAGTGACATCCTCTCCATCAAAGTGTGGAAAATCCATCCTATGGGGACGACCAGCAAGGTACGGAGGTTCGGGAAAATGGTGTCTTGGAGTAAAAGGAGAAAATAAGGGCGGTTTGGGTGGAGAGGCAGCCAGAGGAGGCGAGGACAAAGGAACGGAAGAGATGAGCGATGACGTTGTAGCTGTAGATGATGATGGAGAAGGTGCATGGGGAATAGAGTTCATCTTATCCTTTACAGATCCAAGCTGCAATAGAATCCCACGCAAATTTTTTTGTTGAAGATCAAAAAACAATTGAATCTGGTCTTGGCACTCTGCGAGAGAAGAAGTAGTTTTGTTGAGCGTCTTAACTTGATCATCCAATGTTTTAAGACGAGTACCCTCTGCCATGGCTGTAGGTCAATGAAAGCACCAATGCAATAGAATGTAATCTTAAACCTACAGCAAGCAACTTACAGAAGAACAGTGGAAACTAAATCTCATATTCAATTGAAAGTGTGATCTGAAATTTACAAAGAAGGGATAGTTGGCTGTTTCGAGAGAGTCACTCTCCAGAACAAATAAGATAAAACAGGGAAGAGAAGACAAACATTCCACACCCTCGCTACCAATACTTCCGCTCCTCTTATTCCCTCACCTATGACTCCAGGTACCTAGGTCTCTGTTTCTGTCTTCTCTCACAGCCCAAAGATTCCCAAATCTCCTGGCCCACCAAACCTGACCCATCAGATGCTGGGTTACCTTCCTCATGGATTACCACCATAGAGTCCAGCACATCAGTCATTACAACAACTCCACTATCCCACATCACCGCTCCAGTTACCCCAGGTGTACTCTATTTCTCAAACCAAAATAGTAAAAATCAATGACAATCCGACTGCAACCAAGAAAAAGGGCGAAGGAGAGGAGAGATTCAGGAACCCATTGTAACTTCGGTGAAAGTACTGTAGTCGATTCAACCCATTTCTTGCGACATGAAGGCAGCCAAGGAAAGGGGCCAAGGAGACGAGAAATACAAGAGCCTATAATAAGCTACAATGGTCTTTTTAACCCATTTTTCTTGCGACATGAAGACAGCTTAAAGTACATATGAAAGTTCAGATGCTGCTATAATTTAACAGCTAAAAACACATATGACAGCTCAGATGCTGCTATAAATTAAGTGCTCCAGTGTACGATGAGAAGATAAGTCTCTCACATAAAATAATTTAACAGAAAAAGAAAAGAAAAGAAGATACTTTCTAATCGATGAGCAGGCTAAGAACAACTCTCGAGCAAATGAACAAAAACTGTTTAAATCCCGATACCCAAAGTATTGAAAGGAAGTTTGTAGAAGTTTATATTACCATGGACGAGGGAGACTGGCAGATGGTGAGGCGGCGGCCGTACGCACCGAGTCGAAGTTGCAGAGAGGACTACGAATGAGTTTCTGCTTATGAAGCGTCGGCAGCCGAAACGCCCACAGGAGCAGAATATCCTCCGTCGCGTCGTTCACCGACCGGACGGGTTGTAGGTATGATCCAAATGTCAGAGCATCGCCTACCTCGGCTGCTACGCCTTCTGTTACTCGCAGTGCAAAACTCCGAGCTCGACTACCCGAAGGAGGCCGGCGACCCCAAACTCGAGTAAGGATTTCGGACTTCCCGCCTTTTAGTACTTGTCCACAATTCTTACTATATTCAACGAAATCTAAAGCCAAGGCATATCGGTAAGAAAAATGATGTCATACTCAAGTGTTTTAGGCGAAGGAGAAAATTTAGAGTTTAGAATTTATTTATAAAATAATATTAATTCTGTAAAATTTTAGTTTTTACATCTTGATATCGCTGTCCTGTACAGTCTACGGTGGGTAAGAGAAAATTTAGAATTTAAAATTTATTTATAAAATAAAAAATAATATTAATTTTATAAATATTTAATTTTTACATCCTGTGGCTGTCCTGTGGCCGTCTAGTTGGTAGTCCAGATAAGATCTAAAGTTTAAACTTACCTAAAGAATAAATAAATAATTCATATTTTATCTATTATGGACTGCCAACTAAGAGGCCATGTTAAACTCTCACAGTAAACTATAAAGGTTATCACTACTCTTATAAAATAGGTAAATAATATTTTATTTAAAAATAAAATTTTATAAATTTTATCTCCAAATTCATCTCTTACCTGAACTCTGCGTGGACGCCACATCAGAATGTAAAACTACAGTCCTTATATCACCGCTCAATCCTGATTGATCAATGTCACAAGATTAAGTTGCAGTGACATTGGGCGGAGTACTCCATGGGATTCTCTGCAATCGTCCAGTAGTATTCATAACTTCCACAAAAACTGAAGAAAAACACCAAATATGACGGCCTTACCTCTTGTAGACAGGAGTCCCCTATATCTAGTTGTTTTGAGTTGTCGAATGAGGATACGAGCCTTTTTCTCCTCCATTGAAACCACTAATAGCAAGTGAAGCAGTCCGATTAATTTAGTTTGTTTACCCTTTCATAAATGCAATTGGAATAAAGAACCGTGACGAAGTTCATCCACCCACACTTGAGATAATCACTAACCAAAATAGAAAAGTCCAATGTAGCAACTCAAGAAAACCAAAACCAGGTACAGCCAGTCGATGCATACCGCCCAAGCAGACAAGTCTAATATCAAATAGAAGAGTCCAATGGAGTTTACACTTACCTTCGGGAACTTAGGCTACGCTCATGGATGGCCAAAATGGCGCAATTCAGCCCAATTGCTATCTGAATGTTTACTCGAGATCTTAAATAAGAAAACAGAAACGGCCTACCAACAGTATGCGTATCTTAATCAACAGTATCCAAATACAAAGACTACGAGAAACAACGTTAGAATAAAGCAATAACAACACGGAACAAAAATTATAATATAATACAATACATGACTTAGTAATCTTTGGGTAGGACCAGCATTCAGCCGTCGACAGAAAAAAAAAACATCAGCTGCTTCCTCCAATAGTCGACACCCTAAAGGGTCTTGCTTGTTTCGTGTTTCCTTCAGCTCTCTGGGTCGATAAATCATCAAGCGTACACTTTACATGTGGACAAGCCAGGCGACAAATGTCTACAAGAAGTATGGGACTCCTGTCCTAGGCCCTCTCATTTGGTTATTTTCTTCCGTTTCTGTGAAAAATTTGACCTCCCTCTCCTGCAATAGCAAATTACAATGAGAAATGCTCACTGGGCAATAACCACTACAGTAGCATGCATAAACAAAAACAATATTTCAGATGCCCCACGCCCATGTGCCAATCATTTCTCACCCTCTCAGATTATGTAAACAATGACCAATCTCAGGCAGGGTATCATGAAAACTTCATTTACAGCATATAGCTTAAATATGTCTGTGGTGTATGAATGCGTTAAACCTGAAAAGAAAAGAAAGAGATCCAACATAAATAGTTCTCACCATATTCTCGTTAAAGCTCAATATAGAGGCAACGTTTCCACATCGATAGCAGTAGTTTGGTGCTGACCATACCTGCAGAAACAGCAGGCAAAACCATCTGTATTAGTTGACCTGGCACTGACATAATTATTCAAGATTCTTTAAAGAAACCATAAAAAGGATATGGTCATACAAATAATGTAGTTAATGAAACATACAGTTACGAGGCCTTTATCTTGGAACATGTACTTGAGGCCTTCTTGCACAAGCTGGTGTGCACGACAAACTAGATCGAGATTGTTTATATGATTGAACTACAAAAGCACAAAATTCAACTAAGTCTAAATACTCAACTAAAATAGAGTAGCAAAACAACAGTAAATAAATCCTAAAAAATACCTCTGATGTAACCCGAGAACCAAACAGCCAACCTGCACCTCGCGGACTGACTGCCCACGTTTCAATCTCTTCAGGATCACTCCACATAAGATCACAAAAGGGCCCTTCATGAGGGATTTCACAATTACGCTCAATGACCCTCATCTACCAAATATGCCGAGAACAAGAATGTACACATAAATATGCTGTGGAAGTAAGACCTATCTCACAAACACTTTCAATCTGAAATATGTTTGTGCAAAATGTCCAAAGTAGGAGAACAGGAGTACAGCATGCAAAGAATTGAATCTAGGATCTAGAGATCTGGAAAAACTTCATCACAGTTGAGGGACGGCCAAAGGACCAAGGCAGATCGAAATTGTGAAAGTTTAATCAGTTGAACAAAACAAAACTAAGAATCTAAACACCTGGTCAATTGTTCGGATATCAGGAGAGAGGCCACCGTGGACACAAAGCACCTGTGTATCATACACAGAATCAGAGTCAGGAACGTATTGAATGAGAATATTTTGAAACAAGGTAATAATGTTGACAAACTAAATCCTGAGAAATGGGGCTGAAATATCATACCGTCCCATCAATAATGGCAGAGAGTGTGAGGTAGTCAAAAACATCAGTGCAGTACCGCCATGCATTGGCATTTCCATACTTCCTTTGGCACTCATCATAGAAACCATAAACCTGAAACGAGCCAGTACTTACAAACATCAGGTTTCAGAAATTTTTGGTAAATTAAATTGCCAGGCCACGTTTCAATTTGTTTCGTTTCATGACATGTGAAAGGCATGAAATTCAAAAGATCACGCACTCACATACAAGACAGGTTATAAACACAAAACAAACAATGGATGCAAAAGTATAGAACGATGAAGAAGAAGAAGAGGCTGCATAGTTTGAGCAGACTGGGCAGAACGCATAGCATGTCATGGTATAGCATCCAACTAAGAAGTGAGCATAAAAGCACGGTATTAGTTTAATTTTGGTATGTGGTCATCCCAGAAGACAGACATCATGAAGTGGATTTTGTTCTATTATATTTCTAATAAACCAACTTCTCATGGTCCAATCGACAGCCTTCACCACAATCTCTTGCTCCATCTTTTCAGTGGAGGGGCCTTTCCAGATTGGAATAATTTTGGAACAACATGACCACAACTTTGTTTTCTCCTTTCCCCTTTCTAAATCAATCAGAAGTAAGATTATAGCAAAGTAAGCTCCTAAAGAGGAAATAAACAGGTGAACTACACATGGGGGTGGGGGGTAAGGGCATGGGAATTAGATTAGAATGAAATACCAACTTTCAAAAAAAAAAAGGAAATAAACAGAAAAAAGAAATACTCCATGATCTCTTTTTTTTTTTTTGGAAATTCTACAATTTCTTTTACAGTTTGTTATATGAAAAGAATGTCAGACAATAGACTCAAGTTGAAAATCTTTGCAACTTTTAATGCATGGATTATGTTTAGCATTTCTAAAAATTATCCAAGTGATCGTAGATGATCTACCGTGAAATATCATGAGATGAAAAATATTTAGCACATGCACTCATGCGATGCATGATGAAGTTACTCATATTAATGGAATTAGGACTCCAGAATATATTACTAAAAAGAGCTATAAATAATGGATAAACTAGGGATACAAATATATAATTAAAACAAGAGAAGAAAGCATAAGAAGATGAACTACATAGTCAGATTTTATCATGATATAGTAAGGATGGTTGAATCATTTGTGGAAGCAAGCATAAGAAGCTTTATAAAACAAACATAAGAACACAGATATACACAAGCTGTGGAGCTGTAACTCATGCAAATACAGACAACATTATGATATAATGCTCCCACAAAGTTGCATAACTGAGGAATAACTCACTACCTGTCAACAAATAAGAGCATTTATATGTTACCTACCTGAGTTAGTTGTCGGCTTTCGTGGTTCCCTCGCAAAAGAGTTATATTTGCGGGATATCTGAAAGCAGAGAAAACAAGAGCAACTGCAGACGTCAAGTCCTTGAAATGCCAATGGAAAAGAATGTAGCTAGCAAAGTATTTAGCAAAGCATTTGGCAATGTAGTTGGCAATGTGTTTGGCAGCATAGTGGGCAATGAGTTTGGCAGCATAGTGGGCAATGAGTTTGGCAGCATAGTGGGCAATGAGTTTGGCAGCATAGTGGGCAATGAGTTTGGCAGCATAGTGGGCAATGTATTTGCAAGCATAAATGGCAATTTATTCGCAAGCACAGGCAATGTATTTGGCTGTGTAGTTGGCAATGTATTTGATAGTGCAGTTGGCAATGTATTTGATAGTGCAGTTGGCAATGTACTTGGCAGTGTAGTTTGCAATGTACTTGGCAGTGTAGTTGGCAATGTATTTTGCAGTGTAATTGGCATGTATGTAGTTTTTTCTTTTTTGAAGAGTTTGATTCCTTGGCATGTACGTAGTTAGCAATGTATCTAGAAGTGTAGCTGGCAATGTTTTTGGCAGTGCAATTCACAGCATATTTGGCAGTGTCGTTGGCAGTATTTTGATTGCAGAGATCATGCAGTGAATAGACTAAGAGAGAAAAATTTATGACACGTTGTTTTTCAGCTAATAAAAGAAAACTTAGAATGATAAACCTTCAAGTGTAACATACCAAAACTTTACCAGGAGTTATATTTGTATACTCTCAAACAAACCTTGCTTTAAGTAGCAAAAGAATTGTGAAGACCTCCAAACTGTTGTATCCACGATCAACAAAATCCCCCTGGAATGATTTTTAACGCTTGATATTAATTTGCAAAAGAGTACTAACAAGGAAGACCTGTTGACAAAAATTAAAAATAGTATTTAAAGAAGAATGTAACCATGAATATGTAGTTGGTCTCTGGTACATGGCCACCAGTCTGGAAAAGTTTCATTAGATCATGAAACTGTCCATGGATATCGCCACAAACAGTAACTGGACTATTCACTGGTTGAACATTTGACTCCTCAATAAGGATCTCCTTCACCTAAAATATCGGCAAACAAATACAAAGAGACAAAGTAAACACGTCTCAATTTTTTGAAATGCCAAAGAAAGCCACATGCATGAAAGGAAAAATAATCATCAACAGCTCAACTGAATGAAATTCTGACAGCAGCAATCAAAAGATGCAATTATTTTCTCAGAAAACCTTATTCTGTTAAAAGTCACCATTATGACTTATTCACATGCCATCGTTTATAAAACCCCTCCCCCAAGTCACTGCCATTTATTGTGTTCAAACCTCTTCACTGTCTTATAGTTCATCTACTAAACCTTCCGGAACCTTACCACCCCCGTTTCTCTGCTCAAATTTTGTATAGAAAATTATATCAGTACTTTGACATTTTACAGTGAGGTTCTATATCCTGATGTGGCTGTCTTCCTGGCAGCCTAGTTGGCATTCCAGATAAGGTCTAGGGTTTAGGCTTCCCAATAGAATAGGAAGATTGTTCCTATTTTATCTCTTACCTGGACTGCCAACGAGGATGCCACGTCACACTGTAAAAACTCACAGTAAAAAGTCACAGTCCGTATATCACCACTCTTTTGTATAATCCCTCTTGAATAACTTTCTTTCTATTATGTTCACAAATTTAACCCCACACCCTATTTAGTGGTTGGAGGCCCATTGCTTATTGTGGCTGAAGCTCATTCTTCTGTAATTGCCTATGCTTTACAGTCATAAAAATTTTCCACTATTTCCAAAACAATAGAACCCACCACACTCACAGTCTCAATTTTTGCTATCTTAATCTTTTCTAGTTACCACTAGTTTGATCCTCAGGTTCTGCTTCATAAACTATAACTGATCTAAACTGCTGCCATGCTAAATATTTCCATCATACTTTCCAGTGTTTGTTCCCAAGAGTTCAATACGAGACCACCACTGTAGCACAGCATCTTCTTATATAAATTTTCCTCTTTGATCTCTTTTAACAACTAAGAAATTCACACACCAACACAAACGTCCTAAGCAAAATTCAATCTTCATCATTACTTCAATCCTTTAAAAAAGAAGTAATTTACGTCATATTACACAATGGAATGTAGGTCAATTAATAAGTTATGCAAGAAAAAAAATAAAAGATGATCCAATGTAATTGGAGGAAACACAAAGGCAGGGAATCACTTTGTTTACACTTAATCAGGATTTTTTCCGAGATGCCTAACTATGCCGAGGACAATAATTTTTTTTCTTTTTGGAAGATTCTGAGGGCAATTATTTTTTATATGTTGTGCTTTAAGATGTGACAAAACCTCTACGTCGTTTTTAAACATACCAGACACAATCCCCATCATTAATTAGGGTTGTGTCTGATCAAACTGAATGCAAGAATCAAGATTGAGCAAATCAATAAAGAATGATCCTGACATAGTAACAAAGAGGCAGGAAATCACTTCGTTTACACTTGATATCAAATTTGCAAACATGGAACAAGCATGTAGAGCCCAGCAAAAACTCAATTTACTCTAGACTGATAATGCTGAACTTGACATGCTGCCCCAACTAGTAAACTAATCCCAGCTGACTTGAATGGAATTTGCTTCTTCCCTGAAAACACCTTATGAACTATTCACAGAAACAAATTTCATACTTTATGTGATAAACAAGTTGCCTCGAGTGTTCGTCATTTCAAAGTTTAAACAGAGTTCCCTTGTAAAAAACATATGGCAGCTCAATCCTCAAATGCCATGGCGCAGACACTAGTACCCACACATGTACCAAGATAATTATAACATGGGAACTACAATCACAATGAGCTCCAGAAGAAAGCCTCCGAAATAATACCTACTACTAGAAAAACTGTGCAAACTAAAGAGGAAATCCATGCCTCCTTGTTTCTTTTTAGCAAATAATTAAGGTGGCTACCTTTCATTTTAAACTGTGCACAGCCGAAAAATGGCAGAAACTGTATGAGACGAAAACCTCCAACCATAAAATATGTTCACTAGCATATCTGACCACCAGGTTTTATTCTCTTCTTTTATTTTAAGATAAACATAACAGCGCAGATTGTCGAAAGAATGATAGAGCATGTATAACAAGATATTTGAATAGAACGCTACTCTTGAAAACACAGATATACAGGGCACAACATAGAAAGGCCAGGTGATGCAACGAAAAAAGAAGTGCTCGGGAAAGCAGCAGCCATCAGTGGTCGTAAGTAAAGAGATTCACAATTCTTCACGAATTAAGTATCTCACTACAATGAACATAGAATATCAAAAAAAGTATCTTGTTGACGCCCAACTGCTTCTTGACTTGAAAAGCACAAAGGGAGTAGATTTTAAATGACTTAACAAACACAATTTGGAAGAAGTTACTAATTAAGGTCATTAGCTCCACACCATTTCAACGGTGCACAAGCCCATCAAAAAAGGTAGACAAGTCAAGAAATCTTGACGCCAACAAGAACACTATACAATAGCACAGAAGAGGCATGGAATCAAAAAGAAAATAAAAGAAACTGATCATAGAGAAATCCCCGAGATGACGAAGAGAGTAAGAGCCGAGAAGAAAAAGAGAGGGAGCACGAAAACTGAAATAAAATTGGCATTCAAAAGGAAACCAAAAAAAAAAAAAATCAACGTACCCTGGCCTACAGTTTAAAGAAGAAAAAAAGGTACAGAAAAAAAGGGAAGAACCGAAGTGACCTAGAAAAACGAATTCATAGCTTACATATTCGCAGAGAAGCTGCAGCTCGTCTTCCATCAAATGCTGGCCTTCTTTAACCTTCGAAATCCAGAGATCTAGATCCATGGCTGTGCCGCACAAGGAGCGATTCGGCGACAGAGAGACAAACGGCGAGGGGATTTTGAAAAGAAAAAAGAGAGGCAGATTGAGTTAAATAAAGCTGGAGGAGTGGGACTAAATGGTCAGAGAAATATACGAGACCGGGCCGCTGTATACCTGTCCTGTATTTAGCTTATATAAATGCCTGTATCCTGTATGGAAGGACCTATTTTTTTTTTTTTTTGACAATACCGGACCACTTATTTACTTCGGATAAAAACAAAGTTACTTAAGCTCCAAATCCAAAGCGCCGCGGAAGAGAAACTACCAACGCGGAGAGCGCGCACGATGACAAGAGCCAAGGAAGTAGCTGACGATAATACTCTAGCATCTCATGCCCTTCTTAAGTTAATCAGCGCACCTCCTTCATTCTTTCTTTTTTAATTATGCTATAAAGATTCAAACAATATGCAATCATTCTGTTTTTATCATATCAAATATTGAAAAATGTTTAAATCATAAATATTTACTAACTACAAGCTTACAGCCTTACTAATACCAATCTAACACTGTTTACATATACTATTTATAAGAATTTTCATTACATTTCTTAGAGTATTATTTAATTTATTTTTCATATTTATTTCTATATTATTTTTATTAGAAGAAAATGAAAACCGATCTCATTGAATATTACTTAATGGACTACCTAAGGCCTATAGTATTTTTTCTTATAGTGTCTAGACTCTTTCCTTCGGAGACTACAAGTAAGTTCATGCTATACATTATAAAGGAGTCATTTATTAATTGGAATGGATATGGAATTAACATTTTCATTTCAAATCAATTGGATATTTTTTCCTAATTAGTTGATCATCAATATTATTTGAAACCAGAATGGTGTAGAGTTAGTCAACCCATTTCATGTATCCAATTTTGTACCCATTTAGCAATATATACCCAACCTACAAAGTAACAGGTACCCGTAAATTAACAGTTTGTTTTGGGTAAAACACACTAGATTTCAAGTATACTTATTAACAAAGGCCCAATTACCCTAATTCATAGAACTAAATATGGAGAGGAGGTGAAGTGGTGTGTGATGGCGACTGGAAGAGTGGTTGCAGCCAGAGGAGGTGGTTGTTGCTGTTGGTGGAGGTGTTGGCGGCTGTTGGTGGTGCTGGTGTTAGTGGCCATCGGAGGTGGTGGTGGCAGTAGCGGTCATCATATGTGGTGGTGGTGGTAGTGGTCGAAGGTGGTGGTGTCTATTAATGGTTGTGGTAGCTGACGGTGGTAGTGGCGGTCGAAGGTGGTGGTGGCAGTCTCAGATTGGTGTGGTGGCTGACGGTGGTAGTGGTGGCCGAAAATGGTGGTGGCAGTCTCAAATTGCTGTGGTGGTCGCCAATAGTGGTGGTGGCCACCAAAGATGGTGGTCGCCACCAGTAGGCATTGGAGGTGGTGGTGGCTGTGGAAGGTGATGGTGACCGCTGGAGGTGGTGACAGCTACCAAAGGAGGTGAGGAGCAAGGGAGGAGGTCGGAGGAACAGAGGGGGGACGGGGAGGAGCGGAGGAGGAGGGAAGGAGCAGGAGAGGAGGGGAGAGTGGAGGAGGACCAGAGGGGATTGGAAGGAGGAAAGGAGGAGGGGAAGAGGGAGAAGGAGAAGAGGGGAGAAGGAGAGGAGGGGAGAAGGAGAAGAGGGAGAAGGAGAGGAGGGGAGAGAAGGAGAAGGAGGAAGGGGAGGAGGAGGAAGGAAGGAGGAAGGGGAGGAGGAAGGGGAGGAGGAAGGGGGAGGAGGAAGGGGAGGAGGAAGGGGAGGAGGAAGGGGAGGAGGAAGGGGAGGAGGAGGAGGAGGAGGGAGGAAGGGGAGGAGGAAGGGGAGGAGGAAGGGGAGGAGGAAGGGGAGGAGGAAGGGGAGGAGGAAGGGGAGGAGGAGGAGGGAGGAGGAAGGGGGAGGAGGAAGGGGGAGGAGGAAGGGGGAGGAGGAAGGGGGAGGAGGAAGGGGGAGGAGGAAGGGGGAGGAGGAAGGGGGAGGAGGAAGGGGGAGGAGGAAGGGGGAGGAGGAAGGGGGAGGAGGAGGAGGGGGGAGGAGGAAGGGGAGGAGGAAGGGGAGGAGGAGGGGAGGAGGAAGGGGAGGCAACGGCCAACCATGAGCTGCCTTTTAATGGGTTCTTAATAGATACCTATTGAGTACCCTTTAAGCTTATGGGGTAACAAATAAGAACCCAATAGCCCGACCAAATAAGTATGTTTAATTATTTGGGTTGGGTTTGTGTTTCGATAAGTTGGACCCATTGGCAAGCCAATTAATGAAAATATTTGAATAATTACTGGAACAATTTAAGAGATAGGAAAAGTCAGAGGTTGCTGAGGCAAGAGCTCGAAAAGTCAGTTTCTACACATAAATGGGACATTGTTTGCTACTTCTTGGAGTATGAATGTATAATGTTGTCACCAAGTAATACATGGTAACTTGCACTAGAGCATTGTTTTTTTCGAATTGCCAACCCAATTTGCATCAAAGCAGCCATGAATGTCAAAAGAGTTCAATAGGGCATAATATTATATCATACCAGAGTGTACTCTTGACATATTGCAATATGCCTTCACAATGGCCACTAAATGTTTGTTGGTTGTTGCTGAAATTGACAAACTTGGTTAATCACATACTAAATATCTTGTTTAGTGATTGTGAGGTATTGGAGAGGTAAAACAACCGATCAAAACAAAATTGGGTTTTCAAGTGGTTTGTCATCATAATTGAACATCTTGTTGTTAGTGATGACAAGTGGGGCTCGTGGTTTCAGATATTATTACTAGAGTTGATTCAAGAGCGTACACACAAAGTGTTCTTGACATAGGTGAATCTATAGATTAGTAACAGTAGCTTGTATGCAGAGGAAATTATTTAGGACATCGAGATCCTTGGCTCCAAAATCTTTTATGGGATCATCAATAACTCACTAGGCTGCAGTAACTATAATGGTAATTAGAATAACACTATCTATGTAGATCAAACGTAGTGGAGTTGGTGAGTAAGAAAATTTAATAGAGAAGTGTTGGCTCTAAATTTCTGAACAGTCATATCAAGTTAAAAGGAAGATAGGCACAAAATTTTACATGTGGTGGTTGTATTAGCACATATAAGAACTTGTCCTGAGGGCACACTATTCAAATCCTTAAATTGAGAGGTTGCGTCATATAGACCTATTCTTGAAATCCTATGAAGAAAGACATTGTATATCAAATTTTTAATTTACTGATGATTAGAGAGTATGATAGAAAAAATTTATACCATGTGTTTCATACCTAATGCGGCCACTTTATGGTGGCCAATTAACCCTAATTTCAAGTTCTTTTGCGCAAGAATTGACAATAAATGCCAAGAGGAGCTCAATAATAGAAATCACAAGAAAAATGAGCAAAAATTGACCAAAATACCCAATTTTGAAGAAAGCAGCAGAAACTGACGCCACATGACCTAAACAGAGTGCGCGACATCAGAGACTGAAGCAAAACACCCTGGGTAGATGGCTACGTCGCGACGTCAGGCAACGACAGAGAGCGTAAAAGTCGTTAATTGTCTAGCGCAAGAGTGTTGTGCTTTTAGCAGCAGCTATGGACACTCCCTTGGTTTGCAAATGTGGGTTCAATGCATCTCGTAATCATCACGTCTAGAACATCTCACTATGTTTTGACAACCTTACCTCGTGCACTATTCAAGTACATGAAGTTTATTGAACCTTGCGGGTTCCTCTCCCTCACAACACGATGACATTGACGTCTATCATTACGATCATTATAACCTCCAACTCTTGGAGTATGCTTCGTAGAGCTGATTGGTCCATAAATGTTTTTGTTGCTTGACAATAATATTGCTTGTTTCGCATTTTAACATAAATATTTGCCTTGTAGGTGCCCAATGTGTGAATCCAGTAAGCGCCTTAATTCGAATCCCTATCTTTTGTCAGCATGCTTGGATCCCGAATCCAGTAATCACCTCAAAAATATTTTTGCAAGATGCATGGAAACATCTCAAGCTCTTTGATAGAGCTAGTTGTCTCCATGACTAGTTCATCAACTATAATTTTGACTTTGACAACCTATTTTTTCTCATTCCATAAGTCAATAAGATTTCCATTGATGTTTCCACTATTCCAAGTTATTTCTCCAATATTTAGCGATTGGTTTTGCTCGACTCATTTTGTAGCAGAGAGGATCGACTCAAAATTTAGGGTGGGTGCAATGTGCTAGAGATGTTGAAGTTTAAGGTTTTAATACGGTTACAAGTTGATGCAGAAATAAGTGAGTTGTCTTCCTGTATTTCCGTATTCCACTGACAACACAACTAGTTGTAAGTTTCTAGGTGGTTTTGTGTCTTGTTTGATTATTGTACGAATAGCACCCGCTACCACGTACACCGTTGATTCTAAAGACAAGTAATTTACAAAACAGTGGGCAACTAAAGTTATTAATATTTTGTTGAAAAATCATTTAAAAAAAAATTCATTCTAATTTGTTCTCCTATTAAATCTTATACTAACTCTTTCCATGCATGCATTACAAGGTCTAGTACCTGATTTCATTTAATTAGGCATGACTAATATTACAAGTAGTAGTCTATGGGAGTGTGCATGTTGCTATTTTGTAAAAGAGTGTTGTGCTTCTAGCAGCTGCTACGTACACATGTATAGTTGCCCGAGGAGCTTCTCGTTGAAATATGTCAGAAGCTCAACCAACGTGATAGAACTTGTATTGTACCCTTCACCTGCAAATATGGGTTCAAAGCATCTTGTAATCCTCATGGCTGAAGGTCATTAGAATTGGACGAACTTCATTGTGCACCATTCAAGTACGTGAAGTTTTTATTGAACCTCGCTTGTTCCTCTTTCTTGCAACATAATGACATTGTCGTCTATGATCACGATCGTAACATCCAACTTCTGGATTATGTTTCACAGAGCTGATTGGTCCACAAACTTGTTTAGTTGTTTCACAATTATATTGTTGGGAATTGTAGACTAATAACGTATATGTGAATTAAAATCCAAGTCACACACAAAACACATAAATCAGTGTTAAGCAGAAATAAAATCAGAAGACAATGAAATTTAAGTGGGAAACCCTCCAGTGTAGTGGGAAAAAACTCCACAGGGCAATCAAAGAGCAAATCCACTATATCAAATAATGATTACAATGTTTATTAGGTTTTGCCCAAACCTAATATGATATTAATATGATGAGAATAATCATCAAACTCCTCCCTAGAAATTTCCTACATACAAAAGGTATTTATGACTGAAAATCTAGAGCATTCTCAATAGTAGTTTGCCCAAACCTGACACCTGCGCCAAATCTCATTCAACGGAATTCTGATGTTGTATCGACTGCCTCAACACACCTCTTCTCATATTTTTTAATTTGACAGAAGTTACTCTTGTCTCACTTGTATTTTTTGCTGATCGAAAAACTATCACAACGCCTCTTGGTTTCCCTTTCGTTGGTCTTCTCACTTCTTCTTGGTAGTCCTCTCGGTGTTGTATTGAGAGAGTCCCAGATTCTGTCTGTCAGAATTTTCTGCAGCCTTCCCAAGAGTCTCTATGTCTATCTCATTAAATTAGGGCATCGTATGTTAAACCCCTAACTTATGAGATCGTAAGTTAAAGCCCCACTTGGGCTGCTCATCATAATGGGCCGGACCAGCCCAATAAAATCCCCCTCCAACCCATTAAGAAGAGACGTTCAATCAAGTGCTATCACTTGGTCTTCATGTCAGCATCCCGGCACACAATTCCAACTTCTCACTTGGAACGACTTTAGTCATCATATATGCGGCATTGTTATTTATGTGAATCTTCATTATCTTAAACCGCTAGTCAACTATAGACTGAATCCAATGACACCTTAAATCAATATGTTTGGTGCAAGAATGATATGTATCAATCTTACTCAAATCTAGAGCACTTTGACAAAAACAATAAACTACATATTCTTCTTGTTTTTTACCTAATTATTGGAGAAATCTTTGTAATCAAAGCATCACTTTCCTTGCTTCAGCTGCAGTAATATACTCTGCCTCTGTGGTAGACGAAGCAACACACTTTTGCAATTTTGACTGCCACAATACTGTCCCCCCTACAAAAGTGAACAAATACCCTGAAATTGACTTCTTGTCATCTAGACCACTTGCCATATTGGCATCTATATATCCCAGCAAGATTGGTTTACTGCCACCAAAACATAAACATTTTTCTGAAGTACCTTTCAGGTATCTAAATATCCACTTCATAGCTTCCCAACGAGGTTTACCAAGATTTGAAAGAAATCTGCTAACCACTCCAACTGTATGAGCTAATCTGGTCAAGTGCATACCATGCATACATGAGACTGCGCACCGCTGATGAGTAAGGAACAACTTCCATTGCTTTCTATTATTCGAATGAAGAAGGACAAGATTTCTTGTTGAGTTTTATGTGATTAGCAAGAGGTGTGCTAACAATTAACAGTCTTCGTGTTGAATATATCTACAACCAGCTGAATATTTTTTTCTTGTGACAACCACAATTACTTGGATTCCTTGTCACGAGTAATCTGCGTTCCCAAAATCTGTCTTGCGGTCGTAGATCTTTCATTTCAAAAAACTTTGATAAATCCTGTTTCAAGCCCGCAACAATATTTATATCTTGTCCACAATCAACATATCATCTACGTAAAGTAAAAAGATAACAATATTATCTCCAGGAAATGACTTGAAGTACGTACAATGTCTTGGTATAGCAATGATTCAACACGAATGAATCAAATTTCTTATACCATTGTTTGGGAGCTTGCTTTAGACCATACAAGCTCTTATTTAACTTACAAATCAAGTGTTCCTTTCCTTTCTCTTAAAAATCTTCAGGCTGAACCATATAGATTTCTTCCTCCAAGTCACCATGAAGGAAAACAGTTTTCACATCAAACTGCTCAAGCACTAAATTCAAGCTAGCTACTAAACCTAGAACCACTTGAATCGTCTTCGCTACTGGTGAGAAGATCTCTTCAAAGTCAATTCCTTTCTTCTGATTGAAACCTTTCACCACTAAACGAGCTTTATATTTCACAACTTTTTATCTATCTTTCTTCAACTTGAAGGCTCATTTTTTGTCAAGGTTTTTCTATCCTTGGGAAGTTCAACCAAATCATAAGTCTTGTTCTTTAATAGAGAATTCATCTATTCTTGCATAGCTTTCCAACACTAAAGATTTTCTGGATGACTCTGGACTTCCAGAAAACATTCAGGCTCCCCCTCATCAGTAATCAATATGTATTTAGAACTTGAATACCGAGTAGAAGGTCATCTCTCTCTCTTGCTGATCTTCTAAGCTGAAACTCAGAGGGAAGAGATGAAGGCTCCCCCTGAGCAACACCCTCTACATCTGCACAACCATCTCTAGCATCCATCACATTCTCTCCTTCAGTAAGAATTATTGAATAGTAACTAGACTCTCCACTCTCCTTTGATGCACCAATGTTTGTCATTGTTTCATGTTCATGGAACACCATATTTCTGCTTCTAAACAATTTTCTTTTTCACGAGATCCCATAGTCTATACCCAAACTCAATATCTCCATAACCTGGAAAAATACATTATGTGGCCTTATCATCCAGCTTTCGTCTCTGTTCCTATAATACATGAGCAAATGATCTACACCCAAACACCTTTAAGTGTGAGTATGACTTATCTTTTCTTGTCCAGGCCTTCTGAGGAATATCAAACTCTTTTATTAGGCAGCATGTGGTATGTACAACTTCACTCTAAAATGACTTTGGCAATTTTGTCATTTTTAGCATACATCTTACTCTCTCCACAATGGTTATATTCATCCTTTCAGCTACACCATTGCAAAAGTGTGGCAATCAAATTTCCTGCCATGATCTCGTTTTCATAAGATGAGAGGCCAAGGTAGCTGTTGGACTACTGTTGGGTAGGGCACACGGAGAAAGAGACTCTCAATTGGGAGCAGAGTTGGGTGGAGAGTTTCGGTCGGACTCAGGCAGAGCAATAGGCAGAGGTGACGGCAAATCCACTATAGGTTGGGGAATGGTCAGAGAGGCAACATCCGAGTGTGGGGGCAGCAGTTTATATATCGGTGGAAGAAGAAGAAGAAGTTAAATAGGTGTTGAGGGTGAGAGCGCAACTCTCGAATCTGGCAGAGAGGGCGGCTTGGCGAATAGAAACACTATTTCATCAAAGATCACACTGCGTGAGAGATAAACACGACTAAACTGAATATGTAAACATTGAACCCCTTTTGTAATTGGGATGATACCCGAGAAAAACACAAGACACAAGGCGTTGACCAATCCAAAAGTTTGTTTTTAACGTAAGGACACAAATACGGATAACACAGACATCCAAATATGCGAAATTGCGTGTAATCGAGTTTAGTACCAAATAGTACCTCTACTTGAGGCTTAAATGAAAGAAGAGGAGGGGGAAGGTGATTTATAATGTATACAGTTGTACCGAAGGTGGAGTCCCAATGTAGTTTTGTCATGGATGACTGCACAAGCAAAGTTAATCCCCTCTTAGACATGTGTCTGTGTTTTCTTTCATCAATACGATTTTGTTGTGGTGTATAGGGGCAAGATATTTTGTGATGCACAACACTTAGACTTCAGAATTTTCTGAAAATCACTGCTCAAAAATTCTTTTCCACCATCTGTTTGAAGAATTTTTAACATAGAAGAACCTTAATTCTCAATCGAGAGTTTGAATTTTACAAAAATAGAAGAGACTTCAGATTTAGATTTCATGAAATAAACCATGTGAAATGTCTGAAATTATCCAAAAACGAGATATATAGTATTTAAATCCGTCAAATGACGTGAGATGTTAGGGTTCCTAGATGTCAGCAGAAACAATTTCTAAAGCTTTGGTGGTGCTAGAAGGCTCATGTGAAAATGGTTTAGAAAAAGATTTACAAATTTGACATGCAAAACAAATCAACTTTTCATTAGTAAACTGAACTTTAATGTTCATATAATGGGCGCGCAATGCCACATAATCGTGTGGCTTTGCGCGCGGCTCCGAGTCACATAATGGGGGATTTTTGTTGCCTGGTGTTGCGACGCCCCACCACTTACTGCATTTTTCGTGGCGGGATGCCACACAATAAATGCAATGCCGTTTGGCGCCATGCAACTTACAATATGCCTATGAAAGGTCCGTTTTAGGTCATTTTGACCCAAGCTTTCCAGGAACAGAAGCAAAAAGCGTGAGGAAGTTTTGGGGGTGATTTGGGAACGATTTGGGGGTGATTTTGGGCAAGTCTGGGGCTCTAGAAGAGCACCAAAGCACGGATTAGAAGCCGCCGAAGGAGGAGATTCGATCCGGGTGGACATTTCCTTCAAAAGGAGCTATCTTTTATGAGTTTCTTTTATCCCTATTTCTCTTTAGTATCATCTGTGCATGTATTTTGTGGTAGAACTCGTACTCGAGTCTAGAATTATGTTTATCTTGATGTTTGGTGAGATATTTCCCTCATCTTGTGTATGTTTTTATGATAACTCAAATTTGAGTCTATAATTACATATATTTTGATGTATTTGAGAAATTAGCCCGAAGGGGTTGTAGTGATTACACTTTGTCCTTATATTTGTTGACTTCTCCTTACTTGTGGTGATTCTACACATGTTGGTATGTCTATGAGTATACGAACTTTCGTTGCACGGCGACGGAAGTGTAGTGGGCTAGTGTTAGGCATAATCAAGCTTTAGTGTGATTGACTATTAAGATGCTTTGTGCACTGAGAGATTGACGACCTCTTAGTGTAAATTTGATGTCCTTGTTGAGATCGAGAGGGTATACTAGGATAGACACCAATCAATCAACGTGTGATCCCCAAATCGATTGTAAGTTACTCAGTGACAAGTGAGGGGTGCACCAGTGGACTTCGAGAAAAGCGTCCTCATATGTGTTTCCCCTTTCCACCAAAGCTTGCACAACCTCTAGGGTTTGGAGGCGTGATTCCCCACAGTGCATTTATAACGTCTATTTATAGGGGAGTCCAAAAGATTCCTCTATTTTTTTGTGTCCTAAGCGATCTGGCGCCAAGTGGGGTCAGTCTCGTTTTGTGGCGCCAAGTCTTGGCCCCGAGAATGGTGTCGTGCAATCCTGTGGCATCATTCTTTGCACTCTGTACGTGCCACCATTGCTCCTACGCTGAGTCTGAGTGCCGGGGCGCTAATGCGAGAAGATGAGTGCCCCTGCGCTGAGTTCGGGTGCCGAGGCACTCAAACCAGAAAAGTGTTTCTGCTCCTAACGCCCCTGCGCTGAGTTGGGTGCCAAGGCGCGCGACACTTAGTCAATTTCCTCGCTCGCAGAGCTCCTTCAGGCGACGTCACGACTTTGATCCCTGCGCGATGTGGCGCCGCCCACTATGCTTCTATTATAGACATTCTAACGTCGTGGCCTCGACCTTGGCGCCATGTGGTGTCGTGTACAAAGTATCTCTTCTCTTGGCACCATGGTTTCCATCTTGACGCCAAGTGGCACTGGGCTTCTGTATTGCTAAAAAATGTGGTGTTTTTAGCCCAGAATTGCATAGTTGAACTCCTTCCTCCTCCACTTGGCGTTTGCATTGTTTTGGGACTTTGAACCTACAGATAAACACCGAAATTAAGTGAGAATGACCTCAACTCGATATGAAATATGGCATTACAAAGCAGCATATTTTCCACTAAACTAAAACTATTCCCCCTCCTATTTTAATTTGTATTCTGATTTTATATTTATATCTATCCTTTTTTTTATATTTTTTTTTATCATCTATATCCTATGTCTATATGAGCCTATGACTCATTGACTTAGACATAGCAACATGAATCATGAGTCATGAGTTATGTTTATACTATGATTTCATTTTATATTACTATTGTTTATTATGTAACAATTTGTGACATTTTGTAACTGTGTAAATATTTATTAAATCAAACAAAGGTCTTAAATTTATTGACACGGATTATTATGCTCAAATGAAACCCAATAAATCTATTATTAATTAAATTAACTCGTTAAACAATGACCAATATGTCTCTATGCCTCTCTGTCCTTAAAATTACAGATATTAAATGCCTATTCCTTATCATTGATTAATTTATTACAATATTTATTATTCTTCGCTTCCCATGATTTATGACCAAGAAGGAGATATGAGATAAGTTATATTACAAAGTTACAAGGTACAATGATGAAATAAGATAAGACCTGCATAATACCCTCGAGAATTTTTAATATTTAATATTAACCAAATTTACACCACTTACTATATTGCCCTAAAGTTCTAAATTCTAAAAGTTCAACAATCATGAATAATCACAGTTTATCACTTTATTTTTAACCTCAGTACCTTAGTTCATGTATTACCATTTATTATTAACATTGGTCTTTTAGTTTATGTATTACTATTTATATTGTATTACTATTATTATTAACATTGCTCCCTTAGTTTATGTATTAAAATATTACTATTATTAACATTGGTCCCCTAGTTTATGTATTACAGTCCTTAAGTTAATTAATCTTGATTTATCGACCTTGGAACCATGGTTCTTTCATGATTCATCGAACAATCATTCAAATGCAAATTTTCTCTAGTCTCTTTCCCGACCCGCGAGAGACCGCTGGACACTAGTGATGTAAATGGTACCCGATTACCTGTTCTACTTTTCTTAAGCTAGTATTGATTAAATTTAGTTGATCCATCCTTTGAATTCATTTCTTAATTTGTGTGAAACATGTTTAAGCAGAATTTTGATTGTTAGCATAATTGTGCAATTGCATGTTTTCACCATGTATGTTAAATTTCAAATTTGTTAGTTTCAATGCTTAATTCTTGAATGCTGAGATTCCTTGATTGATTTTTTAGTTTCAATGGCCAGTAGGGTATGCTAGACATTGGTTTTGTACAGTAAAGAAGCGATCAACGCCTACTATTGCCCAATCAACTTTGACGATGGGTTGGCGTGGATAAGGAGCAGCGTTTCAGTGGAAGAGTTGTTGGAGTACATTGTGAACGGCCGAAAGAGTTGGTGTGGGCAGCAGATGGGACATGCCTACATTTCATGAGGTTCGGCCTTTGGATGAGAGCGAAGCTGTGATTTTAATTCATCAGCACCCGCCTACTTCCGTTGTTGCACAATTCCGACGTTACAATTGATTGGGTATATTTATCGTAAGCCATTTTGAGAGGAGTGTTGATTGACATTGGCAGAGTAATCTACATGGAGATAATCTGATGCGGAGTGTCGATCAGGACGGATTCTACCTCCCTCCTTGATCACTGAGCTTTGTTGGGCTGCCCTGTTACCCTACCCTTTGGGAGTCCCACTGGGAGACGCAGGGAGGGTGATCCATCGGGATTTCATCGATTGGCTGAGGTACCAGAAGGAAATGAGGGGCCCTCTGCCACAACAGCCTCCACAGAGAGCACCACTGCAGTTACAGCTATCCTATGTCCAACAGATGCCGCAGTTGCAGCACCAGGTCAACAACCTCACATGGTTTTTTAGACATAACATCGAGTATGTCACAGTGGTGCATGGGTGGAGCACAACGCAGGAGCCCTCTCATCTGAGTGGATTCCCCATATATTACACACTGGAGCTAGAGCCCGAGCCCAAGTAGGAGTAGATGGAGAGTGCGGCGTGTGATAGTGATTAATAGATAGGTCATTCTGTATCAAGTCATTGTATATGTATTGTACTGTTTCGTTCGTATGATGATGACTTTTCGGTTGTTGTAATCACTTCATTTTGTTATGATTAAGAAGCGTTTTTTCCTTAAATGCTATTGGTTTCAAACTTTTTGTCTCCAATTTGATTTTTTTAATTAGATTAGCATTAGTCCTTATCTTTTGAATAAATGCACTTACTAAACCTTTCAGTTTTGCATTGCAAATATCACACAGAGATCCCCATGGAGCATAAAGAAGTGTCGAATGTGAACCACAATCAAGGAGTCCCTTTACCCCCTTCAAATTTCAAACTATCAATTCAAACATTGGTGACAATGTTTAATTTAAGTTAGGGAGTGGGATTAGCATGAGCAGCCTGAAGTGATTGTATTCTGTCTTGCATGATTGAGGTTATGTCAATATGAAGTGACGATTTTAAAATTGCAATTATCATTTACATTACCAAAATTAACTATCCTATTTGATGGTCATTAGTTTCATGGTTTTATGAAAGTGTCTAGAATGCCTAAAAGTTTTTTTTTGAAGTCACACACTCACAAGCTAATATAGCTATTTCATTAGTTATGGGTTTGTGGATTGAATGGTGGTATGCACTTATTGTTTACTCTTTGATACTAGAAGTAATTTTGTATGAAGCTAAAGGAAAAATAGACATAGAAGTGAATCCAAAGAGATGAATTAGGTCCTGTTTGGACCGTTTGGGCCTTATGAAACTATCCCATCTATATTCCCTAGTCACCAAATTATGAGCCTATCCAAACTAATTTTTTGTTTCAATCAAACCGTTTTTCAGTTCATCTCCTAAGTTTTTTTTTTGACTTTCTTCTTGCATGACCCATTACTCAAATTGCATTACTAAATCAGGTTGGAGTTGAGACTCCTAAGGAGTATTGAGTGAAAGCAATTGGTGTGCGACAAGCGATATAAAAAAGAACACTCTGAAAGTTAGATTGGGGCATAAAATCATCCAAACATGAAAAAGATGACTGATCCAATGCCACAAAGACATTGAATTCTTAAAATAAGGAGTGAAATTAAAATTTGGCTAGAAATAGGTCAAAGTTTAAGTTTGGGGGAGTAGTCTTGTATCAATAGGGGAGTGCATACTGACTGATTAAACCTTCATGTTTAACCATTTGTTTTAAGCTTACCTGGCTCTCTAGCCCCATTACAACTGATAAAAGTCACAATGATCTTAGGATCATCTCTCTACAATTAGTGGAGAGTGAATTTTTAAATTAGCTTATGTAATCTTAGTAGTGAATTTGAAAGTGCATCGAAAGTGGACTGATTGAAAGGGTATTTATTGATAGAAACTATATAAGTAGTAAAGTTGTGGGGATATTAAAAGATTTTAGGTGAGTATACACTCTTAAGAAGATAGTAGATTAAATGAACCAGCAGATGGAACTTTAATTTTTTTCCTTTGTCAATTTAAATACTAATAACATTTTGATCAGCAAGATAGAATGATTTACTTTCTTTATTAAGGCCTTTCCTCGAGGACAAGCAAATACTTAACTCTGGGCGTATTTGATGAGTGTAAAATATACTTTGTTTTTAGCCCATGAATTGCTATAAGTTGAGTCCTTTTTTACTTAATTTTTGTGTTTATTTGCAAGTTCAAGTGTGAAAAGGATGAAAACACCTAGGGGAAGAAGAAGTAGCTCAAATATGTGATTTCAGGTAAAAAAACCCAAATTTAGAGCAAAACAAGAGCCTTATGACGCCAACAAGGAAGCCATGGCACCAAGAATAAGAGAACAACATTGTGAGCGAAGCGACATGGAGCCAGGGTCAAAGCATAGTGGCTGACGCCACACGGCACCAATACCACAGTCGCGACGCCAGCCAAACATGGTCTTCTACCAAGGAAAAATGGCTATGTACCGGGAGCCCACGCTCCTGGATCAGTGCATAGGCGATGAGATAGCAGCAATACACAATCTTCTGAAGGATCCTTTCTAAGAGATGAAATCCATCTTTTTATTCATAATCAGAACTTTATACTTGAAAGGATATGATAGCTGTCAGGTTCTTCTCAGCCTTTCGAGTCAGCACCTTCCACATCATTGCCACAAACTGGTAATTCGACATTCAATATTTCAGGCTCAAAACCAACCTGTGTTACTGATTCTGGAGCAAATGTTCACTGTCAGGTAATACCTCTTTGTTGAATTCAACAAATTATTCTTCAGATTTGAGGTATGTTACATTTGCTGTTGGGTCTACATGTTCTGTAACTAGCATTGGCTGCTTATGACTTTGAGATATTTTACCACTTGATAGAGTTTTGTTTGTCCCTAAGTTTCCAGTTAATTTATTGTATAATAGTGAACCGACTAAGTCCTAGACTTGCGCTGTAACCTTTTCATCTGTTGGCTGTGTTATCCAGGATCTCAAGACCCGAAAGATGATTGGTTCGGGCCGCGAGAGAGGCGGCATGTTCAACACCGAGCAACTTGTTTGTTCGACTACATTCCTTTCTTTGTCTCGTTTGGAGTGGCACACCTATTTTGGACATCCAAATTTGCATAAGCTTCAGATCTTAGTCCCATCCATTTCAGTCGTCTCAACTTCGGAATGTAAAGTTTGTCAACTTGGGAAGCAACATAGAGTGTCTTTTCCATCATGAGACAATCCATCTAGTACTACATGTTTCATTGATGATTTTAGTCATTTTTGTTGGCTTTCTCTTTTAAAGAATAAGTATGATGTTTATTCCATACTCAAACAGTTTGTTAGTGAAGTAAAAAATCAGTAGGGTACTCGATTAAATCTTTGCCTAGTGACAATGGTGGAAAATACACTAGTCTACAGTTTAATTTGTTCTATTCCTCTTAATGTATTATACACCATTTTTCATCTATGTATTCTTCTCAGCAAAATTGTGTTGCAGAGAGGAAGAATAGACATTAACTTGATGTTGCACATGCTCTAATGTTTGAGAATAATGTTCCTCAGGTTTATTGGGCTGGAGCATTTCTGCCAGCAAGATTCCTTATAAATAGGGTGCCATCCAGTGTGTTACACAATAAAATTCCATTTCAAGTCCACCAGCCAAAAAAGACTTGTTTCCGAGGCTTAGTCAATTCCTGTTTGTGGCCAAGAAATGGTTGAGGAGATGGCTTCCCTTGAAGGTCAGGACATTTGAAACCTTTGTGAGGTTCCAAATGGAGCAAAGATAGTTGGGTGTCGATGGGTGTATACGATGAAATACAAAGAGACGGGTGAAGTGGCCACATATAAAGCTTGCCTTGTTGCAAAAGTGTATACATAGACTCGTGGGTTGACTACAATGAGACTTTCTTTCCAATTTCTTGTATGAACTCCATTCGTATTATTTTGTCTGTTGTTGTGAACATCGGTTGGTCATGCATCAACTTGATGTCAAAAATACTTTTCTGTATGAGGACCTAACTAAAGAGGTATACATGGAGCAACTGCCCAAATTTGTTGCTCACAGGGAGAAGAAAAAGGTGTGTAAACTCCAGAAAACTCTCTACAGTTTGAAACATAATTTGAGAGTTTGGGTTGATATATTTAGTGGTGTGGTTACTAAATTTTGGTTCAAGAGATTCTTGTCTGTTCACTAATGGTTGTTCTACACCGACATATAAGTATGGTATTATTAGTTGTATATTTTGGTGACATTATCATTTTAGAAGAAGATTTGCATTAGGTATCCGAGTTAAAGAAGTATTTAAGTCTAAATGTGTAGGAACTCAATGATATTTCCCAGGCAGTGAAATAGCTAGGACAAATAGGGGACGACATTTATCTCAAATAAAATATATCATTGCCATATTGAGGGGAACAAGGGTGCAAGGGGTGACACTTGCAAAGTCATCTCTTGCTGAAAAGTGCTTATTGTTTGATACAACCTTTTCCCTAGTAGAAGATAAAACTCATTACCGTAAGCTGGATAGTAAGTTGATTTATGTTACTATAACTAAACTGGATATATTTTTTATGTTGTTTGGTTGGTTATTGAGGCTCCTAAGCAAGCTCATATGGATGCTATTTTTCACATTTTGAGGTACATAAGAAGGGCTCCTAGCAAATGGTTTTACTATAGAAATTTGGGACACACAAATGGTCATGGTGCCTCTGATGCAGATTATGCAAAGTCTCAAGATGACTGAAAGTCCACCACCAGTGGGTATTGTATTATAGCGGGTGGCAATGTTGTCACTTGGAGAAACAAAAAGTAGACAGTGGTTGCACGATCTACTGCTGAGGCAAAGTGGCACACGCAGCTTGTGAGATTATGTGGGTTCGTTCTACATTTAAAAAGAGTTAGGGATCAGAATCAACAGGCCAATGCCTATGGATTGTGATAATCAGACAGCTATCTTTATTGCATTTAATCCAATTTTCCTTTAGCGTTCTAAATATGTAAAAGTGGATTGTCATTTCATCTGATTGAAAGTAATGAATGGTGTTATTTGTACACCTTCTGTATACACTAAAGACTAGATTGTAGATATATTTACGAAGGCATTGGCTAGATCAAGACATAGACATTTATGTAAAAAACTGGGGTTATTTGTGGGAGAGTGTTAGAGATGCTCGTACACATGTATATAGAGGTATATTATGTAATTTTAGTGATTCCCCTTATAATGGTATTCTTGTAATAATGTATCCCTTTGTTTTCAATGTAAGAAGAGTGCTACCTTATTTAAAGGGAGTACACCTCAGGATGATGCGTTGAACATCATGCACTTTCCTCATCACTTCACTTTAAATAGCAAGCTTCATTTTATGCATTGAACATTGACGTCAGGATGATGGCATGTTGTTACTGCCACAAAATTAAATCAATTCTTAATTGCCTAAAATAATTCACAACAAAGTAAAGGGTAAGAAATGATTGATCCCACAAGGAATATTGTGCATGAAATTTAAGATTAATTCTAATAGGAATACATAAATCTTAAATGGTTTAAGGGGACTGTGCGAAACTTTAAAAATTAAATAAGAAACTATATATCTACTACATAAAATTTACCTGTCCTTATTCTCTCCTAATTCCTTAGCTAATAATTTAGCAACTAAAATTTAGATCTAGTGTTATACCTTTGGTAGGTTGACAAAGAAAGGTTCTTTAGCTGGAATCCCCCTTAATTTCATATAACTAAAACCAATTGAGAAATGGTTCTAATTAATTTAGATTTTAAGCTCAAATTCAATCAAATCAAACTAAACTAAACATACCAGCATGTTGAAATAGATAGTTTAATTCTTGATTTAGTGGAAACTAAAATAGGTGTGACCTTTCCAAAGCCAACTACTTGCTTCTTTTAACCGTTTTGTTTACCTTGTGCACAACAAAATGAAAGCTGTAAATTTAATCAACACACATGAAGTGATCAATTTCATGTATAAAGATGAAAATTTCAAGCACTAAAAATTAGTTTGATTCAAATATCGAAAGTTCCAACACTAAATTTATAGAAATGATGTCCAAACAATCTAAATAATAGCTAAACTATTACAAAAGCCAATGTACAAGAGAAATTGTATAGATATATAGAGAACAAAGCTAAAACAAAGCATTAGAAGTTAGAAATAAGAATAAGATCAGTTACTTTCCCTTTTTGAGAAGCTGTTGTGATATATCCTCCTAAGAGAATTTTTTCTCCACCACGGACAACAAACCTATTTGCTTCCAATGGATTCTTCCATTCCAACATTTCCCAACCTTGTCTCTATTGTCTTTCTAACTCTAAATGCAAAATAACTCTCCCACTTTCTCTGCTGTCCAAATAAAATATGGTGCTTCAAGTTTTTGGTTCAAACTGATCACAAAACCTCTTTTTATAGGTAATTTCTGGGATGTTTTGATTTTCCTTCTTCAATACAGCAGTTACTGAAATAATCAACCACTTCTTTTCTTTAATCTCCAAGTTACAGGCCCAAAAATTGCCCTCTCTTTGTCCTCTATACGATCTCCAAGTTCCTATCTCGATTCACCTTATCTTTCTGCTAAGGGGTCACTTCTTTGTCCTCTTTCCCGGTTGAATGGAATAAGGGCAGTTTTGTGAAAATATGATTTAACTTAGGGGGCATATCTGTTATTTGATTTTCTGCCCTTGTTTCTACTTGATTGGGGTTGTCTTTCTGGGCTCATTTCGTCTTGGTAGTCACTGATATTTGGTGATTAATGGGCTGCACTTTCTTGGGTGTGGGCTTCTAAATGCTTCATGTTTTCTTCTTTGGTCTTTCACTTGAACAAGCAGTAATTTTGAGCTCAATTTTGATCACAACAAGTCTTGATTATGAGAACAAACAAAGACAAAAGTTGTAGATATCTTTGTTAGCTTTCCAATGAATCTTTAATCTTTAGAAACTGATCATATACGATGTCGTTATGATCAAAATATGAAACCTACTTAAATCTGTGAAAAACAACTAATTCCACCCCTTTATAAATTAAAAATAGATTTTAGCCAGTGAAAAACTCAAAATTGATAATTCTTTGGCAATAAACTAAATAATGGACAAAATGTAACCAAAAGAATAGAGTTTAAGGGATCAGAATATGTGAAAATATGCACTTATCAGATTCACCCACACTAAAAATTTGGTCACCCTCGAACAAAGTAATACCCACCGATTTGTTTAAACAAAGTCCATAGCGAGTACAACTTACAAGTAAAATTAACAATTAACCATAAAAAGCCATAATACTTCTAGAAAAACAAACTCACATAACTCATAACGAGTCATCAATCATTTCCACTCATACATAGAGCAAACAAATTTGGAAAACCCTCACAAAGTAAAACACTCAGCTCTCATGTGTTTAAAAATAAATTTTCTGTTTCGCTCAACTTTCTTCCATGAACTCTTTTTACCATAACACTTCTAGAACCTTTCTTTTTTTTTTTCCTTTTTTTTTTGGTTCTATCTATTTTTTTTTTGAATTGTAACCAGAGGATTATATTGACTAGAAAACTTAGAATGATGAATACATTATAAGCTTAATACTACTTCACCACACCAGTTACTCATAAAAATAAAAATTAAACATTAGCCCAGACTTCACAACATCAGAATCCTCCACTAGTCCTAAGATAGGGTAGAAACATTTGTTTTTGAGGCTTAGATTCATTTTTGTGAGTTTAGTAAATCAAAGAAAAGGTTTCATGAAGGCTCAAAATTGGTTCACTAAAATAGCAAAATTAAAGGGTAGTGTAAGTTGGTTGTGGAGTTTAAATTCCAATGTGCCTATATCTTCTTCATGTATGCATTTATCATTGTAGTCTCAACAAGTATATCAATGAAAGTTTTAGAGATACAAAATCATGAAAGAAATCACTCATGAAAGGGAATATGATACTGAAATTAATGTATCAGACATATAGGCACAAATGTCCCGCTGGTTTTTTTTTATTACCATACTTGTCACCCTATTTCTATGGAAAACATCATATCAAACGGTCACATGCAGAGAGCTCATTCATTCAAAAGTTTTATGAAATTTTCAAACCAATTGTTTCATACTTTTAGCTATACAACCTAAACCCATTTAAAAAACACAGCAAAATTACAAAAAGGATTCTAAGGTTTTTGCAAAACGTTTTCTATAAAAATGACAAACATTCACTCCCCCACACTTAAACCTTGCATTGTCCCCAATGTAAGATCCAATCTTCGTCAAAAGAAGTCTAAGCACATGGTAGGCACTCACTCAAATTTCAAAGAAAAGTAATTTAATATCTACGGTTGGCTCTTCCCTTCTCTTGTTCAAGGGACTTCCAAATGGATATTTTCAACAAATTTCAACAAAGCTGATTCATGGAATTCATTCAATCTATGTCCATTCACTTTAAAAGTCTTACTTGTGTCAAGACTCTTAATTTCCAGTGCACCATGAGGAAAGACATTAGTAATAACAAAGGGACCAATCCAATGTGACAAAAGTTTACTAGGAAAAACTTTTAGTCTAGAATTGAAGAGTAAACTATTTTTCCCAATGTAAAAGGATTTCCTGGTAATCATTTTATCATTAAACGCTTTGCTCTTTTCCTTGAGTATCCTAGCATTCTCATCTGTCTATTCCTCTAACTCTAGTAATTGTAACCTTGTTTCAACACAGGATTGAACACAATCTAAGTTACATTGCTTCACTGCCCAATAGGACTTATGTTCAATCTCAACTGGCAAGTAACAAACTGTACCTTATATCAACTATAAGTTGACATACTTATAGGAATTTTGAATGTTGTCGTATAAGCCCAGAGACCGTAATCCATACAAAGACTCCAATCCCTCCTAGATGGATTGACCATCTTTGCTAGAATATATTTGATCTCCCTAATCGAAATTTCAGCTTGTCCACTTTTCTGAGGATGATTTGTAGTGGAGGTGCGCTGTGTGACATGGTACTTCTCAAGAAGGGCACTGAAAGTTCTATTACAGAAATGAGTACCGCAATCACTAATATTTGCCTTAGGCACTTCAAACCTGTTAAAGATGTTAGTCTTAACAAATTTCACATCAGATTTTGCATCATCCTTCTTAGTAGTTTTTGCTTCTACCCACTTTGACACATAATCACAGCTAAAATGATGTAAGTATACCCAAAAGATGATGGAAATAGTTCCATGAAATCAATACCCCACACGTCAAAGATCTCACAAAATAACGTACCAGATTGAGGCATTTCATTCTTTCTACACAAATTACCAAATCTTAGGCATTCTTCACATGACTTGCAAAACAAATATGCATATTTATTTAAGTTAGGCCAATAAAATCCGCACTCGAGAACCTTGTGTGTTGTCCTTCTTGGTCCGAAATGTCTTCGAGCTTCAGAATTGTGACAGAAAGTAAAAATAGATAATATTCAGATTCATTGACTCATGTCCTAATTACCTAATCAGAACAAGATTTCCATTAACAAGGATCCACCAAAAAAATAGTATTTAGAGTCAACCTTGATTTTTTCCCTTTAAGCATTAGTCAAGTCCTGGGGAAAAGTCTGGGTCACTAAATAATTGACAATATCAACATACCAAGGAGTTTCCAAATTTAAAGAATACAATTGCTCATCTGTTAAAAATTCAGAAATCATAGGCCAATCTTCTCTAGGGACTATCCTGTTGAGGTGATCAACCACAAAATTCAACTCAGGTGGGATAAGGCAATGAGCTAATCACTTCTATTTTAGCTTTATCAACTTCTAACCCTTTGGAACTCTCAATATGTTAAGGACAACTCCATGTCGAACCATGAAATGACATTTTTCAAAATTCAACACAAGGTTAGTCTCAATGCACTTTTTCAAAACAAGAGACAAATTATGGAGACATACTTCAAATGAATCACCAAAAATAGTATAGTCATCCATAAATACCTCCATGTTATGTTGAATTAAATCTCAAAATATGTTCATGTTGCATCTTTGCAACGTACCAGGTGCATTGCAAAGTCCAAATGGCATTCTCCTGAATGCAAACGCTCCAAATGGGCATGTAAAAGTGGTTTTTTCTTGATCTATAGGAGCTATAGGAATCTGAATATATCTTGAACATCCATCTAGAAAATAGAAGAAAAGTTTCCAGGCATACCCTCCACCCATTGGAAATTCTTGTTGGAACGGATTCCTCTTTTGCACTTTCTATAAAAGTCATTCCAATATTCTTGGGTACTACATGGATTGGACTTACCCAATTGGAATTAGAGATAGGGTATGTTACCCCTTCATCTAACCACTTTAAAATTTCTTTCCATCGACGTTGATTTAGCATTTCCAATCTTACAAGGAATAGTAAACATACCTAGATCTTTGCACTTTGGGGGAATTTTCTTTTGAATCATAGCAGAAATATTTTCCCCATGCTTAGTCTTGAACTGTTTTTTGTTGGTGCAAAGTTCCTTCAGAAACTTGCATTTTTTGGGCACTTGTTTTATAGCATCTAAGAGAGGTATATTTACTTCCACTTTCTAGAACATTTCTCAAATTTCCTGGTCAACAACTTTTTCTTTTCGATTTTATAAACCTAGAGAGAAAAGGTTGTGGTTATTTCAGACTAGGAAGCATCCTAGGACTAACATCCTCTTTTCCAAAATTCAAGCTGCCTTTCTCTCGATACTCTCACTCTTACTTGAACCTTTTTATTTTATCTCCAACTCTTTCTCAATGTACCTCCCCTTAGCTTTTGGTTCCTCTAATTCTTTTTCATTCCTAAGTGTTATATCTCTTTCATTCTCCTTGGGATTAGGGATCGGCTGAGCATGGAGCTTACTAGAAAATTGAGTTACAATGTTACTCAATGAGGTGGCAATCAACGCTATTTGGGTATCTTGGTGCTGCAAATGAGTGTCAGTTTTGTTTTGATATTGAACACCTTGAGAATGTACCTGACCAATTTGAGTTGTGAGTTGTTTAAGCAAAGCCTCCAAGGATACGTTTGCAGCTTGGGTTTGAGGTGCATTGGATAAATATTATTGCCTCTTGTTACATTGAGCATATCTCAAGTTTGGATGGTTTCTCCAACCCTCATTATAAGTGTTCGAAAAATGGTCATCTCATTTGGGATTGACCTTGAAATTCGCCTATAGCATTGACATCTTCAACCTGTAAAGTGGGAAACCAATGAGTAGAATGAGGCAATTCAGTACAAAGTCCACACGCACGCGATTGCTGATTTCCATTCATAACAAACCTTGACATATGTGTAGTGAAATTTGCAATTTGTTGTGCTTTTTCTTTCAATGTCTCTTGAACAATACTAGCAATAATCTCATTCACCTTCCTTACTTGTCCTACATCATATCTTGTTCCAAATTGTTGTGTGTTTTAAGCAATGCTAGATATCAATGGTCTAGCTTGTGAGGGTGATTCATCCACTAAAGCACCTCCACTAATAGCTTCTATCATTCCCCTATCATGTGGTAAAAGACCTTCATAAATACTGAATTAATAATTGCTGACTGATTTGGTGTTGGGGACAGCTAGCACACAATCTTTTAAACCTTTCCCCATACTCATATAAAGATACATTAGGATTTTTCCTAGTTCCACAAGTTTCCTTCCTTATGGATCCTATTCTACTAGCAGGAAAAACTTCTCAAAAAGGGCCTTTTGCAAATCAGTCCACGTTCTAATAGATCCAGGAGCATGATAATAAAGTCAATCCTTTGTTAAATTCTGTAGTGAAAAAGGTAAAACATGTAATTTCACTTGTTCTTCTTCAACACCTTCTGGTCTCATGGTGGAACATACAACTAAAAATTATTTTAAATGTCTATGAGGGTCCTCACCTGCATGTCCATAGAATTTAGGAAGCAAGTTAAGAAAATCTAAATTAAGTTTGAGAGGATGTTCTAATTCAGGAAGAACTTTATAAAGATTTTGATTATCTGTATTGGGCTCAAAACGTTGCTTAGGATTTGGATCAGCCATGACTTGGTTAGCCACAACTTCTCTTTGATCTTGTTGTGGTTCCTCTTTTTGTTCAAAAAGTTTTTCTGTGCCTTGAAAGCCTTCAGCTTCAAGTACTTCACCAACTATCCTCCCACTTCGTAGTGTCATTTAGTGTACAAGAGAAGAAAAATATTTTAATCAAATATCTAGAAATAATTTCACAAAGAAAACATGATTTCATAAAGTTAAGCAAACAAATCTCCTACACAATGGCGCCAAAATTTTGATGGCATGACGTTACTGTCACAAAATTAAATCAATTCTTAACCCCTTAAAATAATTCCCAATGAATTAAAGGGTAAGAAAGGTTCGATCCCACGAGAAAAATTTTGCTTAACATTTAAGATTTCTTCTAATATAGGAATACATAAACCAATACGAACTCAGGGGATTGTTCAAATCATTCAAAATAAAACTAGAAACTATTTATCTACTACTATAATTTGCCTTCCCCTTTCCACTCCCAATTCCTTAGCTAAGAATGTAGTTTAGATCTGGTGTTATACTTTTGAAAAGTTGACAAAGAAAATTTCATTATCTAGACTCCTCCTTAATGTCATACAACTAAAAGCAATTGAGCAATTGTTCTAGTTAATTCAGATTTTAAGCTCAAATTATATCAACCCAAACTAAACTAAAGATACCAGCATGTTCAAAATGGTTAGTTTAAATAATGGATTAGTTGAAATTAAAATCGGTGTGACCTATGTAAACCCAACTATTTGCTTCTTTTATCCGTTTTGTTTACCTTCTGCAAAATAAAACGAAAAGATGTAAATTTAATCAACACAAATCCACTCCTACGACATTTCCCAGCCTTGTCTCTATTGCCTTTATCACTCTCTTTCTAGGGAGAGATAAGGGCAAGATAAATCTCTTTTTTTCTGGTCTCCATGTAAAATTTCTTGCTTCAAATATTTGGTTCAAACTGATCACAAATCCCTTTTTTATAGGTGATTTTTGGACTGTTTTGATTTTCCTTCTTCAAAACAACAGTTACCGACTTAATCAACTACTTTGTTTTCTTTAATCTCCAAGTTAGTGACCCAAAAACTTCCCTCTATTTGTCCTCTACACGATCTCCAAGTTCTTGTCTCGATCCCCCAATTTTTCTGGAACTGGTCGTTTTTTCCCCTTTCCCCGTTGAATTGAATAAGGGCAGTTCAGTAAAAATATGATTTAAGTTAGGGGGAATTTTTGTCTTTGGATTTTCTGCTCTTGTTTCTACTTGATTGTGGCTGTCTTTCTATGCTTATTTTGTCTTGGTAGTCACTGTGATTTGGTGATTTTTTGGCTGCACTTTCTTGGGCGTGGGCTCCTAAATGCTTCATACTTTCTTCTTTGGTCTTTCTTTTGAACAAATTGGAACTTTGATGTCAATTTCAATCACAACAAGTCCTGATTCAGAGAAAATACCAAAGCCAAAATTTGTAGATTTTTTTGTTAGCTTTCTAATTCATCTTCAATCTTTAGAGTTTGATCGTTTACGAAGTCGTCACGATCAAAATATGAAAGGAAATTAAATTGGTGAAAAACAACGAATTCCACCCCGTTATATATTAAAAATAGAAATTAGCATTTAAATACATAAAATTGATAAATATTTACAAATAAACCAAATATTGCATAAGATGTAACCAAAGGACTGAAATGTATGAAAATATGCACTTATCACCCTTCTAGACTTAATAGTCTACATCGTCTTATTGATGCCGATTGAAATATGTAGTGTAAAAATGATTGGTATAATCAACATAGTGCTTCAAATGATTCCATAGCACCGAACATTTCTTAAAAAAACAGGATGTAGAGAAAGCATTATACTGTGCGTAAGCCGATCATTATTTCTGCGGTCACTTAGCATGGCACCACACTACACACAATGTTTCTCAAATCGTGAGGCCACCACACAGCGCCGAAGAAAATGTTGTGGCACCCATCTTGAATGTAAAATTCAAACAGGTGTTAAAAAATAAAAAGAGGGACACCATGCGGCACCACGATTAAACCTGCACAGACATTTTATGTCAAGAATCTGAATCAAGCATAGTTTACTTTTGAAACATTTGAATATTTTGCTCAACCAATCAGTTTACATTCAAACTAATCCACGCCTACGGTAGTTTCCTATTCCCCTCTTAATGATTAGGAGTTTTAGAATTACAGACTGCCCATTGCAGTTTCCAAACAAAATTATTTCACAGTCCTCAGACTCATCTTCCATGTTATCATCTTCACTTAAGGGGCTGGTGGAGGGTAAGAATCAAAGTCATCTGTCATCTGAGAATGAGGTACATCACACCACCTTTGAACATTTTCCATATATCTAAAATATATCTGACATCGCTCTTCATACTTTTGCATCTCCTGTTCTCTCCTGCTGTTTTCATCTTGCAGGTGTTTTGCTTTGGATATCAGTGCTCAATTTTCAGGTGCTGGTATTTCCTCCCCATATTTATTATGTTGTAGTTGTCTAAACCATTCACTTGTGATGTGTATTTTTGGGAATTTCCTCTTCTTTTCATGTTTTACTTCGACTCCAGCTGCTAAGCATAACCCTCTTATCAATGAAGGGAAAAACAATGCATATTTACGGAAATGACAATATCTCAGTTCCTTGTCAATAATCCTCTCTATATTCACTGGATGTCCTTTCAGAATTCCATAGAGAACGTAAGAACAATCAATCTCTACATCCGTACGAAGGTAGGTTGGCTTTAACCATGTACAGATGAAGTGGTACCACAACTTAGCTTCCACCGACAAATGAGGCTAAGAAAAAGTTAGGCAACTTCTACCTGACAAAGTTTCCCATTTGGATCCCCCGGGAAAAAGTCCCTCAGAATTTCTTCAGTGCTCAATTGAGCCATCACCTTCCAAACCTTGTCCTCGTAATTTGGCTGTTCATAGTAATTCTTTATCTCCTCTGCATCACACCTTACTTTTGTCCCCTTTTCCATACAACCTTCTCTCAACACTCTTTGTGAAACTCTTCATCTGATAGATATGCATAGAACTCATGGACTACCCAAGCGATAACATCAGAGGGTTGGGAGCATTATTTGCCCCATTGCCTTGCCAGAACGATGTCCGTGAATGACGCGTTCTCTTCATTCATATCTTACCATCTTTCACTAAAGAACCCTCTGTCTTGAATTGCATCAAACTTGAGTACTGCCCTGAGTGAAGTGAATTAATCCCTATTGAAGGAATCAGTATTAGATGTGCTATTTTGATTCATTGTGTTAATGGGAAGGGTTATATTACTCAGGTATGAGCAGAGTTTGGTTAGCAAGTGCTTGTAACTGCTTGAAGTGTAACTCTATTACGAGTTGAAAGGGAGTCCGTGGACCTGTTTTTCAGTCTGTTGTTGGCAAATTCACTTCGAGCTCCACCTGAACCTCGGTAAAACTTCAGAGAGAGCCGGTTTCTCTTGAGAATTCTTTCCCTCTTTCGCTTCATCTCCCCACTGTATGTCGACTTAGTTGAAGTTGATCCTTGATATATTCTCTAGCCTTTACTCATCCTGTTTTTGTGTACGACCATCCAGTCAGATTTAATGCTGTATTCCATGGTAGTGCCATGTGGTATCATATCCTATGTTGCGTCACTTCCTGAGCCTCTCGAAAATTCATTGTTACGCTATGGATTTTCCTATATTTTTATTAAGCCTTCTTGAGAAGGAGAACTTTTTAATTTGGGTTCGTTGAAAGATAAGACGAGGAGAATTGTGCTGCAATTGTCCTAAATAATGAATGGTCCAGTTCCTCTGCCTCTGAATGTGTGCACAATCTTGCACTGGCAGTACATTCCTCCTACTTGCGCTATACTTTGGTATTCATCAGGCATCGTAAGCTGTTTACAACAAGGGTAATCTATTACAGCACATTCCCATGGGTGAAATCTCCTATTTCGGAAATGACTTGGATCAAGTGAACATGAGTGAGCGTATTCATTGAGGTCATCATCTTCATCATACATGGGTCTAGTGCTTCCCGACTTCATTTTGCAATGCTGCTGCTGCCCAAGCAAGATTTCCAAAGCAACTCCAATAAATTCACTTGCCTCTTCTCTCTCTTTTTTTTAAAGCTTTTAAGAAGATGCAATACTTTTCACCTACTTGAATATATTCTCTATTACCTATAGTTTCTAATCCCTTGGTAAATAAGCTCAAGCAGCTCGTGCATAAAACAACCACAAACAAAGTCTAATGGACTATGTTAGCATACAAATCAATTAAACAATTACAAATACTACAAACACAAATAAATCCTAAATATGTTTAGACTACATGATTAAGGATAGTTGTTGATATCACTAAAAATTCATGGCAACAACCCCAAACACTCGACTGGGGTGCACGGTGCAGCTAATAAGTCTGAGACTCACTTCTCAAGCAATGGCAAAACCTATAAAAGATACAAACTCAGCATTGCCCCAGCTCTTCCCAGGTACACGCATTGTCAAGTAATAAAGTCTAGAAAGTCCAGGTCAATCCCATGAAGAATTGAATGAACTACTGAGCTTTCCTTTAATTCCTATATCTAGATCCCAAATAATTTGATATAGAGTTGTTAGGTCTACTCAAACTACCTGCTGTAGTTGGGAGAGAAGAGAGATAGATCAAAACTAGGAGTATACTGTCCGGAAGCAAAGAAGGGTGTGGATCTATGTGTTATACACCTATAATCCTGTTTCTGTTTCAAGCAAATTCTGATCAGCAGCGGATCCTGGGGTAAACATATGTAAGAGGCTGTCGCTAGCATTACAACCGTACCATCTTTCATATCTCAGTTGTCATACAAAGCCTTGAGAGTTAGGATGCTCAACCCATTGCTACAGCCCTATGGATCACGTAAGGAAGTAACTCTCTATATCGATACTAACTCATCACCTTTCCCACCGTTAGGAATAGGTTAACTTTTCCAACCCAATGTCATTGTACAACTCTGTACTCTATGAAGATCGAGAGTAGTTCCTTGATAACACTCGGATGGTGATCAATCACCTAGGTGTTGTGAAGCCCAACTTTAACTACACATACAATGACATGATAACATTTGAAACAGGGAAAGATCAAACTAAAGATGCATAAACACAATCGATCCACACCCCCTCAAGGGATTTACTTAGACATTTTTTGGCCGCAAACCGACCTTATACGGTTCACCCGCACGCCAACGCACGTGTCACCACAAATAATAATTCCAGTGAGTTTGGTTCGACTTCACAGGGATTTGGTGAACTACCTATTAAAATTAACACTCGACATCAAAATCTAGCTAATGCCAATGTAAGAAAACCACTCGAATGCCCCAATGCAATTGAATGCAATGAATACTATAAATGCAGTTGAATGTTATAGAATGCCTAACGCCCTCACACACGATGGAAGCTGGAAGAATAGAGTTATGCAAATCTACTCTATAGGATAATACTATGCATAATTAGTGAATTGGAAAAATTTTTACGTGCAATCCCTTTTGAGGATGCTACGACCCAACCCCCTTGGTTAGCTCTATTGTCTCTTGGTCTCTAGAGGCTAGTTAGAGAGTCTATTGCACTCTGCTACAATGACCACATGCATCAAGACACATCTCTCGAAGTCTACTTGCACATCCTCACCTACCACTGAGCTGGTCTCGACCGATTCAGGAATTACATGTTGGTTAATGTGTGTCTATCTTAAAATACCCGCTAGGTCTCAATTAGGACCCCAGATAGATGCTAATTGGTTGTCACTCAATTAAACATGAAAATCCCCACATTAATCACACTAAGATAAGTTTGCTACCCAAATAAAATGTCATAAGATAAATTCTTACTCTAATTTACTTTACAATTACACCACCTAGGGTAAACTTAGCTACACACACTGAGGATTTGAATCAAATTCCAATCCTTTGCAATCAGATGCATCTTAAGCTAAATACAACAAGATAAAGAGAAAAAGATCAAAATAAGAGTAGAAAGCATCTATCTGATAACGTAATTTAGACCTAAAAGATATGTTACGATAGACACGCATTAACCAACATGTAATTCCTGAATCGGAGACATGATACCCGAAGAGGATTCTTCAAACCTAATTATAGTGGAAATAGGAATATCCCCTAATTTTTGGTAACTTAAGTGACTTGGCATCGTTGGGCACCATCCACAGCGCCTGGTCCTGACACCATAGTGATGCCATGCAGTCTCGAGGTGTTGCCGTTGTCATGTATATATGGCTGTGGTGCTGTGATCCACACCGCAGTGTCTGAAACTTGGGTAATTTTTCTCCCTAGCTGTGTCTTCAGTCCAGCGCCCCAGCACTGGGGTCTAACTTCCCAGGGTACTGGAGTGGGTACTCCAATGCGTCTGCACTAGGGTTTACCACAGCGTCGCTTAACCCACAAGCTACATTGTCCTCCCGGCACACCTGCAGTTATCTGGGCACTGTGGCGCTAGGCACTTAACCTTTTTCGTCTGTTGTTGCCCATGACTTTGCAACACCATAACACTGTACTGGCGCCATGCAGCATCAACCTCTGTGGTTTCCCCCGATAATTTCACACGGTGACTTTAGTGTTGGCGTCATGTGGCGTTGGCTTCTAAAATTGCTCCTTTTGAGGTGTTTTGATTTATCATCGACGGTTGAGCCCAGATCGCTTCAGATTAGTGTATTCTACGAATCAGCACTTTAACCTAAAGTAAAACAGCGAAATCAGACGAGAATCAACTTCAATTGAGATGAAATATAGGCTCAAATCTGTGAACATTTTAAACCAATGAAATACCCCCAAACTTAAGAATTTTGCTGTCCTAGAGCAAAGGACTAAATGCAGAAAGCCAATCATTTGACTTGCACATGAAAAATGTGATCCGGAATTCATGCAATTCAACTTTAGAAAAGAAAAAATTAAGTTCCAACTGATAGGTCATTTTTTATACAGCCTTCGTTAGAGTGTTTACTCACCTAAAAACATTTAGTTGCCCCAAAACTCATTTAATTCTATAATTTCTCTTTTTCGTTACTGTCTCCAACAATCCTCTTACAATGCACTAAAGAATTCACTCCTATGATTCTATAAGCTAATTTTAAAATTCCCTTCTACTAATTGTAGAGAGATGATCCTAAGATTGTTAGGACTTTTATTGGTTGTAATGGGGATGGGGAAAAGGGTATAACAAAAAGGTTAAATATGGAAGCCTAATTCATTCAGCTTACATGACTTAACAAGATTGAATTGAAGCTTCCATCTCTAACAAATGACTACTCCCCCAAATAAAAGCTTTGGCTACTTAATTAGCCATTCTTCACTTTCCTCCTTATTATGTTAATTCAATGTCTTTTATGACATTGGGTCAGTCATATTTTAATTATGACTGAATTTATGAACTCTACCTTCTTTACAAGTTTTTTTTTTCTTTTTTCTTTTACTCGCCTTCTCCCAATTGCTTCTACTGATTGCTCCTTAGGAGTTTCAAGTTCAGCCTGATTTAAATAACGGATCATGAAAACAGAAGGTTAAATACAAAAATTAATCTAATGAGGCAAGTGAAGAAGATAGTAATTGAAACAATTCAGTTTCCATAGGCTCAAACTTTGGGTTACTAGGGGCTATAAACAGGGTGGCTTCAAAAGCCCAAATGGTCCAACCATGGTCGAATTCATCTCTTCAGATTCAATTATCTATATATTTCACCTTCAGCTTCATTCATAATTACTTCTAGTATTCTAGTTTAAAAACGAAGTGTGTAAACACCATTCAATCGACATACCAAGCAATGATGAGATAGCTTGTGGCTTACTAATTATTTTTTCAAGTCAGCGATACTCTTTCATACAACCATAAAACTATTGACCATCAATTGGACTACTTAACAATGTAAAGGAGAATTGGATTTTTATTCTTTATTTCACATAGCATAAAGCTCCATGATGCAAGATAGACATGAATCACTTAAGTCGTAAACATGCTATTCCCACCCTCTAACTTTAATAAAACATTGTCGTCAATGTTTGAATGAAAAAGAAATAAAAAGGGGGTAAGGGGAAGCTTCTTTCAATTCAAATTAAGAAAGATTAATGAAAGAATTTATTCAAAAGAGGACGCTATTTCTTCTCTACCACCAAAATATTGAACAAGTTCAATTGCTCTCTTAAGGCCTTAAAAACATAGATCTTCTTTTGTTCATCACACCATGGGTCACCTCGTACTGAGGGCCATAATTCTAAGTCCTTGGACGGACGACAATTTGTTAAGATGGATCAGATATCTCCCCGCTACCACCCCCATTGGTGTTTCACCCTTTGGGCATTTACCTTGAAAATGCTCCTATTTTCTGCTCAAGGTTTGTCCACGCAGTGATAGACCCAAAAGACGGAGAGTTCAACCTGTTCTTAGCCTTGTCCTTTTAGGGAAAATTTTAATTGATATCAGTCTGATAGCATAATCTGACCCGCCATTATGTTTGAATGTATCGTTGATTTAAAAAAAAATCGGCCAGATGAGAATTAGGATTGTCTATGAAGTCCTACAAATTGGATTGAAGCTTGGATCATTTGAATTATTGCAGGCTTGATTTCAAAATTGTATTCCTGAATTACTGGCCTCCTTATATTTGATTTCATACCACTTGCTTGGGGTACTGCAAATTCCTTTAATGATCTTTTCTCTAATTCTTCAGCCATACATATATCTCTGCTTGAATAACGTTGTTGCCTTCAAATTGGGTCTTACAGTCCTTTCAATTTCTGGATCGAAAGGCGACAAGGCTGAAGTTTTTCATGAAGGTCATACATAACAAAGTGAGGAAAAAAAGAATACACACAATTTTCTGTTCCACACAGCTAGAGTCGTGGTTAACCCTAATCCATGTGTGTTCTCCCTTTAAATAGGGCAGCACTCTTCTTACATTGATAATAAATCAATTACATAATTACAAGTATGCTTTTCTAGGGATAAAACACAAAATTACATCATATCCCTGGATAGTGGAAATTATGCAGCATTTTTAGGCCAAGTTTTGATATGATTTTGTTGCAATTTCACTAAATTTTAATGTTTATTCTGTAGAATAGTGATTCATATTTGCCAAACATCATCGGGAAGGAGAAAGAGGCAAACAAGACGATTTTAGCCAAAAAAAACAGGCGGAATTAGACTAGGAGTGAAGCAGAGCTACTTTGGCCAATTGAAGGAGGAGGGAGTTCACAGGCAAAAGGGAAGTCTCTTGCCTTTGTTTTATCTTTCTTCTTCCTATCTATCATGTTTTTAATGCTAATGGATAGGGATTCTTCCTGATAATTAGACTATGTGTAGCTAAACCTCTTTTGGGGGTGAGTGATGTAATGTGATTTCGGGCTTGGATTCATGTAATTTCAACTATGTTAGTTATTTAAATGCAATCTATCATTAATTTAGTGTGAATGGCCATTGGGGAACTTTTAACATGAAGAGATTGACAACCTGTATCATGTTCATCTTATCATTTTGATGAGATTGAAAGGTAATACGAGAGGATACCTCTACTATGCAGGTGATCCCCAAATCTATTGTTGTAGCGCAGGACAAATGAGGGGTGCACCAATAGACTACGTGAGCTATTGGACACGTGTGGGTGTTTAGGCTGAGCACATTTCATGGCCCCTTGATTTAGACCTATGACATCGAAACCCAATCAAGCTAAGGAGGGAGGCACGCTCATATCGCCTCAAAAGAGGGTTATTCATAGGGAATTCCAGACCCCCTAACGTGCTGTGTATTGCACACTTTGTTGAATTACATGATTACTTCCCTTAATTGCATGAAATCACTCCCCCTACTCCTAATCTGCTTAGCCTCTTGTGTGGCTGTGTATCGCATAGGACTACTGTAATTAGATAGTTAGTATTCTTGTGTAGTTTTTACGTAGGATACTGTGACATTCTCTTTAATTTCGGTAGTTACATATAGCTGAAGAGAATTCATTGGTTAGTACGTAGCATTGTCTTCGTGGGATCGATTTGGACTTATCCAGTATATTACTTGGAACGATGCGTGCAGTTGCGCATGGGCAAAATTTTATAAGTGTCAATTTAAATGTCGAACCAATGCTCCTATATACACATAAGTTTCTCTAACACTCCCCCTCAAGCTGGAGATTATATATCAAATAACCCCAGCTTGTCACAGAAATTTCTGTATCTTGATGTTGACAACGCCTTCGTAAATATATCTTCTATCCAGTCTTTTGTGGGTATATAAGGTGTAAAAATAACACCATTCATTACTTGCTGTTTGATGAAAAGAAAGTCCACTTCCACATGTTTAGTACGCTCATGGAAAACTAGATTACCTACGATAATGAGATCTGCTTGATTATCATTGTCCATTAGCATTGACTTGTTGATTACAATCCCCAACTCTATTAATGTAGAATGAACCCACATCATCTCACAAGCTGCAAGTGCCATCGATCTGTACTCTGCCTCAGCACTAGATCGTGCAACTACTGTCTGCTTCTTGCATCTCGTAATATCAAAATTGTCACCCACCGTCACACAATACTCACTGGTAGACTTCTTGTCATCCTGAGACCCTACATAACCTGCGCCTGAGACACCATGAACATCTGTGTGTCCGAAATATCTATAGTACAACCCGCACCCAGGAGGCATTTTTAAATACCTCAAAATATGAAAAATAGAAATCATATGAGCTTGCCTAGGAGCCTCCATACACTTGCTCACCAACCCAACAACATAATAAATACATGTTCTAGTAACAGTAGCATAACTCAACTAACCAATCAGCTTACGATAACAAGTTTTATCTTCTACTAGGGGAGAAGTGGGTTGTGTCTCTGCAGGTCACACACCTAGCATCAATGTTTGACTCAATATGTCCACGATATTTCTCTGAGATAAATGTACTCCCCACTCTCTCCTAGCTACTTAGATGCCAAGGAAATATTGTAGAGTTCCTAAATCCTTAGTCTGAAAATGAGTAGCTATTTCTTTACCTCAGATTGTTTTCAAGAATATCATCTCCTGAAATGATAATATCTTCAACATTCACAACGAATATCACCATACGTGTTTGTCAGTGTAGAACAAACACTGAGTGATCAGACATGCATCTCTTGAACACAAATTTAGTGACCACAACACTAAATTTAACAAACAATGCTCACATAGTCTGTTTTAAACCGTAGAGAGACTTCCTGAGTTTACACACACTTTTCTCCTCCCCCTGTGCAACAATTCCAGGCAGTTGCTCCATGTATACCTCTTCAGCTAGGTCCCCATAGAGAAAATCATTTGTGACATCAAGTTGATCCAATCACCAACCCTTGTTCAGCAACAGACAAAATTATATAAATGGAGTTCATACGAGCTACTGGAGAGAAGGTTTCAGAGTAGTCAATCCAAAGGGTCTTTGTATAGCCTTTTACAACAAGGTGAGTTTTATATCTGGCCACTTCACCCGTCTACTTGTACTTGATTGATACACCCATCGGGACCCTTCTAGTTTTTCTCCTTGTGGAGCCACATAGATATCTCAGAAACAGACTTAGGAATTAACAACTTACCAAAAGAAAAGAAATATGAAATAGAGTGTTGAGTACATGAACAAACACCTTTCCAAACAGTAATTGGAGGAAACTGACCAAACCTTGTATTCTTAGAAGTGAGTGAGTGTGCCAGAGAGAGAGGCAAAGCTGCACTAGGAGTTTCTTGATGAACTTATTTCGAGGGAAGAAAAAATACTAGAATTATGGCCACTATAGTAAGAGACATTAACGAAGAATATATAATGAGGTGTAACAATCCATTTTCTCATAGTGGGATTATAGTAATGATATCCCTTGGAGCATTTGGTGTACCTCAAGAAGATACACCAAATTGACAGGGCAAACAAACCCAAAAAAATACAATGGAAGATTAAACAAGTCTTTTGTTTGCTAGAGGACCTTAAATGAAGTTTTATTGTGTCACCCACTGGAAGACACCCGTTTTTTAAGGAAGCATGCTGTCAGCACAGCTCCTGCCCAATTAAATTGTGGAAAATTATGCTGAAACATTAAAGCAAATACATCAAGTAAATGTTTATTCTTCCTTTCAAGAATACCATTTTTCTCAAGAGAATAGGGACTTGAAAACTGATGTATAATACCTTCAAAGTAACATAACAGTGTAAACTCTGAACTAGTGTATTCACCACCATCGAGCAACCATAACGAATTTTAGTTCACTAACAAACTGTTTCAATATAGAAAAAACATCAGACTGATTCTTCAAAGGATAAGGCCAGAAACAATGACTTATATAATCGAGGAATGTGAATTTATGTAACACAAAATACTCCTAATAGGGCAAGGTCCCCACACATTAGAATGAATCACATTGAAACGAGTAGTACTAGATGGATTGTCTCGTGCCGGAAAAAAAACTCGATGCTGTTTCCCAAGTTGAAAACTTCAACCTCCAAATTTGAGGCGGCTGAAATAGATGGGACTAAGATCCAAAACTTATGCAAATTTGGATGTCCAAGACAAGTGGGCCACTCTAACAACGGCAAAGAAATAAATGCAGATGAACAAATAGGTTACTCGATGTAGAACATGCCCCCTCTGTAATGGTTCGAACCAATCTTCTTTTGGGTCTCGAGATCCTGTATAAGACAGCCAAGAGATGAAAACGTAACAGAACAATTCAAGGACTTAGTCAGTTGACTAATAGAAAAGCAAATAACTGGAAACTTAGGGACAAACAAAACTCCATCAAGAGTTAAAAAATCAGAAAGTCATAAGCAACCAACCCCAATTACAGGACCTGTGGACCCATAAAAAATGTAACACACCCAAATCATAATAATAAGTTATCGAATTAAAAAAATATGGATTACATGACATGTGAACATTTGCTCCAGAATGAATAACTCAAGTAGGTTTAGAGCAAGAAACACGGAATACCGAGTTACCTATTTGTGCCAATGATGCAGAAGGTGTTGATTCGAAGGGCTGAGATGAATCTGAGAGATGTGAGAGCCTCTGAAGCATCAAGTTTTGATTCTGAATAAAATTCTGGAGTAAATCTCTTAGAGAGGATCTTTCAAAAGACAGTGTATTGCAGCTAATGACATTATTTTCCCATGTACGTTTTCCGTATTTCTTCGAGCACTTTTCCGGCATGAGAAGTCTTACCACTGTGAGTACATGGCAACATTCACTTTTGCCTTTGCCTCATCTTCCTTTGCCTCCTCTGCCTCTGCCGCTCTTTCTAGAACAACCTCTTCCACCACCATTTTCTGCCACAAAGGCAGAAGAGTTTGCTTTCTCTTCCTTGGTCTCTGCATTATCTCTGAGTGTAGAAACTGCTGGTGCAGCCCTCATGAGAATACCAAACACATCCTTAAATTTGGGATTGTCTATTCTGGTCAATTTTTATTATCTTAGAGCTTCATATTCAGGACCTAGTGGATTACCTGGTTAGTTAAGCTTATCACGCTGCTGAAAAGCTTCCTCTCGATCACTAGTAAGTGGCTGCACTTTCAGTATCTCTTGTCATACTCCAAAATTTTCCCCATACTAAATTAAGTGTTGTTCCTCACGTTTCAAAGCCTATATATCATAAATACGTGTACATGGCAAATTTCTACCATGAGAGTACCTTGTACGAAGAGTCTTCCGCATGTGATAAGCTGAGTCAAAATGAATGATAACAGCTGTAAAGTGTGTCTTAATAGTAGATAAAAATACATGACAGGACCACTCTATTGTTTTCAATCCAAGCCTCTCTTCCTTTTTCAATCCGTCTGTTCCCAATTAGGATTCCTAATTTTTGATTCACTGATAGTAAAATAATCAATCTATCATACAAACTACTTTAGACACAAATCATGCTAAAAATGCTCAAAGGAAGAGGAAATTCATTAAAACATACCTAAAGTATGATTATTACATACCTAAAGTATGATTATTACATCCCTAAAAGAGGGATAGGGTTAGGAAGAACTCTGAAACTCTACGTTCTAAAGTTTAGAATCATCCTCACGGATTGTTTCTTGTTGCTCCCAAAACCATAGCTAAGTAGGTTTGGTGGCTTGTGTGAAATTGGATGTGTCGTGACAAGTAATACACCAGAGAGTCCAGGTCGATCCCTCACAGAAGTAAGATATATAACACCATAATTGTGTCTTTTTAACAATAAGTAGCCATTCAAAACACAATGCTAATTAATACTAAACTAAACTAATCCTTTAATACGAGTTGGGCTTGGGAGGATACGATTAAGCCCAAGGGGATGTAGTTGTTCGTCCCTATGCTTCGTATTAGCTCCATTCCCTCACTCGGAAATTTTGTCAAACACTTATGGACCTAAGAACAATAGTGGTTACAAGCCTCTTCTGACTTCATCACAACCGTGCTCCACTAAACTCATCATCTCCCGATGTGTGCTAAGTATAGCAGAGTCCTTGCACGTAGCCTACTAGACATGTATGACTATAAGTTATTCCTACCCTTATCTGCAAATCAACAATCTAGCCACCTAGCCGATAGCATCGTACACCGCTTCCCACGTAATCTACCCTATACTACCCTTCCGGAATCATTAAGAGTACATAATTATTGATTAATAGTCAGCCAGACAATTAATTGAACACTTACTGCGGTTTAGACACACAAACACGTAAAACTAGCTCAAATGAAGAGAAAATAACTAAAACATTCCACAAAGTACATTATTACAATCCCAAAAGGGATAAACATCTCAAATACATCAATCAAACATGTAAAAACACTTAAACACTATTTTAAACCAAAATACATGAAAATTATATGTAAAGAGAAAAAGATGGTGCGAAGAACTCATGGAAAATATGCTCCAAAGCCAGAATCATCTTCCCGGTTTGATTCTCAAACTTTGGTGCCTTCAAATCGGAATTTTGAGCTCTTTCTGAGCCCTAGGTTTCACCTGAAATCGCTCCCTAATCGTCCTCTCATGTCTCCCCTCCAGACTGGAAGAAACCCTTTCAAAAAAGCATTAATTTCCTTTATGCAGTTGTCCGGCGGTGTGACGCCAAGCGCATTCACACAACGCCCAACCACTTAACACTAATTTCCTCTACTCCGGGTAATATCTTTGATTCAGGGAGGCGTCGTGACGACCAGTTCTCCCCATAACACCGAGGCTCTCCCAGCGCTATAGCACCACTGGGTAGAGTGTGACAGTGCTAGAATCTAGTGCAGGGGCACTGCAGTTCGCATTCCATAACAAATGGGCTGCACTTTTCTACTCTAGGCCACAATGAGTAGCATATTTTCTCACTCTTTCGGGGCTAACTTTTCCATTTTAGCTGTGATTTGCATGAGATTTATTCTATTGGATTCCTTTTGACATTTTGCATATGTTCCCTAAATAAGACAAAAAAAAATATTTCAAATGGGGATAAATATCCAACAAAATAATAAAAAAGGATATGGAAATATGTGTATGAAATTCAGTAATCATTTCTCAAGTTTTGGTGCCTTCAAATCGAAGTTTGGAGCTCCCCTAGGTAACTCCCAAATTGGTCACTATCACAAAATTTGTGTTCTTGTCGAAGACCCGTCCAAAACTCCTAAAAAATGCTTTTTTGGCTTTATAGGCAAGCCAACATCGTGCGACGCCAACCCATAGCCATGACATCGACTATGATGTCGTGCGGCACCAAACCCATTTCCATGATGTCGCCTCTGCATTTTACTTCTATCAGGGGTATTGTGGTGTTATCTTATTTGTTTAAACTCTGAGTTTTTCAAAATTTGCTCTATTTTCTTCCTCTTTACAATTTACATGTTTGTCCTACAAAAGTCAAACAAAAATATGTTGATAAGGGTTAAATGGTAAAAAATATGGCCGTTAAAAGTAAGGAAATATGGTATAAAATTCACTAATCAAAAACACAAACTAGAATTCTAGCTCGTCCTCGAGCAAAGAATCCCTCGTGAATATTTTTAATAATCTATCCAACATGTTTTTGACAAAAACTCATGCTATTCAATGAAGGAAATGAAAAATGATGTTCCATAGTCAATTAATTTTCTAAATTTTCCCAAGAGACTCACCCACCTACAATATACATCTCCCCACTACCAATAAAATCAAATGACCCCACTCTATTGCGCTCACCATCAAGTCACATGCCATGCACTCGTGAAATGGATCCTGTAATTCTATTACTAGTCTCTCTCAATCCACTCTCCACTAATCGTGAAAACTATCTCCTAATTATTAAGACTTTATATAGGGTGTAATAGTGCTAGGGACCACGATAGGATAAAATTTAAATCATCAAGAGGGCACATCTCTCTAATGGCAAGACTGAACCTACTAAGAGTGAGCTCCAATCAAAAGTTTCTCCCAAACTTGAGCTTTTGCCCTTGTCAACCATTCTTCCTTTTTATTCCATTTAGCACTTTGCTTGACTTCTCTTCATTTAGATTTGCCAACGTTTAAATTTTGACTAGTCTTTTGACTTCTCGTGCTTTTCAAGCACTTTCACTTTCTCTTTCTTTTCTTCTACAGTTTCTTTCCTTCTTAATTTTATTTTCTTTTTCATTTTCTTTTGTTTTTTTCTTCTTTTTCTCCTTATCTCTACCATTGCTTCATTTCACTACATATAAGGAGTTCAGCCTCCATTTAAATTTAGCCATGCAACGTGAGAGATTGGCAATTCAAAAGTAAGGTATATACAAAACAAAAGACAACATGGCTACTAAATCATGAAAGTCCTTTCAATTCTGGCTCAAAATTTTGTTGACAAACATATATGTTTAGGGAGGCTAGAAAGGCTCAACCGCTCCATATATTGCCTATATCGTTTCTTTCAAGACATCTTTCATATATTTTGCCTTAAATTGCAATTGAAACTAGTGCTAGAACTAAGGTCAAAGAATCTAGCGCCTCCACTATAAATGAGCTGATCTCCTCGGTCTTTGAAAAGATTGACCAGTGAGTAGCTTATTTCAATTGAAAATGAGCTGATCTACTCGGTCTAGCTATACAAGTACTGACCAGGCCCCACAAAAATCTATTCTCTAGTAAAAAACATGAATATCGTCACAATGCATTGTACAAAGACACAATGCATTCCAAAGAATGGAAAGGTCTTTGTACAATGCAAAGTCATGTAAGAAAAATATAATTTGCATGAATGAATACATAGATAAATGTATGAATTGAAATTACTACTCCCCCAAAATTAAATTCAACATTGTCCTCAATGTAGATAATCTGCTAAATAAAAAGACGGGTAAGAAAACTTCCTGATGAACCCACGATCATATGAGTTATGCTTTAATTTCCCACTTTGATGGTCAACATTGGAGTTCTGCGCTAGAGATGAGCTCTATAAAATGATTTAAGGAATGCCAATTGATGTCAGGCTCATGGGTAGCTCCTTTTTATAAAAAAAATTAAAATTACACCAAACAAACCAAAATAAGGCATACAAAGAGTCAACTCACAAACTAATAACACATAATTTGTGAAAGAAAGAAAATTAAATTATAATATATTTTTTAACACAATGCCAAAATATTTTCCTGTTGAGGTCGTAAACTTAAGATTGATGTCGTAATGTCGGTGAGGTCATAAACTCAAGATTGATGTCGTGATGTCAGTGTACAACATAAATTTTTCATTACAAGTTTTCTTCAAAATTTGATTTTTAACACTCCCTTAAAATTTTTATTCACAACTATCCTACTAATCTTACCTATGCTAAACATCGAAAATTTCAAAAACAAACATTGACACTAAAATATCACCATCCAAATTCAAGAAAATCTCATGAAACATGCATAAAGTGAAATAATGAAAATGAGCATAGAAATACACAAAGCTACTCTAAAATCAATATAAACTCATAAACAAATTTAAAACATATCCTACAAGCTAGAGATCATGAGATCTATTTATATTAATTTGTGGAAACTAAAATGAGTCATCTCATTCCTCCCGGATCAAAAGGGAAATTGAGCCACTTTTCCTTTATCATTTTCTACCTTTACAATACTGTAAAGATGGTTCCCCTAAGTCATGTCGTTGATGGATGGTCACAACTTGCATTTTATGTGTTCCCATTTTTCCCGATCTTAACAAAATTTCATTTTAGTTCTTAAGGTTGGTTGGTAAGTTGGGAGGATGAATTCACCTTGATCCTTAGGATTCAAACACCTGCCTTCTTGATCCTTTGGATCCAGAAATTGAATGCCTATCCCAGTTTCCATAGGTTGCAATGAATATTTTTTTATATGTTCCTTATGCTCTATTACTTCCCCCAAACTTGATTTCAACTCTACTTCCACCTCTTCTTCAATGATTTGACCTTGTTGCTTCTCATCTTCAAAATTCAGCACATGTGAGGAAGTTTGTGAATCGTTATCTTTATTGGTGGATTCTTCCTTTTCCGTCTCAAAACTTTTATACTAACAACCAACCACTTTGGATTTCTTTGGCAGTAGCTCTATCATTTCCTTAAGGTGGCTCTCACTCCTAGGTGCCTCTATGAGCTTCAAGTTCCCAGGCTCAAAATCAGAATCTATCATGATACACTCACATTCTTTATTCCTAGGATTTCCTATTTGTGGACAATTTAGGCTACACTCTTCTGCCTCATTTAATTGTTCAGCCACCCAACAAGTATGAGACTCTATGTTTACAAGAGTATGCTTGCTCCTGTACAATAAATTAATGAGTGTCTCTTCCACCGAGGACTCGTAGGTGGCATCTTCGAAAGACGGTGGTGTGTTGGGTTCATACAATGTGGATCTAATAAATATGGTGATACCTCCCAACTAAAACCACTATCTACAACAGTCTCTATCATCTCACATGGTTGTCCTATGAATTGGCTAATTCTAGGCAAAGGGTAGTAATTCCCTCTTGTTCTTCTCTAAACCCCTCTTGACCTTCAAGTTGGGGTGGAGCTTGTGGGGTTGGGTAAAAGTTGGGAGAGTAAGTTGGTCTATGTTGATCAAGCGTGGACATTGACTGTGGAATGTTGTCACATGAAAAATTTGGATCATTACCCCAACTAGGATTGTTTGCCGCAAAAGAGGGACTTCAAAATTGCTCCCTATATGACCAAAATGATAGCTCAATAGGAGAGTAATTTGGGCTAGCTGTAGAAAACTCCCATGAATTTGAGATCACATGGTTGGGAGTCGCAAGAAAAAACAATTTAGACAAGCCTTCTCATTATCCCCATATTCCCCTCTAAAAATTGACTGATTCCAATCAAAGTTCATCATTCAAGCATAGATGATGCAAGAGGTTAATCCAATTTAAGAATCTATTTTTTCCTTCCATTGTTTTGAAAATAAAAATAAAATCTAACTAACAGACAAACACAACAAAACACCACAAATTCCTAAGTACTGCTGGACTACAATTAACTTAGATTGCCAATAGTGTCAATCTCAAAATACTTCCCCAAAAACGTATTGCTCCAAAAAATGTACCTAAGTAGGTTTTTTGTTACATCCAAGAGCACGTGTTGTAAAAAGTAGCAAACTGGTAAGACCAGGTCAGGGAACTAGAAGATTGGGTACTATAGTCTCCTTTTAACTATTCTTGCCAATGGAAATGAAATTCTTCTTACAAAAAATATAGGCATAAATTAAGATACCCCCTAAACCTAAATGACGAGTTGGACTTGCGAAAAAACAATTAAGTACTAGGCGATGTAATCTCACATCCCTATGCTTCTTAGTAGCTCACTACCCTCACATGGGCATTGTCTTAAGCACCCTGCAGATCAGGGAATTATACATATTTAGGCCTCTTCCAAGTGCTCTACCACAATATTACCTTACTAGACCTCATATCCTTCCGCTCTCGGAGGTGAATTATGGAATCCAATGCACTTTGCCCTATTAAGTGTGCTAGTGAGATATTCCAAATCACACTTTCAAATTCCTCAATCCAAACCACTTGGATGTGGAATCACACATTGGCTACTGGTAGTCTATCCTAAAATCTCCTTCCGGTCTCAATTAGGATTTGTAAGTCTTTATTAACTGATAATTAAATAACTAATCAAAGATAAAAAACATATTAGAGACAAATCAGGCTACAAAAGCTCAAAGGAAGAGGAAATTCACCACAACAAACTTAAAGTACGATTTTTACATCCCCAAATGGCGTTAATATCTCAAAAACACATAATCTAACATGTAAAAACATCAAAACACTAAGTGACATAAAAATACATCTATAGAAATGTGTGAAAGAGGGATAGGATTAGGAAAAATTCTCAAAAACACGTTCTAAAGCTTTGAATCTTCATCCCGGATTGTTTCTCAAGCTTTGGTGTCTTCAAATCTTAAAAATAAAGCTCTTATCCAACCCTTAAAGCACCCTTATATTGCTCCGAAATTGTTTGCTGTCGCAAAACTTGTCTTTTGGTCGAAATCCCATCTAAAACTCTTAAAAAATGCCTCTTTTCAGCTTTTATAGGCGAGCAGACATTGTGCAATGCTGAACCTATCACCATGACATCGTTTTGATGTCGTGTGGCGGTAAACCCATTGTCATGATTTCGTCTCTGCATTTTGCTTTTATCTGCGGGATTTTGGTGCTATTTATTTCATTTGACCTCTGATTTTTACAAAATTTGTTCCGTTGACTTCCTCATAACATTTAACATGTTTTCCCTTCATAAAACAGGCAAAAATAAGTTAGACGAGGTCAAATAGCCAATAATATGGCCATTAATAGAATAGAAATATGGTAATAAAATTCGCTAATCAGCTGCCCTGCCCAGCGTAGGGGCACTGGGTTCTGAGGCAGGTGCCTCAATCTTCCCACGCCAGTGCCTAAGGAGCAACGCTCCTGCGCTAGCCCCTTTTCCAACTTCTGAATTTTCTTCCATTTGTCTATCGCTGTGTGGCATGGTGTCAGTAGATCTGTGGCACTCCTCTTTTGTTGGTCGGAACTTTGAAAGTGGCACCACATCTTCGCTCTGTGTGGTCACATTGCACCGGTTCTACAGTTTTGGTTGGAATTTAGCAAACTTTGCTCAGAAATCAGCTCCTTTCACTAGATTATCTCCATCATTGCCATTTTGGCATGTTTTGTGAATATGCTGCATTACAAAGGTAAAATGGGTGTTAAATAGCTAAATTCAGTCGAAAAAAATTAAAAATGAATGTATAAAAACCGAATTGAATTTGACTAATCAATCTTCTATGAAAATATTTTTCCATTTAAACAGTCGAATTGTTCAAATACAAATCTCGGGTCCTCTTTCAGGTACGCGTCGAATTGTTCAAATACAAATTCTCACTACCCATCAAAACTCTTTGTGTCAAGCGATGCCTCTAACAGGAAATTACCTATCTGAGCATTCCAGAAAGCTTCTCCTTTTTTATCTCCTCATAATTTATCCCCAGCCAAACCCAAAACATGACAGATGACCAGTCACCTTCACTATCCCCACCACCACCTACATTTCAAATTTTGGTTTCGGTTCCAAGTACAATCACACCTTTTTCTACTCATCAAATGACTACAAAGTTTCAAAGAGGGAATCGTAAGCCAAAAAGTATTGCTTCTATCAAAATACGAACTCCAGAAAGTTCAAACCAACTACCATCCTGTTATTCAAAAGCCATGAAAATAGCTCATTGGTGAAAGGCCATGACAGAGGAGATTAATACTTTACTCACATACCCAACCTGGAGCTTAGTATCAAAACCTTCCCGAACACTCATTGGTCAAAGGAAAGACCAGGTGGAACAGTTGAGCGATTTAAACCAAGACTTTGGCCAAAGGATCTCATCAATGCAAAGGCTTTGAATTATTCAAAAAATTTAGCCCTGTAGTCAAGCCCCGTACAATTCGATTACAATTAAGCCTTGCTGTCACTTATGGACGACATATACAGCAACTAGATATTCAAAACTCGTTTCTCCATTGTGAACTGCATGAAGAAGTCTATACGACACAACCACCAGTTTTTATTGATGCAAATCGTCCCAATTATATGTGTCGCCTAAACCATTCCCTCTTTGGTCCAAAACAAACCCCTCAATCCTGGTATAACAAGATTACATGTTCAAAAACAGAAAACTCCTTATTATATCTATATGATGGAAATACAGTGGTTGTAATACTAATATATGTGGACGAAATACTATTTGTATCAAGCACTAAAGAGGCTGCTTATCAAGTTATAAACTCTCTGAGCACAAAGGTCACACTCAAATGCCTCGGCCAACTACAGTATTTTCTTGGAATCCATGCGACCTTCATATAGAATACAATCCACCTATCTCAATGGAAATTTGTGAAAGATCTGCTCCAGAAACTGGATCTCCAAAATGTTAAGCCAGAAACTACTCCAGCACCATCCGGACAAAGCTCTCCAAATTTTTCGGATCTCCTCTCCCTGAACCATGAGAATATCGCTCATTTGTAGGCGCTCATCAGTATCCAAGTCTCACATGCCCAGACTTACAATATGCAGTGAACCAAGTCTATCAATTTCAGAAAAATCCTACAGATGTTTGCTGGGTGGCCGTCAAGTACTTCGATATATCAAAGGCACTATACACGGTATAAATAGTCTCTCCTATTGACTCCTTCGATATCAATGTCTTCTCCACTCCAATTTGGAAGGTAATCCGGATGATCAGTTATCAACAACCAAGTACTGTGTTTTCCTTTTAGATAATTTACCAGCCAGGTGTTCCAAGAAGCAAGCGACAATATCACGTTCAAGCAGATGAAATTTCATGACTCCTTATAATTCTATTTGAATCAAAATGGTATACTGGTGCGACAATCACTCCGCCACATGAATTTCTATCAATCCGGATTTTCATGGACGCACAAAAAATATTGAAATAGATTAGCTCATATAAATTTTTACCAAGGGTCTAAGTGGTAGGCTCATCATTATTTTCCATTTAATTTAATTGTTACTCAACAACAGCTTCACTTGCGGGCTGTGTACATGATTCATGATCCAGCACATACGCCAACTCAGCATTATCCAATGTGCTACTACATCATTTTATATATTTCCTCAATATCCTCTCTAAGTCTTTCAAATTCAAATTGTAATCTTATTCTCTCCAAACTGAATGTACGCTTGTAATATCTCTGTGAACAGAAAATCTTCTAGTAGTAGAGAAGATCAGTATCATACTATCCCCATCTAAAACATTTATCTTATATCATCCTCATAGTTTGTACTAAAAATAAAGAATAATAATTTAAATTATTAATTTAATTCTTATTTAAGAAAAACTATAGCACAATATTTTATTAAGTTTATTTTTGTGCTCATTTTTAAAAATTATTCATTTCTACTCCCTTTTATCTCCCCTCTGCTTCTTCTATCTCTCCAATGCACATCTTTCTTCAACTCGGTTGAGAGGGCCAAAGCAGAAATTTTGGTGGTCAATCCTTCTTCTCATCCTTTATGATCGAAATATGTTTCAAGAGGCAGGTTGGAAGGATTTTATGAATCAGGTTCTAATTATTTGGTTTTACCATAATTTTTCAGACATGAACGATGAAGTTGAGACATGGAATGGGACCAGGGATAAGAAGGAGATGAGAGATGGGTTAAGAGCAGGGGAATGGGTTTTGGGATGACTAGAGGATGGGTAGAAATTTTAAGAATGGGCTGGGAATGTGGAAATAGTATAGAAATATTGGGATAGGTGATGAGAATCTATAATGTCACATTTTTTATCATCAATTATTAGTCTTTTATATTTAATTTCTGCCCAAATATACTGAATATTGTTATGTTTTTATTAAGATTACAAATGGATGCATTAAATATAAAATAGAGCTAATTGGGCAATTTTGGGACAGTTTACCATGGACTCATAGTTGGGGATTATCTCTGTAAACTAAGCTCCAATCTAGATAATTCAAAATTTGATGGACCCACAAAATATTTCTAAAACTTTTAAATTTTGTGTTTTGAGAGATACAGGCTGCATCAAGGTAAAAATCTGGCTTGAAGTTGTTTAACCGGCACAGCTAGCATTTCGGAATGATCCTTAGCTCAAATTCAAACTCCAGATTTGATGTTATTTATTTTTCAAAGCTTACAGATCTGGTGCACAAAAATCCTTACAAAGATCTAAATTTTCCAGACATTACCAGACTGTGTTTTGTCTTTTAAGTGATCAAATTTGAATCGTATTGTTAAAATGAGGGTAGGGATGATTTTCAAAATATTTTTGAGGAGACTTGATGGGATTATGATTAAGGGGATGAACATGTATAAATAGGGAAAAATCCATCAGAATTGGGGCAATCTTTCATTTATCACTTCCATCTATTCTAATTTCTTTTCTTTTTAATTTTATTTTTGTCATGTCCCTATGTGGCTAGAGTTCTACCATTGGTCGAAGGAAGCTAACGGTTCGGAGTCAACAAAACTTGTGAAATTTAAATTTTTTTATTGTTCAACTTATACATAAAGTATTCGATGTATATTTGCACTTATTTTCTTGATTGGTTCGTTTAACTCCACTGCTAAGTTAGATATCAAAGTCGTAATTGTTTGTTCCCTCTAATTTGTGAAACAACAATGATTTTATGACTTACTTCATCTGAAGGTGTTAAATCTTGAGGAGAATTGCTAACTAAAGTTAATACAATTGCATCTGCTTGTGTTGATTAGCTTAATCGATTCTCTTATTCTTAATGTTGATACCATGTGTAATCCTTAGCGCTTGTCTGAGGATGATTAGTAGTTAGAGTTGATTAGAACGTACATTTTCTAATTAGCTATGAACATAGACAAATCGCTTCAGTGGTGAATATTCAAAATTTGTATTGATATATGCCTGCATCAATGATCAGTTGTTTAGTTCCAAAGGTAGATGTTGACTAAGACAAATGTTTGTTGCTGAATGTGTTTTATATCTCACTTTGAATTGTTCTTTAGTTATATTTAATATTTATTTCTTCTAAAATTTCTTGCTTTTGTGAGTAACCCCCGATTCTTTTTTATTGGACGAGATACTCTCTGTGGGAACAATCCTTAACTACGTTTGGTCATGATTGGGTTTTATATTTGGTTACCTACTATAGTACACCAAATTTTGGTGCCGTTTCCAGGGTTTTCTTGTTCAATTTTTTTCTTTTCTTAATTCTTTAAGTCCAAAATGCATACTTGTAATCAATTAGATTTGCAATACGATCCAGTCATAGAAAAAACATTGCACCCAGTACTTTATTCACTAATTGTTGAGAATCCCAATCTTGAAAGGGACGAAGTCATGGCTAGAAATCAAACATTAAAGGAGCTTGCTGCCGCTGATTTGAATCAACAACCTTTATGTATAACCTTTCCTACTATGGATGCAACAACTACTTTTGAAATAAAATCTGGATTAATACATCATTTAGCCTTTTTTCATGGACTTGTAGGCGAAGATCCTCTCAAGCATCTAAAGGAGCTTCATGTGGTATATGAAAGTATGAAACCAATGGGTGTAATTGAAGATTAAATTAAATTGAGAGTCTTTCTATTTTCAATGCATGTTTCAGCTAACGTAAATCCACACTAAATTAGATGAAGAGGTTGTTTTAGAATAAATATTTTCCTGTTTCAAGAGCATCCAACATTCAAAAAGAAATTTTTGTGTAAGACAACACAATGGAGAATACTTACATGAGTATTGGGAACATTTTAAGAAATTAAGTTCTAACTGCCCCCATCATCAAATGAGTGAGCAACTTTACCCATTGATAGGAGCATTTTTTATTCTGCTAGTGGTGGAACTATGCTGGATAAAATTCCTGAGGCAGCAAGAAACTTGATCACAAATATGGCAAACAATTCGCAATAATTTAGCACTAAGCTTGATCCTCCATTAAAGCATATAACTAAGGTTAATATTGCTTACCTTGAACTACAAATTGCAGGTCTAACTTCTCTTTTTAGTCAAAAGGTTGTGTGTAAAATGCATATAGCGAAGGGTTGTGGAATTTGTTTAATAGAAGGGTATCCAATAGATATGTGTCCAAGTCTTCGAGAAGAGCCCAATAAGGAAGTGAAAGCGGTTTTCCTTGACAACCACTAAAGAAGTATGATCCATATTCGAGCACTTATAATCCGACATCGAGCGATCATCCCAAACTTAGATATGGGAATCATTAGCTCTATAAGTCCGCAACTCAAAACCCCCAAAGTTTCCAGCAATATATGCAGTCATACGTCCCCAGACAACAACCATGATAAACATCTAATTCTGCTATATCTTGAGGAGAGTATTTAAATCTCTTGCCACTAATCCTTTACAATTTTAACAAGAAAAGTGGGTTAGTTTCAAAGTTTAGTTAATCAAATGAGTCAGATGGCTACTAAATTTAGTCGCCCAGAAGTACAAAGTTAAAAAAAAGTTACAATCTAAAACAGAATTAAATCCAAAAGAAACTACAAGTGCAATCATTTTAAGAAATGGTAAGAAGTTGAGGCATCACCTATAACGTCAAAACAAAAGAAAGGGAAAACATTATTGTTGACAGTAGTACATGAAATGTCAATGATGAACCTGAGCATAAGTTTCCCCCTCTTTCTAATTATAAACCTGTACCTCATTTTCCTCCAGGTTTCATCAGAATCCAGAAATGATTAACAAAACAAAGTGTTGTAGGAGCTTTTTTGAAGATGTTAGGTATATATTCCATGTTTAGATGCTATTAAACTAGTACATCCTAAATTCTGGAAGGAATTATGTACAATTAAATGGAAACATAAACTTATGGGATACGTGACAGCGAGAATATTTCCACAATCATTCAAAGAAAATTCCCGACAAAATGCAAAGATCCAGGTAAGGTCAGTATCCCTTGAATGATAGGTGACACTTGATTTGAGAAGGTCATGTTTGATTTGGGAGCTTCAATCAATGCCATCCCATATTCTATTCATGCTTCTTTGAAACTTGGACCTTTAATAAAACTAGTGTTGTAATTCATTTGGCAGATAGATATACCTATCCTACAGGTGTAGTTGAAGATGTTATTGTAAAAGCTAATGATTTGTTTCACCATGTTGATTTTTGTGTACCTGATATAGAGAATGGTGATCAAACTACAATTTTGGTAAGAAGACCATTCTTAACGACATCCAAGGCTAAAACAGATGTTCATAGTGGCACACTTACAATTAAATTTGATGGTGAATTTGTTAAATTTAATATTTATGATGCCACGAAACATCCATGAGATGAAAATTCTATTTATTCTACTGATGCAATTGATTCTTTGGCACAAGAAGTTTTTGAACATGATGGAAAAGATGGATTTGAAATTGCGATTAGTAATAATATTTAAAAGGATAATAGTAATTTAACCTTGAGTACTGATTTGCAGGAAAATAAGGCAGCATTGAATGATTTTCCTGATTACAGCAGCAAGGTAATGTATCTTATATGACCATACCAATTTTTAGTGAGAGGCCTTTTGTTGCCTCTAAACTGTACCTAAGTAGGTTTAGTACTGAGTATGAAAATGGACCCGTCGTAACAAGTAATACATTGGAGAATCGAGGTCGATCTCATAGAGAAGTATGGAAGTGAACACAATAATTGTGTCCGCTTCAGCTATATCTAGCCCAGGCAACCTCATGGAGATTACACTTAACTTAGTGTAAACAATCATGAACTAAACCTTAACTACAAGTTGGACGTGGGGGACACAATTAATCTCAAGGGTATGTAATAGCTAAAGTCCTTCACCTACGTATTTTATCAAACACTTAGTAGATCGAAGAAATCCGTAGCACAGTCCCCCCTCGTGGATGCAACGATCATACACCCTTGGTTAGCTCTTTAATGTCTCGATCTCTAGAGGCCAATTAGAGAGTCCCTTGCTCTTGGCTCTCATGACCATGTGCATCATGAGCTTCTTTCTAAGTCTAGCACATCCCTCACCAACGACCGATCCGATCACGCCGATTCAGGAATAACACGTTGATTTACATGTGTCATCCTAACATACCCTCTCAGATCAATTTGTAAATCAGATAGAAGCTAACTGGTTGGCATTCAATGAACACATATAGCCCCACATTAATCACACAAAGACGTGATAATATCTATCATGAGTCCACCACAACTCCGTCCTTATGGAGGGCTTGCTAGATTTTGATTAATCATTTGTTAGACGATTAAGGAGCATCACACTTTCAAAGACATATTAACAAGTATGACTACCTCAGACAAAGGAAACTTCACTAATATACTAAACAAGGTACAATAATTACACTAGTAGAAAACTGGCATTTAGGGATGGGTTAAAATCCGTCCCTAATGAGCCAAAACCCGTCCCTATTCTCATTAGAGGCGGTCCTGCAGCCATCGCAAATAAGAGGGTTGCTAATGCGATTTAGAGACGGCAAGGACCGTCACTAAAAAAAAAACACCGTCCCTATTATTGGAAAACAATAGGGACATCATTCCACTGTCGCTGATAAAAAATATTAATAGGGACGGTTCAGTGCCATCCCTGATGATGTTTTTAGAGGCAGTCTCCGATAGCGTCCTTAAAACTTTATAGTGGCGGTCTCCGACAGCGTCACTAAAACTTTTTAGTGTCGGTCTAATAATCATGGTTTCCGATTTAATATTAGCGGCAGTCAACAAAAACAGTCCGTAAAACGTATTAGGCACTGTCCTTTCAACTGTCTCTAAAAATAGTAATTTTCTGTTTAATTTTAGGGGCGGCATCACAACCGCCCCTAATATATTTATTTTTTTTTTTTACAAAAATATTTTAAATGGCAAACATCTGTACTTGACACTTAACATTAATTATATAGCTATTGAATGCCATACAATGTAACCTATTCACCATTCTCCATTCACTAAAACAAAATGAAGACATTGAAACAAACACCAAAAACATTGATTCTCCATACTCATTTCAAAAGTTCACAAAAAATATTTAAAATAGGACCTTTGATTCCCCATTGCCTGAAGCACTCCTTGTTGTTTTGCGTACTCTATAAAGAAATGAATTCCAGCTACAAAAATAGGATGGCACCGATCGTGCTTGTTGGTGTACTCGTACATCCATTTTTTGTTATTGAGATAGTCCATCTACTCACTTAAACAATGACAGACTACACAAAACAAAAACAAAAATAAGAAAAAAAAGATGATGAGTACTAAGTTTATGATTTAGGGGTTTAGGAGTTTAGGGGTCAGTATTTAGGGTTTAGGGGTTAGGGATTTAGAGTTTGGGGTTTGGAGTTTGGGGTTTGGGGTTCCTAGGTTTGGGGTTCCCACGTTTGGGGTTCCTAGGTTTGGGGTTCCCACGTTTGGGGTTCCTAGGTTTGGGGTTCCCACGTTTGGGGTTCCTAGGTTTATTGTTCACACAAACATATATTTGGATATTGTAACCAGACTCTCATTTACGACATAGTATAAATTATGGATTGTTAATCTAGTCAAATAAGGGAGAAATGCAAGCATTTTTTAAGAAGTAAAGCATTTTTCATTCCAACATTCTTAAATCAAAACAGTTAAATCCACTCTAACTTACATTTATATGCCAGCAAATAAGAGATCCTGTGGAATGTGGACAAAATTCTTTATAATACCAGATCTAGAATCAAATATACCTCCAAAATAAGAGTTAATTATGTATATCTAGCACATATTTTTGTAAAGTTAATGTACGTACACCAATTTCTCCAATCTACTAAGATGTAATTCAACAAAAAAATTATGTAACAACATTAAATAGTCAAGGAAAAAATTGACATGCAAAAGTATATGATTAACAATTGATAACTCTTGCATTTTCTTCTGGTTTGTAGTGCTAAAATAAATTACAAGAGGAAATATAGTTTCAAATATAATACAGTTCTCTTTTCTTATCAAGGTATTCAAAAGAGTTAATTATCTTGTTATAAAAAATTCTATAATTTCTCAAAACATGAATAAAGTCTAAACCAGCATCAAAAATTAATTTACATATATGGGACAGACACAACTTCTCTAGTCCTCTATGTAAGTGAAATATGAGCGCCTATTCTATTCCTTCACTTCTTTCCATCACACTGATTTTTGTGGTATTCAATTCCTCAATATTAAAACCAAAACCAAGTCAATCCAAAGAGAAAAAGAAAAGAAAAGAAAAATGCTTCCCTCACCTGATCTCCTCAAAGGCAAACTGAGAAAGAAAAAACGAGAAGGGGAGGAGAAGAGGAAGAGGATACAGCAGTCAAACCTCAAAGTCAAACTTAAAAATAAAATAACGAGAAGATAAGGAGAAGGGGACGAGGATACAGCAGTCAAAAAGCGAGAAGATAAGGAGAAGAGGAGGACACGCAAGAAAGAGAAGAAAAAGAAGATGCGGAAGGGGACAGCTACCCAGGTAAGTGATTAATTAATCGGGAGAAGCTAACATAGCTAAGTCTTAACTATATTTTAATATTAATTCATTCAATAAAAAACAATATGAAGCTAACAGTACGTAGAAACGAACGATGCCAATATTCTGAATGAATTAATGTCAAAAGGGCGAAGATTAATCTACCTGTTGTTGCTGGCGATGGGGAACGCGCGCCGAGCTTCGTACGGGCGCTTTGCAATGAGTTTGAAGATATTTTTCGTATGAGAAGCAGGAGTTTGCAAGCAAAATTTTTTTGCGAGAAGCTGAAGCGCGCGGGAGAAGGGAGACGGGAGACAGAGATGGGAGACCGGAGAGTATAGGTTAATTAAGAGGTGGTTTACAATCTTTAGGTTTAAGGCGGGCGGGAGAAGTGTGCGGGAAACAAAAAAAATTAAAATTTACATTAGAGACGGTTTAGGATTTTAAAACATAATAAAACAAGCTTTAGCGATGGTTGGCTAATAATCAAATAATTAGGGATGGGCTTTAGACCGTCCGCCTCTAAAGAATTTTTTTAGGGATGGTTATAGTGATTACCCATCCCTAAATGCCAGTTTTCTACTAGTGTTACAATCCCCGAAGGACTAATGTCTCAAACATATCAAATTGTATGTAACAGTGGACACATACACGAGTTCTAGGACAAATACATAAAACAATGAAGGATAAAGAGAAATATGGAAAAAAGGACTCATAAAAGATAGCTCCTATGGCGGGAAATATCTTCCCAGATCTAATCTCCTTCTCTGGAGCCTCTAAATCCAAGCTCTTGAGCTTTTCTAGTGCTCTAGTCTCGCCCAATATCGCTAAAAAATCTTCCTCAAACCTTTTGCTTCCTATCAGGAAGCCTCTCCTTACAAAATGCCCAAACATGCCCTTTTATTCTGGTTCAATAAGTTGTCTGGCTCGGCACCACCAAATGCTTCACGCGGTGCAGTGCCTTTTTAAATCCCGCATATGGAACGCTGGAGTCGTAGCACCAAGCCTTACCCACGGCTCCAAGAGAATGGTACCATGACGTTGAATGCTCTCAATGGCACCAAATGCTTCTTCTCTCCTTTCCACCGCTGTGGTGCTCACCGCAACTTTTGAATTTTGAATTATTGTATCACTTCTTTTTCTTTTCAAGAATTTTTCTCTCTTTCTTTTCTTTTCCTTATATCCTACTTGCTTCATTTCACCACTGAATAGGAGCTCAATCTCCATTTCAATTCAACATGCAATCTGAGCGATAATTAAAAATTTGGCTATGAAAGACATAAGGAGAAATGTAGATTCAAACTTTATTGGACAAATCCTTTCTTTTGATGCAACTTTCATCTATTTCTTGTCGAGTTTCAAAAATTAGTTCTAGAAATCTAAGACAAAGACTCAAGAACATCCACTATGCAAACCACATATCAAACAATAGTGAATTACCCAGGAAACAAAATTCACTTGTGAGTGGCTTATTTCAATTGAAACAAGGTAATTTCATCGGTCTAGTTATTAAAGTAATGGCCGAGAACCACATAATTCCATTTTTAACTCCAAAGCATGATCACCAATAAAATCCATTCCTTAGCATGGAAAGATCTATATGTAATGCAAATTCATACAAGATAGATGCAATGGGCATGAGTGAATGAATACATGAATGAATGTAGGCAAATTGCTACATAGCCAAAATTATATTCTACATTTTCCTCAATGTAGACCAAACCATGGATATAAATAAAGGGGTATAGAAAACTCCCTGGTGACATCACATCATCTGAATTATGCATTCCGCTCCCATGGTGGAGGTCAACCTTGGTGATCTGCATTTGAACCAAACTCTGTAAAATATCTCAAGGTATGCTGATGGAAATGAGATTATGGTAGCTCATTTTAATCCAAGAAAAAACAGCTATACAAAACAAGTAACAAACAAATCAAACTATAGTAAAACACACAAAATATCCTATAAGCAAGAGATCATACAATCGTTTTATTCACTACACGAAAAAAAAATTCACCATCTCATTGAATTCAAAAATCAATACATACTCAAACATGGTTAAATGAAACAATTGAGTGTTGAACACCCTCATGGTAAACAAAATCAAAAAAAAAAAAATACACAAGCAAATTTAAAACACCTACATACAAGAGATCACGAGATCATTTTATTCAAAGCACACAAAAACTAAGAGAGACATCTCTTCCCATTTCTCCCGGATCAAAAGGGAAGTTGAGCCACTTATCATTGATCAGTTCAGTTCTCCTCATATATCTCCGAAGTGGCGCACTTAGAGTTAGGGAGAAATTTACAGCTTGCCTAAAAACTTTGCACAACTAGAATTGTGCAACGTGTTCTATCACCCCTCCAACCATTTCTAATAGCAGTCTCAACCTTAAAGCTAAGGTTGGAGCATGGGGTGGGAGAATGAACTCATTTAGATTCTCTATATTTGTCCATCGCTCCCCTCTAGAAATTGGCCTTTTAAATTTAATTGTCATCCAAATCGCATCAAGTTCCAAGGGATATTTTTCTAATTGTCATTTAAATTTTATCCCTTCCCCCAAACATGATTCCAATTCCATCTCAACCTCTTCAAAATTCACATTCTGCTGCAGCCCCTCTTCATGATTCAGCACAAGTGAGGAAGAGAGCACGCTACAATCTTTTAAGTGCAAGTCAGTTCCTATAGGGCCACCATGAGTCAAACCACTAACGGATTCCCAACTTGTAATTGGAAAGTGGCGTCAAATGTTGGGTCATCAGCCCGGAATTCTTCAACCTCACTCATACAAATCATTTTATCACACTCAATCAATTCCGCATTTCTCACCTATGGTTCTACTATCTCCTCTAGGTGGCTCTCACTCCTAAGGCCCTCACTGGGCTGAAGGAGCCAATGATGAATATCTTGCTCCCTAGGATTTTCTATAGGCTGACCGAAGATTTTACACTCTCTTTCCTCACCATAATGTTTAAACAACATATCAAGATGAGACTCCATATTTTCAAGTGACCGATGGTTCTCTTGCAATAAAACTTCAAGAGTCTCTTCTGATGAAGGCTCATTGGATGCTACATGGGAGGTAGTAGTGGTGTTGGGTTCCTAAAAGGCAGTTTTGATAAAAATGAAGGCACTTCACAACTAAGACCACTATCAACAATAGGTTATTCATTCTCACAAGGTGATCCTAAAGATCCGGTTAATTGTTTACAGAGGACACTGGCTCTTTCTTGTCCCTTTTTAAACTCCTCTTGTCCTTCATGTATCCTTGAAAAAATTTGCTCGGTGGTTTCACCAATGTGCTCTTGGTGTGAAGGTTGTAGGGTTTGGTAAATGTTGGTAGAGTAAGGAGGTCTATGTTGATCAGGCACAAACCATTGCCTTGAATTGTAATCCCATAACAAATTAGGTGCATTACCAAAACTAGGATCATATGCTTCATAAGAGGGAACACAAAATTGCTCTACATTTGATGCAGTAGCATGATCGAAAGGAAAACAATATGGACGGGCTATAGCGAACTCCATTCCTCTTGAGAGACCCCATTGTTGGGAGTTTCTAGAAGATGTACCCTAACAAGTCTTATCACTATCCTCATACCCTCAAAATAAGGATTAAATGAAGTCAATACTCATCATTCAAACACATACAATAATCTATTAAAGAATGAAGGAAAACCAATTTCAAAATCTATCTCTTTTTTTTCAATTTTTTCTTTTGAAAAGTAATTAAAAATCTCACTACAAAACAAATAAAGAAAAAACACCTAACTACAACTAGACTATAGTTAACTTGGATTAATAATAGAGTCAAACAAATACTTCCCCGGCAACGGCTCAAAAACCTTGTTGTATCTAAACCGTTTCTAAGTAGGTTTAATACCGAGTACGCAAGGTCACACATCTTAAGAAGTAATACATTGTGGAGTCCAGGTGGATCTCACAGATAAGGAAGTGAAAACTATAATTGTGTACTCTTTAGCTATATCTAGCCAAGCCAATCTAATTGGGATTACACTTAACTTAGTGTTAAAAAAAAAAATAACTAAACCTAAACAACAAGTCGGACTTGGGGGACTTAATTTAGCTCTAGGGGATGTAAATAGATGCTCCCTTGCTCTATATATTAGCTAAAGTCCTTCACTGTGGTAATTTATTGAATATTTAGTGGATTGGAGAAATCTCAACGCGGATTTACCTCTCAAGGATGCTACGACCGTAAGCCTCTTGGTTAACTCTATTATCTCTCGCTCTCAAGTGGATATTAGAGAGTCCGTTGCACTTGGATCCCATGACTACGTGTGTAAAGAGCATCCCTCTAAGTCAACTTGCACATCGGTCACTAATCACTGAGCCGATAACGACCGATTTGGGAATTACACATTGATTAATATGTGTCTATCCAAACATACTCTCTCGGGATCAACTAGTACATCAGATAGAAGCTAATTGGTCGTCACACAATTAACATACAAAGCCCCACATTAATCACAGTAAGACTTGATAATGTCTATGGCGAGTCTACCACAACTACTGTCCTTATAGAGGGATTGTTAGATTTTGATTAATTGTTTGTTAAAAAATTAATGAGCAGCACACACTCATAGACACATCAACATGTACTACTAACTCAGACAAAGGAAAATTAATTAATAAAATGAAAATAGTACAATCATTACAGTCCCCTATGGGCTAATGTCTCAAATACATCAAAATGTATGTAACCATAGACTCATACACGAGTTCTTGCACTAATAAATGAAAACAATTGTGGATAAAGAGAAATAGGGATAGAAGAAGTCATAGAAGATAGCTCACAAGAGCAAATGCAAAAACGACCTCCATTGAAGTCAGTGAAAGAAAAAAAAGTTGGCCTAGTGAGATAAAGGGCAGAGGGAAAGTGTTGCTAAGGTGAAGATGGTGAAAAAGGAACCCCAAAGAGTTCAATCCAATGAACCTCCAAATCCTTTTGAAGACCCTTGTACTCTTGGAGTGAGTTTGCCAAACCAGGGCGGGGAGATGTGGTTGAGTAGGGAGAAATGGCACTCAGCCACTAACAGGATAGATGACCAAGCTAGTAATTAACCAACAATTTTGGCCAGCTTCAAAATCAAGTGGAAGGGGCAAAGAACATTAAAAATAAAAATTTTTACCAAGCTAGGAATTAACCATATGCGTGTTCCATAAGAATTTCATGCATTTGGATGGCGAATTAAGTGTGGGTATGTGTTTTAAAAAATGTTCATGTTTATCATAGTTTAGATTAGTCGGATTGGCGTGAATAAATGTAGAAGGACATTTTTAAAATAAAGGTGTTGAAATGCAACGCTTATTTAATTATCTCTTTCACATATTTTGTGTTCTTAGTTTGTTTTTTTTAACTCTTTGGGTGTTTTAATTTTGTTTCTTAGTGTTTTATTTTTTTATAGTTGCTTTTGTTTGACAAAAATGAGCTACCCATAGTCTCATTTCCATTGGCATTCCTTGAGTCATTTTGTCTAAAATGTAGATCTCCAAGGGTTGATCTTCAACATGGCAGAGGATTTTGAAGTTCAGATGATGTGATGTCACCTGGGAATTTTCTCTACCCCTCTATTTTTATTCATTGTATGATCTACATTTATTCATTGTATGATCTACATTTAGGGCAATGTAGAATATAAGTTTGAGGGGGTAGCAGTTTGCATGCAATAATTCATGTATTCATTCATTCAAGATAATTGCATCTATCTTGAATGACTTTGCATTGCATATAAGATCTTTCCATTCTTAGGTATGCATTGTGATGATAATGATGATTTTAAGTTGAAAATATAAGTATTGTGGGATTTGGTCACTACTTGAATAGCTAGACCGAGGAGATTAGTTGACTGAAGGAAGCCACTCACTAGACAAATTATTTGACGTTAATTCACTATTTCTTGCTATGTGGCGTGTATGGTGGATGTGCTTGAGTCATTGTCCTAGGTTCTAAAACTTGTATCATATGAAACACGAGGAAAAATGGATGAAAATTGCAACCAAAGAAAGGATTTAGGCAATGGTTGCACCGGTTCAACATTTCCATCCACCTAATGCATACCTGCTTGTCAACCAAAGATGGAGCTTAGTCCGTCTATTTCTTAGCCAAATTTTATTTATCCATCTCCTTTTTGTATTTATCTTTCTTTTCTAAGTCCTATCTATCAAATTGCATGGTTGAATTGAAATGGAGCTTGAGCTCCTATAGTGTAGTGAAATGAAGCAAGTGGAGATATAAGGAAAAGGAGAAGAAGCAAAAACAAAAATGGAAAATAAAGATAAAATAAAGAGAAATAAAATTGCTTGAAAAGCAAAAGAAGTCAAAAAATTAGTCAAAATTCAAAAGTTGACTAATCTAAATGAAAATAAATCAAGCAAAATTATTATTGAAGGAAAAAGGAAATATGGTTGAAAAGAGCAAAAGCTCAAGGTAGGATCACTCAAGTGATTAGAGAGAATGTACCCTTCATGATTGACCTTTTACCCTACCCTGGTCCCTAGCACCATTACAACCTTAAGGAAAGTCCTAATGATCTTACGAGCAAGCTTTTACAATTAGAGGAGAGTGGATTGAGAGACTAGCTTACAGAACTCTAAGATCAATTTCTCAAGATCATGGCTTTTTGTTTGATGGTGACAGCAATAGTTTTAAGTCCATAGAATTTGATAACTTATGGGACAAGTAGGTTATAAAATAGATGATTTTCTAAGGAATATATAGGAGAGTAGTTGGCCGAAAAACATCAACTTTCATCTCTTTAATTCAAATGCTTGATTTTCATCATTAGCATGTAAGATAGCTCATTCTGGCTGAGAGATTCCTTGATCGAGGCAAGAACTCAAATTTAGGGGTGTGATCGGAGTATGTTGTTCACTAATTACGATTCTATTTTTGGCCAATTTCATTGGAAATTTAACCCCACTTGACTTAGTTTTGTTGGTCTTATTCAGGGAAAACATGCAAAATGCCAAAAGAATCCAACGGAAAAATAATCTCACACAAATCGGTGCTGAAATGAATAAAATAGCCCAAAAATTGTTAAGTGCAGAATTTGACGTCACACGGCATGAAAGAGGGTTCAAGGCGTCTCAATGCCAAGAAGAAAACAGAAGACATGTGCCCAACAGAGGTAAGAGCTAGAGTCGCGGCGTTGCACTCTCGGTGCAGTGTCATACACTGGGCGTAGGGATGCCACACTGTTCATGCGGTAGCACACGCTGGCCTTGATGATGCCGAAGCTATGTTGCTGAAAAATGCTAAGGGCCAGCACTACAGCACTGAGTCTCTGGGATCCGAGGTAATGGTCTTCCCTCAGGAAACTCCCCAAACTTTAGTTCCCAATCCAGCTTATGAAGCTTCGTTCTGAGTGGACAAATCCATCAAAAGTTGGCTTCTTTCTACTCTTTCACCCACAGCCTTAAGCCAAGTTCATAGTCTTAACACATCTCGTGAAATTTGGCTCACTCTAGAGCATTCCTACTAGTCAAATCTTCAAGCACGTGTTCTCCATCTTTGTCTTGAACTTCAAAATCTCTAAAAGGGACTATGCCCGTCTCTGAATACTTAGAAAAGGCCAAAGCCATTGCCGATCAACTCTCTGCAGCAGGCCGCACTTTAGACCAAGAAGACATGGACTCCTTCATTCTTAATGGCCTCAGTTCTGAGTATGAACCGTTTATCATGTCCGTCACAGCAAGGACCATTCCACTCACCATGTAAGAACTGCAGAATCTGCTCTTGACCTAAGAGCACCGCCTAGTCATAGCCACCCAAACGGGAGGTCTGACACTCTCTCAAACTTCTCCCTCGGTGAATCTCGCAGCTCAATCATCCTCCTCAAAAAACGGAGGCAGAGGAGGAGGTCACTCTAATAGAGGAAGAGGACGTAATTCAGGTAGGATTTCTTCTAACTCCCAAAATGGCAATCCCAGTTGCCTTCCACCATCAAACAAGCTCACTTGCCAAATCTGCAGCGAAGAGGTCATCAAGTTGCCCAATGATACTATCATTTTGACCAGACGTTTCAGCCAGTGCAGTCCCCCTCTCTTCAACTTGGTTCACCTAAATCAACAGCCTCATGAAGGAATCTGGTATCCAGATTCAGGTGGCATACACCACTTCATACGTGATGTTAACAATATCACGGAGAGACACCGAGTTGCTGATGAAGAACAAGTGACCTTAGGTAATGGTCACCAATCTCCTATTCTCCTAAAAGAATCTTCTCATTTACCCCCTTTTAAACTTCAAAATGTCTTATATGTACCTTCTATTATCAAAAACCTTGACTCTGTCTCTCAATTTACCAAGGACACTAACACTTTCATTGAATTATATCAATTTAATTTCCTTGTGAAGGACAAGCAAACGGGGCAGCAACTTCATCAGGGCAAGCTTAAAGATGGGTTATATGTCGTAGATAGCTTCTCCACCTTGCCTCATTGTCATCTCTCCAATGCCAACACCTACACTATTTGACACCATTGTCTAGGCTATCCTCATTTCAGGCAAACAAAGCGCATCTTGCAGCAGCTTAAAATTCTTTTTCTTTCAAATAGTTCTAGCCTTTGCTCTCCTTGTCAAATGGCCAAATCAGAGGCCTTAACTTTCAAGAATAATAAAATATTTGCTTCTTTTCCTTTACAACATGTATATATGGATCTTTGGGGTCCTTCCCCTGTTCCTAACGATGATGGCTTTAAGTTTTACATATCTATAGTAGATACTTACACAAATATACATGGCTTTATTTATTGAAATCTAAATCTGAAGTAGTTCAAACCATTTAATTTTTAAACAAAAAATTGAAAAGAAATTGCCTTTCAAAATTCAGACCATCCAAATTGATGGAGGTTCTGAATTTTTGAATCATTCTTTTCAAAGGGTTGTTTCAAAATATGGCATACATCATCAGATTTCCTCTCCTTACACGCCACAAAAAAATGGCATAGTAGAGAGAAAGAACAAGCACATAGTCCAAATTGGACTTACATTACTTTCTTCTAGTCATTCAACTTCTGAAAAATTTGGAAACGGCCTTTTATACTGTAGTTTATTTAATAAACCGATTGCCCATTCTTAATCCCACCAATCCTTCCCCTTTTCAACTCCTATATACTAAAAATCCAGAGTACAACTTCTTAAAGGTCTTTGGTTGTCTATTCTTTCCTCACTTAAGACCTTATTCCAAACATAAGCTTCAAATGTGCAGACTTCCTTGCCTTTTTCGGCTATCATCCAAATTATAAAGCCTATCGCTGCCTGCATCTTCCATCTCAAAGAATTTTTCTCTTTCGTCATGTTGTTTTTCATGAAACAGTGTTTCCTTTCAAAGACAACTTATCTACGGCAACCCCAGATGGAGTTCTCCCATGTTTGCCATCCGCTACACAAGGTATGCTCCCTGTTTGTCCTTCTCCGTTTACCAGCAATTCTACTCCTCCGTCAGCTCCTCCAACTCGGGCCCCTTCCTCTCCTTCACCTACAAGGTTATCTTCTCCTCCTTAGTCAGCAGGTTCCCTTCCTGCACTCTCTTCTCATCCAATAACACCAATCGAATGTGTCTCAAATTACCAAATTCAAACACCACCATCTTCTTTCTCTAGTAGCCCAAACTCCAGTCCCTCTTTTACACCCACCCCTCCTTTGCCAGACCCACTACCTGTGCCCATAGTTCTCCCTGCACCACCTCTAAATACCCACTCTATGATCACTAGATCCAAATCAAACATCCCAAGGTCACAAGTTCTTCTCACCAGCAACAAGGTTGCTTCTTCTACTGATTTGTTGCAGGATCCTGTGAGTTTCACTCAAGCAAATAAGCATCCTCAATGGCGTAAAGCAATGGCAGAAGAATTCAATGCACTTTTATTAAATAAAACTTAGATATTGGTCTTCCGAACCAAAAGACAGAACACCCATAGGCTGCAAATAGGTCTTCCGAACCAAATTCAATCAACAAGGGGATATAGACAGGTATAAGACCAGACTTGTGGCCAAGGGTTTTCGTCAAGAGGAAGGTGTAGATTTCTTTGACACTTACAGCCCAGTTGTTAAACCAGTTACCATTCACTTATTACTTTCACTTGCAATCACTTATAACAGGTTCACAACTCAACTCGATGTTCAGAATGCTTTCTTGCATACACCACTTAAAGAGAAATTATACATAATTCAACCACCTGATTTTGTAAACTCTCTTTGTCCATATTATGTTTGTAAATTACAAAAATCCTTGTATGGTTTAAAACAGTCACCTAGGGCCTGGTTTTATCGTCTTCAAGGTGCTTTGTATGAATTGGAGTTTGCAGGCTCCAAAGCGGATCACTCATTTTTTTACTATTTTAGTGGACCTCACATCGCTTTTATGTTAGTGTCTGTAGATGATATCATCTTCACAGCTAACTCTTCCGCCTTGGTGACTACTTCCCTTCAAGATCTCAAGTATACTTTTCCAATCAAAGAACTTGGCATACTCTCCTACTTCCTTGGCATACAATCAGAATTTCAGAATCGATCCCTACACTTAAGCCAGTCCCAATTTGCAGCAAATCTTCTGCATCATTTAGATCTCCACAATGTAAAGTCCCTGGCCACTCTAGCTACAATTGGTTAAAAACTATCAAAATTTGAAGGGAAAGCTCCAACAGATCAGAAGCTATATAGCTCCACCGTAGGGGCTCTTCAGTATCTTACTATCACACGCCCAAATATTCTGTATGCGATGAACCAGTTTTGCCAATTCCAACGAGCACTGAATGACGTACATTAGACAACAGTCAAAAGGATCCTCCATTATTTAAAGGGCACCTTACATTATGGAAGCACATTACATCCTATTTCTTCTTTTGATCTAACTGCATTTCTCAATGCTGATTGGGCTGGTAATCCAGATGACCGTCGATCCACTTTTGGGCATTGTATTTTCCTTGGCAAAAATCACATCTCTTGGGGCTCCAAAAAACAGCCCACAATCTCTCACTCCTGTGCTAAAGCTGAGTATAGAGGAATTGCCTCCACCGCGTCCAAAATTTCATGGATTATTCACTTGCTTAATGAGTTGAAAGTAAAGGTTATTCACTCGCCCATCATTTGGTGGGACAACCTTTCAGCCACGTACATAGCTGCCAATCCGGTTCTTCAATGTCGTACAAAACACATAGAGCTGGACTATCATTTTTTCAGGGAACACATTCAGAAAGGCACTCTCATAATCAAATTTGTCCCTTCCATAGATCAAGTTGCTGATATTCTTACCAAGGGGTTATCTCGCTAGCAACACAACAAAATTTCTTACCAAACTAGCAGTTAACCACTCTCCTGTCAGATTTGAAACTCAAGCTTCTTCAACTAATCTTCAAGATTGCAATCGTCCACTTCTCCCTCATCTCTTATCCTATTGGTTGTAACCTCTTTCCTATCTCTTGTTCAAGGGATAACCACCTACTTTTATCTCCAACTTCTATCTTCTTTAGATTTCTGGATCTCTCTTGTAATTTCAAACTTGTAAACTACCTATAAATACTTGTATACAGATTTGATTGATGCATAGTTGATCAATAAGATTCAGAGTCAATTTTTCTTCACTTTGTTCTTCTTCTTTCTCACGTGCATTTACACTAGAACGCGAACTCCAGCACCTCTGTGGTGTAGTTCTGCTCTACAGTGCTCAACCCAGCAACGCCCCTGAGTTGCTGTGAATGCCGCAGCTCTGGGAATTAGAGAAAGAACTTCAGCGTAATGGTGAGCATTAGGCGCCGTTGCACTGCTCTCTTGGTGCAGTAGAAAAAGCCTGACATCGCGGTGCCAGAGTTGAGCATTGATTTTCTTTTAATGGTCAGGCGTCGTGTGAAGAACTCCATGCAGCGGCGCCAGATGACTTTCTGCTACACGTTTGAAATGAAGCTAAAGCTATTTCGAGGTATTATTACCTAGACTAAGTCAGGTAACTCATGAAAATACAATGGGAATGCCATGGGTTGGTTAGCAATCACCTAAGGAGGCTTGGGAATGGACAGGAACTCTTTGAAATCGCTTTGGGGAGCTCCAAATACCATAGAATCATTGAAGTAATCAGAATTGGAAGGGTGATTTCCACTTTGGAGTCGGATTTTGAGCTTCTAGGGATGTTTATTCTTTGTTCTTACTTCTGATTTTGTTATTTTCGTAGTTGTACTGTAATAAACAGGTATTATAATGTAGGTTTCGGTTTTAATTTGATGTTTTGGATTATGATTAGTTTAATTCCCTCTTTTGGGTTGTATAAACATCTTCTGAGACTTCAGATTGTAGTTTGGCTGAATTCAAAGCATGAATTGTGTTTTGTAGCTTTGTAATGAACTCTTTTGTGTGTTAACCAAATATATTAATCAGGGCTCTCCAGACTTTATTACTTGTACAAAATGTGTGCTTACGTACAACAGAAAATCTCTTCATTTATTGAAGTGTGGCTTTTGTCCAATACGCTGGGTCACCAAACTCAGCACAAAGGCGCCCATCTTGGCAAGTGAGCACCCCGACGTCCAGATCGAGTGCAGGAGCACTAGCAGAAATTAAGAAGACAAACCGCAGTGCCACAACATAGCACAGCGTCATGGTTGGCGCCACGGAACATGTCCGACGCCACTAGGCACCAGGTTACATAGGGCACTAAATATTAGTGGAATCTCCCGGACTCCTCTATAAATAAGCATTATAAATGCCCTTCGACCATCGTACCTCCGTGCCCTAGAGGCTGTGCAAGCTTTGGGGGATAGGAGAAACACATCTCATGAGCAAAGGAAGGAAAAAATAGTAGATTGGGAATTGAATTGGAGCTTCTTCTCCCTCTTTTATCTCTTATTCCCTTTTATTGTGTGTTTTCTTAACTACTATGCCTTGTATGAATTCCAATTGGGAATTTTCCCATATCCTTACTATTTCTTGTTTAAGTACCCTTAGGGGGTTTGTGATGTAATGTGATATTGGGTATGGATGCTTGTAATTTCAATTCATCTTAGTGTAATCAATCTTTTATTTAGTTTGATTGACATTATGGGAAGCTTTGTATACAAGAATATTAACGAACTCCTAGTGTAAATTGGATGTTCTTGTTGAGAACGAGAGGGTATACTAGGATTGACCCCCTTCAACCAACATCTGATCCCCAAATCGACTTTCTATTAGTGGCGGGTGAGGGGTGCGCCGGTGGACTTCGACTGAAACATCCTGACACAAGTGATCGGGTTGGTAGCGCTGATGGACCTTTGATTTAGACCCTTTACCTCAAGATACAAAAGGGCTAAGGTGGGAGGCATGGTCGTAGTGCCTCAAGAGAGGGCTACACGCTGTTTTCCAAATCCACTAATGAGCAAAGGAATTACACACCCAACTTAATTTGTGTGAATCCCTCATTTATCACATGACGCCATGTATCACTCTAGGGTGACTTCGTAGTTAGTAAGTTTTATTATCTTTTTGTATGTTAATGTTAGTGATTTTTGTTTGTAAGTGTTATATTGTTTTTTTGTTTGTGTTGTTTTTGTGTGTTTGTTGTTTGGTTGTGAAGTTTTTATCTATTTGTGGAAGTTGTTTGTTGAGCTGATTTGTTACTCTTTTTTGTTGTATTCAATAAGGTAGAGGTATGAGAGAGAACAGCAAAGGCCAATTTAAGGTTACAAAGTTTAGTCAGAAGAGTGGAAGATATGGCTAAAGGGGAGCCAAAAAGTCTGAGAGAGTTTGTTGTCCCTCAAGCTGGAGGAATGCACTCTAGTATTAGAAAACTGGCAATTTTGACAGGCAATTTTGACCAACAATTTTGATATCAAGCTGGAAATTATTGTAATAATCCAAACCTCCATCTAATTTTACTGGACTTCCCAATGATGATCCAAATGCACATCTTGCAGATTACCTGGAAATTTGTGAGACGTTCAAGCACAATGGCGTATACGAAGGTGCAATCTGATTGATATTGTTTCCATTTTTACTGAGGGACAAGATAAAGCACTGGTTAAACCCGCTGCATTCAAGTTCTATCACCATGTGGATAGACCTGGAACAAAAATGCTTGGCTAAGTACTTCCCTCCAGCCAAGATGGTAAAGTGCTGAAATGATATCAATATTTTCACGCTGATGGATCAAAAATCTCTTTAAGTAGCTTGGGATGGTTTTACGGAACAACTAAGGAAGCGCCCTCACCATTGAATCCCAAACAAGAACCATTATTGATGTGGCCGCGAGAGGAGAACAGATGAACATAAGTATTTATGAGGTGTACGACCTTTTGGAGAATATGGCGGCCAATAGCTACCAATGGAACACAGAGAGACCAAGGAGCATGCCCGAATAAAATCAAGGCTCAAGGATGCAAGTTGGAGTCTCCAAAGAAGATACCAACACGACAATCAAAATTCAGATGGATGCCTTGAATAAAAAAATAGTTGCCTTGGAAGATAAGCCTGCACAAAGTCCATTTGTGTGCTATAAATTATGAGATGGTTCTGGTCATGGAGTTGAAGTATGCACAACAACTGGGGAGAGTGTACAGTATGCGGAAAATGGAAACAACCTGTAATCCAACAAATACAATCCAAGCAGGAGGAACTATCCAAGCATTGGATGGAGAAGTGATCAAGGAAGCACATCAGCATCGACTCATGCGAATTATCAAAATTTTGGACAACAAGGAAGATTTCATAATCAGCCTTAAGCTGAGAAATTGAACTCCACCCATCAGTTGCAACTGAAAATGGTGCAGAGGCATGATAGATCCTTGAGAAATATGGAAATCCAAATGGGTTAGATGGCAAAAGCCATCTTGGCCTAAAAATGCAGCATAATTTCCAATAACCACTTCTTCATTGAACTCCAATTTTAGCAAAATTATATTTTGTTTGCTTCCTCGTGACATTTTATATATTTTCATTGCTTAATAGTTGCAAAAGTAAGTAAATTGAGGTTAAATGACCAATAAGATGGTCATTAAGGGTATGGAACTCTGGGTAAGAAATTTACTAATATGTGTTATGAGTTATGAAGAGTTTGATTGTTCTCTGCTTAAGGCATTGCAACCATTGTGTCAATTTGAAAGTGAATTTGAGTTTTGCCCAATGACAAACAAATGTTAAGTGTAGGGAATCTAATGGGAAACTTTGATGCCATTTTTTTCATACTTAATTTTTAGTGTTTTATATATATTTGGTGCCCAAATATACTGATTATTCTTAGTTTAAATTTAGGATATAAATAGAGGCATTAAATATAAAATGAAGCTAATTGGGGATTTTGAAAGGTTTCACCTTGTACCCTTAATCAGGGGTTATCACTGTAATATGAATCTGATTGAGATTATTCAATATTTTAAGGACCCAAAATAGAAATCTCTACAACATTTATTTTTAAATTTTGGAGAGACAAGGGCTGCTTCGAGGTCAAAATCTGGCTTGAAGTTGTTGAACCTGCACAACTGGAATTCCAGAATGATCCTTAGCCTCCAATTCAAACTCAAGATTTGATGTGATTTAATTTTCAAATCTTAGAGATCTGGTACACAAAAATCCTAATAGAGAACACAATTTTCCAGACTTTACCATATTGTATTCTTTCTTTTAAGTGGTCAAATTTGAATAGTATTGTTAGGATGAGAATTGGGATGATTTTCAAGATATGTATTAAGAGATTTTATGGGATTATGAATAGTGGATAAACTTGTATAAATAGTGGATAAACTTGTATAAATAGGGCAGCAGCCATCAGACTTGGGGGCACCATTCCTTTCTCTATTCCCTCTGCTCTAATTTCTGTCTTTTGTAATTTTCGTCATTGCACTCCATGGCTATAGTTCTACCATTGGTATAAGGAAACTGAAGCCTCAAAGTCAACAAAACTTGTGATGCCTAAATTGTCATTTTTTAATTTATACTTTGGAGTATTGGATTTTTTTTGCACTTATTTACATGATAGTTTCATTTACTTACTAGGAGGCCCACTAATGTATTGATCGTTACAATCTGCCACTAAGTTAGATATCAAACTTGTAATTCTTTGTTTTCTCTAATTTGTGAAGCAACTAAAATTTTATGATTTATTTCATCTGAAGTTGTTAAATTTAGGGAGAATTCCCAACTAAAATTAAATACAACCTCATGTGCTTGTGTAGTTTAGCTTCATCGATTCTCTAATTCTTACTACTATATTGAATCCTTAGCGCTTGTCTTAGGATAATTAGAAATTAGGGTTGATTAGATCATTATTTTCTAATTAGCTATGAATATGGAGAAATTGCCCCACTGTCGAATATTCAAAGAATAAATTGATATATGTGTGCATCAATTATCAGTTGTTGACTTCCAATGGTGATTGTAAACTAAGAGCAGTGTTTGTTGTTGATTGTCTTTTATATCTCAATCCGAATTATTCCTTGGTTTTTTAGTTTTTTCTTCTAAAATTTTTTTCTTTTATGCTCGAAGCCCAATTCTTATTTGTTGGACTAGATACTTGCAGTGAGAGCTATCTTTATACACCCAGCTACATTTGTTAGAGCAAAGGTTTTATATTTGGATGAACAGCACACCAGTGGGGTAAAGGTGTCGGGATAAGGTGGGGATGGATAAGAAATATTTGAATAAGCCACGTGTTCACAGGAAATTTGGATGGGAAAATGTAGGAATGGTGGAGTGGGAAGCAATGTGAAGACATGGTAGTCATGAGAGGAGATATGCTTCTTTTAGCTTTATCTTTCCTCTCGTTTCTTCATCTTTATTTTATTTTGCTTTTTTCATAATTCCTATTCTTCTTCAAAATTCTCTGTTGTAATCAATCATTTTTGGCAGTTCTCACCCTATTCTATCCCCAAACTTCGTTTTGGTGTGATGCAAACATATCCATTTAAAATTTAAGAATTTCCTTTCAAGTGCTAAATATTTTCTATTCTTCCAATCTCTACCACATTCAATGATTGAGATGGCCAAAAAGGCACGAAGTCCTAGCTGAGGCCGTTAGTCAACCATGGGTAATAAATCATGGGTATGCGCTCAAATTGTATTAAAATAAGAATGTTGCTCTCTACATAATTCAAATTTATTTATAAATTAGGTTTTATTTTTACTCTTCGTGCATCGCATGGATCACACGCTACTTATTTGTTAAAGTCAGTGTTTTCAAAACCAAACCGACCCATGCAATTCGCCCAGGTTCATTTGGAACCAAGGCTTCGAGCGGTTCAGTTCGCTTAAAAACTAGTAAAAGGCAAAAAACCGGATGACCCTGCTGGGTTTAATGGTTCAACCGCTGAACCCTTAAAAGGACCAAAGCGGTTGAACCATTCTAGTTACCATTGACCCAACCCATTTAAATTAACTTTAGACAGGAACTAAATTTGAAAAGTGATGAACCGGTCTAGTTAATTATATTTTATTTTTAAACAATATATTTCGTTTTAGATGATACTTTTTAACACTTTTAATAGTTGTTGTATTTTTAAACTTTCTTTATGAATATAGAAATCTTATTCTGAATTTTTTAATGAAATACAACTCTTTCCTGGTCCAACCACCAGTTGAATCAGGTCGAACTGGTTGAATCAGAATCGGATGCTCCACCGGTTCAATCACCGGTTCAGTTTTGAAAACATTGGTCAAATTTGTATGTTAATATTATTAGACTCTTTTCTTTTTTCTCCATTTGCACCGCTAATTTTATGCTAGCTGTTTTCTTAAGGCATCATGCTTTTTAAGTTCAAGGTTTAGAGGCTGTGGGAGGGGGCAGCGAGGTGTCTCTTGTTGACGCTTAAATTTTGACTACATCCTTTAGGAGTATTCAATTTCTTTACCTAGAAAAATGTGTCCTGTGAAAAAGAATAACAAATAATGAATAATGAATAATGAATATTTAATCAAAAAATAAAAATTAAACATAAAAATATGATGATAAAAAATAAAAATAAAAAAGACTTCTTTCAAATTAAAAAGTATCTCCCTATAACTGAAAATGTCCAAAAAAAAAGAAAGGTCTCATTCACTACACATTTACCCCCACAACAGGAAATAAAAAATCTATAAGTAAAAAGTTATTTTTCTAAGGAATATTTCTTTTTAAAATGGAATTAACAAATTTTTTTAAAACTTTACTTTGGATAATTATTTTTTGGCGTAAGTGTGTCTTAAGATGAATTACTTTTTTCCTTTTCTTTCATTAAATATCTATTTTTTAAGCCAAATGAAAGAGGATCATCATATTTATTTTTGTGAGTATGATGGAAATATTTTAGGAAATGAATCCGTCTTTGATAAATTTAGTGAAAGGAATGTCATTCCTTTTAACGAAAATAATTATAAATTTTTAATTATGTCATGAAAAAATCTGCAAAGTATTTATTTTTAAAGTTAATCACTCATAAAGTGCAAATATAACAAATAGCAATAATAATGCCATGTATCTTTTGGATTTAAAATTCTAAAATTTTATGAGGTACGATTTCAAAATTCATATGATATGGTACTATAATCATCATAACAAATAATAAAAGATTATTACTAACCATATTTTTAATCCTATATATCGATTTATTAATCTGGTATAGAGGCATTTCAAAGTCTCCAAAGCATGAAAATTTTTCATAAACTGTAATATATTTTATATTATGTCAATAAAAAATCAAATAAAGTTTTCATTTACAAAACATTTATATAATTAAAATATAAACATGAAAAATACTTTCAGTTTATAATACAATATTATTTATCAATAAGAATTTTAAAATTCCTTTATTTAACTTTGAAGCAAAAATTTTTTGTTACCTAATCTTTTCATGTTTTAAAGTTTCCCCCTTCACCCAAATTTCTTGCTTGCGTCATGTACAATATGGGAAAGTTGGAAAACCGAAAGATCTGTTACATTTATCCCAATTATTACACGCATAAAGACATAATAATGTTACAATGTTTTCTCCAAAAACAACAACATGACCAACAAAAACAAAACAAAGACAAACAAAAAAAAGCTATATGAGGTGTAAAGCCTTCCCCACCATATTTTTAGTTTTTTCAAAAAATTATATCAATACTTCCTGATTTTACTTCGAGGTTTTACATCATGATGTGGCTGCATAGTTGGCGGTTTAAATAAGAGAAAAATCTAGAGTTTAGGGTTTACCCATAAAATAGGTAGATAATATTTTATTAAAAAAATTATTTCTTGCAGATTTTATCTCTGAGTTTATTGATGCCACGTCAAGATGCAGAGCCTTGAAAGTAAAAAGCTACAGTAATTATATCACTGCTATTTGTTTTTATCGAAAATAGAGTTTGCATTCATAAAGTGGTAATGTCATCAAGTGAGTTTATCTGGTTACAGTGATCCAGAAAAGATAGAGCTGGGCGGCGCCCATTTTGTGAGCAGTCTTTAAACATTTCAGATTTCAAAAAACAAGGAACCGTTTCCTTCCATATTCTTAGACGAAACAATCCTTCTTTAGACTGCGATGACTAGGGATGTAAACGGGAGCCGATTACCCGCTCTACCGTCCACCCGATTAATAAACGGAGCAAAACGGAAATAAAATATTATTATCCGTTTACCGCTCTACCATTTACCCACTCTACTGTTTAATAAATGGACGCAAATAGAAAAAGCTCTTCCGAACCCGTTTTTCCCGTTTACCGTTTAAGTAAAGGTAATATAGTAAATTTATATATCTACTTAGTTTAATCATAAAATACTTATTTTTTATATAAATAACCTTATAATATTTTTTGTCACTTATTATAAAAATTTGTAGAGTTGAAAAGATTGGAGATAATTTGAATATATTTAAATATTTTGGTAATTATTAGAAGTCAATATATATTGACTTTAACTCATGTTCTCATAAAGAATCCTTAGTCATAGTCATAGACTCATAGTCATAAAGGATAGATCATATATTGTAAATTCATAATTAACTACATAAGGTAGTATTAGTAATCCAAGATAAAAAAATTTTATTTTTCTTACAAATGTCAGATTTTATACAAATGACAAATATTTTTATAAAAGTAAACAACTATCATTCAAAAATAAACATATTATAATTCATAATAAAAATTATATAAAGATAAACATAGTAATAAACAAATACACGAGATGATTTCATATTTTTTCAATTAGCTTACATAATTCAATTTTTTTGGCCCATAACATATTACGTCATATACCCTAAATTCTTTATAAGTTATAAGTAAAAATTACTAGTTACTTACTTCTCTAATTAATTAATATTCTAATTTTGATTTTCCCTCCCTCTCTAGTCCCTAGTCATTGACTCATTGCTCCGTATGCAATTATGCTATTTAGATTTTAGATTTTTCCTAATTGATTCCTTGTGTATTTAGATATTATTTAGTTACACCCTAAATTTCTTATGCAATTATTGCCATTATAGCATAGCATTAATAATTTAATACAAGTAACATTGTGACAAGCAATAAGTTATTAGTTATAACTTATAACTTACAAATTACAAGTTACAAACTTACAACCCTATTATATTATTCTATTACTAATATACTATTATACAATTTAGACTATGTAGTTATTACTTATTATCCTTCGGACCCACTTACGTTCTTCGCGGCCTTCTCTCCTTTCTCCTTCTTGCTTCTCGGTATCCCTTAGACCTAAAATCTAGAACTCTAAGAGTAAGACTCTAGTCTCTAAATGGCAAAATCAGACCTAAATTTACCCATCGATTTCGTGGAAGACGACTTTGACGAGTCTGCAAACAACAATAGTTCTCTCTCGCTCGAGGCATACGAGGAAGCTCCTAGTCCTAGCGCAAGGTATTTGATTCTCTTCTTCCTCTGTTCGTCTCATTCTCTCTCTTCTCTTTTGGTTTTAGGTTATATTCTTCTCTCTTTGTTCGGTTTCCTTTTCTTTTTCTATCGGTGTTGCAATTTTGTTTTTCTCTTTTCGCTTTTATATTTCTTTTCTCTTAGGTGTTCTAGTTTTCTCTGCTATTTTCCCTATTGCCCAAATGCCCAAATCCTTAATCTAACTTTCTCTTTTTACGATTTGCCCTAATGCCCTAATCTAACTTTCTCTGCGATTTGCCCTAATGTCCTAATAGTTTTTTTCTCTTTCTCTCGATTTGGTCTGACATTCTTACAAAGCAGTAAGACCTAAAAAAATTTGAAGCAAACAGAGGCAAACGTGTCCGTGCTAGTTAATGTTTTTCCATTTCCGTGTTTTTTATAAACTATATGTAGTTGTAGAGTTCTCTGTTTTTAGCTTTCATTTCACAAGCTGCTCAAAATTTGTGTTCATCCCATGACAAGTGTGCAGTGGCTGGATAATTCGTGCACGAGTGCATCTTGTTTAATTTGATTCAAGTTCTTTAGCGTTTCGGGAAGAGACCGTTTTACTTGTTTTTCTTATTATTAGTGCCTTAATACTGAAATTATCTGTTGAACTCTGTTTTCTGGTTTTTTATGCTGATGTCATTACGATCTGTATATTCCTCTTTCATTTTTTTGCTAAAGAAATTTGTTTGTCGATTTATTGTGAATTCATACTATGAAGTGCAATGGATGGTAAAATCATAATGTGAGGAGATTTTGGGTTAGTAATTTAATCCACCACATGGTTCTTTTTTGTTTTATTTTGTGTTTTCTTGGAGTGCAATAGATTGTTATTAGTTTTTTAATGGTTTTGTGCTCCACACACTTTATGATAGATTTACTCCAATATTTAAAATGTTTGAAGACTCTGAACCTTCACTTATGTCTGGGGATAAGGGCAAGAAACTTGCTGAAATTGTCTCGCCTCCTCAAATTGCTAACACTTCCACTCAAAGTTTGCCTAGGAAAAAAAGGTTGACTTCTACAGTGTGGGAGGACTTTGTTAGGGATGAATTGTCTTCAAAAAACGTTTTTACTACTTGCAAGTATTGCAATGCGAGATTGGCTGCTGATTCCTCTAAAGGAACAAGTCACCTCAATTATCATAGAAATACGTGTATCCAAAAGAGATTGAAAAAGAGATTAGTAAAAGATGCTGGTCAAATGTTGATCAATTTGGATGCGCAAGCTGATAGGATTAAATGTGTGAAAAATTTTAAATTTGATGCGCAAGCTGATAGGATTAAAGGTGTGAAAAATTTTAAATTTGATGCACAAGTCTCACATCAATGTCTTGCAAGAATGATTGTTATACATGAGTACCCTTTTTCTATAGTTTAGCACGTGGCCTTTACGGAGTTCATTAATAGTCTTAAGCCTCAGATGGTGAGGGTTACCATAAGAGATACATGCATGAAGGTAAATGAAACTAAAAAAACAAAATTGTATAATACTTTGGATTCCGTTTCATCGAAAATTAGCATTACTTCTGATTTGTGGACATCGGGACAGAACCAAAGATTATATCATTAACTGCACACTATATTGATAGTGATTGGAAACTGCAGAAGAGGATTTTCAACTTTACACATATTCCCTTCCCACATACTGGTGTAAACATTGTTGAGAGAATATCTGACAAATTGCTTGAGTGGAATATTGAGAGTAAGATATCTTCTATTGTGTTGGATAATTCTAATGATGTTGTTGCTCGAGAGCTTCATAGGAAGCTTATGAGTAAGGGTATTCTTCCTTTGAATTGTTCTCTTTTCCATGTACAATGTTGTGCACATATATTAAATTTAATTGTGCAAGATGGATTGGGTGAAATTGCTCATGTAATAGAGGGTGTGCGGAATTGTGTCAAGTATGTAAAGTCTTCAACAGGTAGGAAAGAGAGATTTGAAGAAGTTGTAAGTTAAGTTAGAGCCCCTCAAAAGCAAAAAAAAACATTGGATGATCTTTACAAGGAATATTGCTCTCAAAGTGAAACTTCTTCTTCTAGTGTGGGTGTTTCCACATGTGAGTCTTCAGATTTAGAGAAACCATATGACACATTTCATCCACTACTGAAGAAATCTCCTTTTGGATATAGAGATTTCATGTCTAGTAAGGGCTTGATAAATGTGAAATCTGATTTAGAGGTTTATCTAGATAAAGTAGTGATTCCAGTGCCTCTCCATGAATCAGCTGATGTTTTGGAATGGTGGAAAATTAATCAGTTCAAGTACCCACTAGTAAGCCATTTTGCACGTGATTTCTTGAGTATTCCAGTGTCTACAGTGGCATCAGAGGCGGCATTTAGTACCGGTGGTAAGGTGATAGACCAGTGTAGATCCAGGTTGAACCCAAAGATGGTAGAAGCATTTAAGTGCACACAAGATTGGTTAAGACATGCAATGAAAGGTAATTGTTATTTTTTATATGTGAAGTTTATTCAGTTAATTGTATGTTTAATATATATTTTTGTTCTTCAGGTTAAATTGATGACATTGGGTTTGGTGCATTATACTCTAGGGCTGAAGTTGATTCTGAGGACGAGGATGAAATTCTTTTTTCTTGAAGACTGAGGAGTGCAAATGGTTTTTTGGGTTGGACAATTTTGCATATAAAGTATTAAATATATTTGAATGTCAATTTTAAGTGTAGGAGACAATTTATATTTCTATTTGATTTTTGTGTTACGTAACTTGTATTTTGAACTCTTGAAAAGTGTTGTATTTGATTGTTTATTAGTAATTTTCTTAATTTTTCCTCTATTTTTTGGTTTTTTTTTGTGATTTTTATATTTTTTTATTATTTACCTGTTTATTACCCGATTACCCGGTTTTCCGGCGGATATTAAACAGGTAAGAATTTCACGAAACTAAACGGATACAGACGGTAACGGGTATAGGGTTCAAAAATATAAACGGTAGACGAAAACCCATGACCCGTACCGTTTATTACCCGTTTACATCCCTATCGATGACCCTTCCTTTGCCAGTCTGTCGGCCACGCTATTTCCTTCCCTGAAGATATGTGTAATGTGGTAGGTAGGATGCTTCCGAAAAATGGTTATACACTGCTCCACCAGTAGATTTAATCGCCAGTTCCACGTTGTTTGTTGCTGGATTGCCATAACCGTCAGCAGAGTCTCCACCATATTTACACCATACATATTTGAGTACTTTAAGAAGATTATGGCAGGGAAACGAAAAAAGTTGACAGCGAAAGTTGGACGACCAGAAAGACGTTTTCTTTTTTACCCGGTTCTTAAAACACACATAAAGGGTGAAAAATATAAACCATAAGTACTTCATGTATATTTTTGTCATAAAACACTAAGATTAAACATATGATAACTCTTTACGGAGGTTCGTTACATGTAGCAACAGTGCTGTCATTTTCGGTGGCTCTTATTCTTCAACATTATTTGTTATTTATTTTTTTTATGAGTTCACCTCTTCAACATTTTGAAAGTTTATTCACATGTAAGCAATCATACTATCACTTTCTCGGCCATCTTCTACTAGGCGCCCTTGTATCCACCTCTTCAACATTGCCAAAGCGGCCTTTGGCTGATCCATTGGGACCATATGACCAGCATCGTGGACCTATCAACCACGGTAGAACTTTTATTAGACGAAGGTAGTAATTTTATTCAAAGAATGGAACATGATTTGCGCTCATGACATCAGGAAGAAAACTATTGCAAGTTCTCCCCTTTTCTCATTTTTTTTTATTCATTTGATCTAGGTACATGGTATCAGAGAAGGCTTAGGTATAGAAGTTGCCCAATCCATTTGAAGAAGCCAACCAAATTCAGGTGTCCAAATTGTCCTACCAAAAAAGGTTTGTTCTTTTTGTTTTTTTTTTTTGCCATATAATAGATTGATCTGAAGCTTGCTTACGATCATTGTCAGATGTCTATTCAAGGGAAATAAGCATTGTGATGGTTTGTTCCATTGTGTAATTAGAATTTGCAAATGATGTTTTAAGTTTGTAGAGAGATCAGGCGACTTTCTGAGTTCTATGTTGACCTTATCCAGAGTTTTTTCTTTTCATAATTTTGAGGTTGCTCATAACAAAAAGCTCGGGAGACCGGCCCATCTTTTGTTGACTAATCAAACAACTTTCAACATTTTTTGTTACATGATACCTTTTGGCTAATGGCATTTGTTTAATTCTGAAGGAATCGTAGTTAGTTTTCTATGACTACGTTGGATTTCTTTGGGTTATTGGATACCTTTAGCACAGCATGAAAAAGTGTGCAAGTAACGATGGATTGAGTTACGCTACGCGCATCCTCGAGGGTGCGCATTTAGTCCACTCCCCCTTATGTTGGTGCATTTATGACACCTCAATTTCTAATGTTGGTCCACGCACATGAGAGGAGGTGGACAAAATGAGCACCCTCGAGGGTGTGCATAGCATTACTCTGATGGATTTTATTGACAGTTTACCACGATCCGAGGGTTTTACAGTGATTCTGGTAGTGGTGGACTCTTTGAGTAAATACTCATTTTATTCCACTCTGGCGTTTGTAAACGGCAGCGACAGAGGCAGCCGCTTTTATGCGGGAAGGGTCAGATTGCATGATGTTTTTGAGTCTTTAGTGACAGATCACGACAGGTTTTCTTATGCAAATTTAACAAAGAACTTCTCTAAATGCAAGAACCCTTTTGAAATGTTGGACGGCATATCACCCCCAAACAGAGGGACATAATGAGGTGGCTAATTGGAGTGTGGTCCTATCGGATACTCAGCACTGGTCGTGATGACTAGCATGGGCCGAATACTGGTATAACACTTCTTATCACAGACTACACTGTTTAAAATCTTGTATGGACAAGATCCTCCACACTTGGTGTATTATGGCCATCACAAGACACCCATTTCACAAGTGGATTTGTATTTGAATGAGTGAGATAGACTATTGTCAAAACTCCAGCGGCACTTGGTGTGGGATCAACGAATAGAAACATGCAGATGCTCATCGACGGGAAGTCCAATTTGAGGTGGGGGAGCTTGTGTATCTAAAGCTTCGCCCTTATAGACAGAAATCAATGGCTCGCCCATTCGAGGTTATTGAGAGGAATGGGGCATTGGCATATCCTTTGAATCTCCCTACATCGACTACTATTCACTCCATCTTTCATGTGTCTCAATTGCACAAGGCCATTGAGAACCAGTTGTCGTCCTCTTCACAACCGTCGACTTTGACATTGTATAAGGAGGTACTGTTAGAATCGGATCAAGTGGAGGTGGTGTGGCTGGGACTAAGGGGAGATAAGGAGGTCCTTATTTGTTGGAAGGACATGCCTGAGAATGAAGTGTTGTGGGACCTTTTTGAAGTCCTTAAGCGGCAATTTCTGGAATTTCACCTTGAGCACAAGGTCACTCATTGGCGGGGGAGTAAAGTTGATTAGTTAAATTCATGTTGGTTTTTATCTATGTATTTTTACTCTTTTTTACTGAGTTTGACCCGTTTGAGCCAATTTTGCCTTTAAATGTAGGATATTCACCAAACATGCCAAAAGAGTGAAGATAGAGAAAATCCGGCTAAAAGAGCCCAAAACCAAACAATTTTGTCTAAATTCTGATCAAAACAGCAGAGCCAACACCACACGACTTCACAAAGCAGAATCGTGGCATCATATATAGTAGTCCGACTGGCAGAAAAGAGGATCCACGCCACAACACAACTACCCCAAGCTACAAAGCGAAAGATAAAGGGCAAAAACATTAGACTTTACAAAAGTGAATAGCGCTCCAGCCTCAATACCTATCGGTTTTTACTAATGTATTTTCATTGTTTTTCGATTGAGTATGGCCAGTTTAAGCCAGTTTGCCTTTCTAGTGCAAAGTATTTACCAAACATGCCCAAAGAGCAAAGATAGAGAAAATCTGGCAAAAAAGACTAAATCCGAACAATTTTGTCTAAGTTCCGATCAATACTGCAAAGCCGGCGCCACACAACTTCATAAAGCAGAGTCATGGTGTCAAATTTATCACACCGACTAGCAAAAGATAAGATCCACGCCACAACACAGCTGACCCACGCCACAAAGCGACAGGTAGAGGACAAAACTGTCAGAATTTATATAAGAGGACAATGTTCCTGCCTCAATTTGAACCCCTACCTCAATGTTGTGAAGCCCCTGCCTGAATTTGAGGCCCTTCTCAAATACATTGAAGCCGCTACGCTGGACTGAGGCCCCTGCCTCAATTTGAACACCATGGCGCCGCACTCCAAAAGAGTGAAACAATCAATGTTCACCCATTGTTGCCTATAAATAGAAGATGAAAGGGGACTTGGAAGGGAGTTCAGAGAGTTGAGAAATCTTAGGAGTTTAGGAGTTTGAGAGTTTGAGCATTCTGACAATCCAGAGAGAATTCAGGTTGGGAGAAACCTGGCTGGTGTGAGAAGTCTTTAGTAATCTCTGAGGGGTGGTGTGAGAAATCTTTAGTAATCTCTGAGGGCTAGTGTGAGGAGTCCGAGGGAACTCTTTCTACTGAAGGATTCTCTGGTGCCGGCTGCTTAGAGATCGAAAGGGTAGAAGGGAAATCAGCCCCTCAAAGGTAAGGAGAGATTGTGATGTTTCCGAGTCCAACCTTGGCGAAGCTATCACCCGTACTGTTTACATTTCAGCCCCTCAAAAGGAAGCAGAGATGTTTCATATCTGTTGTTCTAGACATGGATCTGTTTATTGTAAAGTGGGATTTGTCCTTGTTTATTTCAATGTCTAGCTAAACCCCCGTTGGGGGTGTGGATCTATAAGTTTTTATGCATCTTTAGTTTGATTTGCTACTATTCAAGCGTAAGTATGTCACTGTAAATGTTGCTAGTGTTGGGCGTCAAGAGCACATCGGTGTCTAATAACCATCAGAGTGTCATCAAAGAACTCTCGATCTCGACATAGTAGAGCAGAGCAGATAGACATTAGCTAATGTAAAGTTTTCCTTACCCTAATGGCGGGAAAGGAGAAGTGTGAGTGTGCCGAGCAACAACCCTGAAGGGGTTGGACATCCAAACTCTTAGGGCATTGTATGACACCTGCGATAAGAAAGAAGACACAAATGTAACGCGAGCAACAGCCGGTTACACGTACGTTTACCCCAGGATCTACTGGTGACTGGAACATGATTGAGCAGTAATTGAGGTGAAGATATATAGCACATAAAAACACCCCTCTTGCTTCCAAAATTAATACTCCTAGCTTTCAACTCTCTTTATTCTCGTACTTAGCAAATAGTCCGAGAGGAACTGGCAGCTCTTTCTTAGATTATTTGGGTTATAGATATAGGAATTATGCGTAAGCTCAATAGTTCATTCAATTCCTTGTGGGATCGACGCGGTCTTACCGAAAATTTATTACTCGACGAAGTGTGCACTTTCTATGATGTTTCATTCATTGTGGGTAATTAGCTTAACTATAGGTGGGAGCGTGGGGGTCAGAAGGTGAGTGTGGAATTTGTGACTTTGCTTTACAGTAGAATAGATCTGGGAGAGTTGATCTATCTCTCGAATCATACATCAGTTGTCTTCTAAATTTGCTATAATTTTCGTGGTGAATCAATGAAGGTTAGTACTTTCTCTCGTTTTCTCCTTTGGATCTTATCATCTTCATCTACCTAGGCATTTCAAAACCTTGAATGATCTAGAGCTTGACCTCATTTGTCTCATTTTGTTTTCCTATCTTTCCCTTCCAACCGTCGCAATGGTTAACATTCAGTTTTCTATCTATTCCTAAGACTATGGCCAACACTTTGTCTAATGGAGGGCAACTATGGTTAATGAGTTGTTTGCTTTAGAAGAAAAACAAAGTTGGGTGTCATGTGATCCACCAGACGGTGTTGTGGTGTTTGGTTGTAGGTGGATTCATACAATGAAATTTACTAAAATAGGTGCTGTCTTCAAAAGCATGAGGCTTTGTCTGGTTGAAACGGAATATAACAGACATTGTAAGAGAACCATGGTGACAATTCTTCTCTAACAGCTGGTATGAATTCTATAAGCATCATAGTAATGTGGCTACTAAGATGCACTGGCCATTTTACCAGCCTGTATGAAGAATGTTTTTCTATAGGGATCTGATTGAGGAAGTTTTATGCAGCAACCACTAGACTCGGTGAGGAGAAAGCAAGTATGCAACCAATTGATAGTTATATATGGTCTAAAGCAAAGTTCACACATGTACTTAGAGAAATTTAGTGCATTAGTTTTGCAATTTGGGTTTATATAGTGGGTCAAATCACTAGAGTTTTAACAAGGGCAGGTCTATAGGTTGTGTCATTCTTATTGTTTAAGTGGATGAAATTCTTATTTCAGGTGATGACCTTGCAGAATCGCATTTTCGAACTACGGATCTTAGGACACACATTTTTTGGGATTTAAGGTGACTAGGAAAAATAGATATTCACTTATCCCAAGAGGACTACTTTACTTGATCTATTAACTGCTTTAGGTATGTTGGTATGTAAGCATGCATAAACTGCTTAAGAAGTAAATGCACAGTTTTTTTGGTCAATCATCAACTTTGTTGCAGAACAAACAACAGTTTCAAAGGTTGGTAGGAAATCGAGATGTAGGGCTACGACTCATCTAGGTAGTGTTGATAAATGCCGGAAAAGCATTTGATGCAGATTATGTCGGATTCTAATCTGATAAAAAGTCTACTGGTGACTACTCTATCCACTCCACAAACCAAATATGTGAGCTAGTTTGGATTTGGTCTTTATCAAAGAGTTTATAGTTACACCTTCCTATGCCCAAAGAATGCAATAATAAGAGTACTACTTTCCTTGCAGATAATGTAGTTTTTCACAAATGGTCGAAGCATGTAGAAGTAGATTGTGGTAGAGCTGGTGATGAAAGATCTATTTTCTACACCATTTCGATAAGGAAAAGCAACAGGGCACAATCTTGTCTACCAAAAAACCTAGTTTGAGGAGGATGGGAAGGAGGGTTAAATTGTAAAAACAGACACGTATGTTTACCATTTTACCCTCCACCCCCTGTAGAATGTAGGTGGTTCAGGGCCTGGTTGGTTGACCAGGCGCATATGCCATATATATATTTGTGCGGGTATTCATGGGTGTGGCCCTACTTCAATGGTGCTATGTAATTTTCCTCTCGAATGCAAATTTATGTTTCTAATAAAAGGAAGAACGATTTTGTGCTCATGGCAGCAGGGAGAAGGCTCTTCTGAGTCCACTTCTCATTGTTTGAATTCGATCCAAGTATGAGTCACAAATAGATTTTTAAAACAATTAGTTTGGTGATTGGGTGGAAGCAAAAGAATAGGCAGCACTACCTTGAGGAAACTGACAGGACCAAAGCTTTTCAGGACTCCAGCTTCTACACCATCAACCTTGAAAGGAACTGTGGATGCTGAACCAAACTGTTCCTGACCAGACCATTCCATGGAATGAACCCATCTTGAGTTACCTGCAAGAGCAGAGAAATATGAGTGCTCACACAATGATATAGGGCAGTGGGAGGATGGCCAGATCAGAGACACGCACCAAGCCAGTTGCAAATGAGATCATATTCCCCTGCATACACAAGCATCTTAATCCCATCTTCGACAAGAACAGGGATGCCAACCTCTAAATTCCTCATCCAGTCGGTAAGCATAGCCTGGTAAACAGTTGGACTGCAGGAGACAAAGTCTATGTCACCTACTCCCAGAGCATTCCTGACAGACTTCTGGTTAAGAAATTTGTCCATGTTGGAGAAATCGTAGCAGAGATCACCTTCACACTGCTTTCTGACATCATAGTACTGCAGAATGAAAATAACTAAGATTATACTATAGAGCCCCGACATGAGAGCCCCGACATGAGAGCCCCGACATGAGAGCCCCGACATGAGAGCCCCGACATGAGAACCCCGACATGAGAGCCCCGACATGAGAGCCCCGGCATGAGGGTGAATAGTGAAATATATTACTTACATTTATTTCTCCAGCAACTGACATGATTGAATTGAATATGGTGTTGCAAACCAAATAAGAAGCCAAGCAAGCAGCACTACCTGATGTGCCTGAACACAAGCATATATAATTCAAAGAGTTTACAAAGAAAAAGGCTGAGGATTCTAAGGTTGAAAAACCTTAAGCAAGCATTAAAATGGTTGTGATTTGCATTTCAACACTGAACAATCTTCATTCAAAGTGAAGAAAAAGCTTTCAAACTGATAGCTTTGACATAACATTCTAAACTATGTACAACAATCTGGACCATTGGTCATGTTTGGAAGAAAAGCAATTAATGCAATATTTAACACAATAGTCTTGAAAAGGATATATGAATGTGGAGCACAGAAAGATAAAGTGCAGCTGTTGCATTAAACAAAGAAGGAATGTTACTTTTGGACTTTTTATCCAGTAAGAGCCTCCAGAATCAATGGTGGCAAAAAACACACAACATACACTGGAAAGTGATAATATGTAAAATTACCACAAAGCTTGATAGCAAGTTCGCAGGCTGGCAAAATCTTGTTGATTCTATTGTAGTCAGCTTCTTGAATAATTCCCATGTCCTTTGCATAATCTGTATATGCTTTGTACTGGATTGCAGGATTGGTAAGCCCATTACCAATAGCAAAGCCCTGCTCAAACATCTCACAGTAATTGAAAATCATCATGGAAACCATAAGAGAAATTCGGTCTTTGAAGAAAGGAAAAGATTAATCTTACCTTCAAATTGACATGGATGCCTTCCTTAGCTTTGTTTCCTAGGTGCACACGACTGGCAAGCGCAGGAATATAGTGCCCAGCATATGATTCCCCAGTTATGTAAAAGTCATTATTCGCAAACTGAGGATGCTCACTGAAGAAAGCCTGGAATATGATTAAAGAAATCAAATATGGGAAAAAGAATATAATGTTCTCACATCACTACAACATGATACAGACCTGCAAGAAATCATAGAGATCATTGCTAAGATCCTTCTCATTGCGACGAAGATCATGCTTATCTGTGGTGTAACTAAAACCAGTACCAGTTGGCTGGTCAACAAACAACAGATTTGACACCTGTAGAACAACAAGAGGGTGAGCAAGTGCTTTTTTCGCATGTCTATATCAAATATAAGTGCAAAATGCAAACAAAAAGACAGAACAGACTTGCTACTCACAACAAAAAAGAGTCACAGATGAGCCGCATGCACAGCAATATCATGCTTTCTTGCATGTGGTGTTAATACAGAAGGCTACATCTCAACATAAATGAAGTTATCCTGATTTATGGACACAAAGCTCAGTTTTTAGATAATTATTCCTCAATTTCTCAGATTTATACTTCACTCTGGTTCTGTGTAATTTCATTTGATATCCTTATCCAGAACCTAATTGTTAATTTTCCAATTTTCACACACGAAAGGTCCTCACATTTTTTTCTGGTGTGTCATCCATTTATACAGAGAAAATCACTGGTAGAACTTAGCATCAAATAAGATCTAACTTTGGGATGTTTCAAAGTAATTCCTCAATTTCGTCGAGAAAATTGTTCCTCCTGGCCGAACATGGCTAACTTAATTAGGTAAATTTTGAAATCATTATTGATCGCCCACGATCTTGAATATGAATTTAGTTCATTAGAAAGAGCTCTTACCTTATCCCAACCATATTCGTTCCACAAGAGAGACATGTTTTTTGCAATGGTGAAAGGTCCATTCTCATAAAAGACAGCCAACTCGCTGCTACACCCTGGTCCACCCGTTAACCAAAGAACAACCGGATCGTCCTTGGTATTCCGCGACTCGAAGAACAGGTAGAACATTCTACAGTACCCAAAGAAGGAATAAGGACACCGACCAGCACATTAACAAACATATGTACAGTAACTTCCACTAATTTGAACAGAATAAAACTCAAATCAGAGCTCCATATAATTAGACCCGTTTTCATTGTCCAGACCCGAAGACTAAAAGAATACAAATCCAAGCAAGAGTTTGAAAATCCCCCAAAACTCCAACACCCCTGAGGAAGCAAAAGTAAGCTTTTTATAAGCTACTCATACCTTGCACCATGACTATGCGCTAGTTTATAATACCCAGCATGGTGCCCGAGGTCGTCAACCGAAACACCAACTTTAGCAGTAAGACCCGGGAACTGGAACAGCTTCTCAGTTATCTTCGGCAATCGAGAGTCATTAGACGACTCGACGTTGGCGTCTTTAGGGAAGAGATTAAGCTGCCCGATCAGGGCTTCCGCCTGCTGGGACGGAAACTTTGCATTGGGAGGGAGAAAAAGATCGTCTACGGGAGAGGTTGAAGAAGAAGAAGGAGAGAAGAACAGAATAAAAGAGACTAAGAGGAGAAAACAAACGTTCGCCATTACCGCCTTCTGATAGTCTGCGTTAACGTTTGAACAGGGGAAGAGGGCTTAAATGGGGAAAGACACCAGAAAGAAACGCAGGAATGGCGGAGAAAGTGGAACGGTGAGTGTGGCGTGGAAGCGCGACGCTAGATGCGTACAAGCTAACCAAGGAACAAGACGACAAAAAAGCCCCTCCCAATTCCCATCCTAACAAACCCCCTTCCTGCTTTTGTTTGTAAAGTTGAATTGGCGTGAGGCAGTGAGGACCGTCTTATACGATAAGGTTACCTTCGTTCTGGTTTATTTAGTGTAAGCTAAGCTCTCAGAAAAGGTTAACCTTAGTTCTGGGCATCAAACCGGTAGAGCATCCGATTTAGGTAACCTTAGTTCAACCAGGTTCAACTTAACCTGGTATGAGTTGTATCTAATTAAAAAAATTCATAATAAGATTTCTATATTTATAAAATAAGTTTAAAATACAACAACTATGAAAGTGCTAAAATATATATCTAAAATAAAATATAATGTTTAAAAATCAAACATAATTAACTTCTTGAAATAAAATATCCTTCTAAAATACAAAAAATTCTTTATTTTCTTTAAAATCTATACATCTAAGTATTTCCGCCACTAATTCCATCTCTTTCCACATCTTCACCTATATTAACAATCTCATCATCCTGTTTTTCATCCATAATAGCTGCAAATATAAAAAAATATTAATTAACATATATAAATCAAAATAACATACACATGTTTAATTATGCAAAATTTATATTATTGTACCTTCTTCTCTATATTGCACTAAAATTGGTTGCACATTTTCCAAAATTTGATTTTTTATATCATCAAGTACTGGAGGATCTATTTCTGCTACCCATTTTTCTGATAAATCGATATTCTCAAAAACAAAATGGATCATAGCTTCTCACTTTAGCTTGATTCTTTTTCCTACAACAAAAATTTTAAATTACAATCAACTAATAAATTAAATAATAAATATTTGAAATGTAAGGTTAGTTTATTTGACTTGCAATAATCTCAAATTATAATGGACATATACAAGATCATTAAATCTTTTGTGTTCTAATCTATTCATTTTTTAGTATTAATGCGTTAAAAAATGCTCCAATTGAGCTCACAGCCATATGCACTACATGTTTGAAATGCGGAGCACTATTCCCAAACGTTCCCGCCATTCGGATACAAAAAGTTGATAACCATTACCTTATATAAAATTAATTATATTAATAAAAATACGTCTATAGAAAGTAGAAACATGTATACTTACTTGGGAGCATCTTGTCATGTTCATACATGCCACAGTTATTTTGGCAAGCGCCATAGTTGAGAAGTTTGACTCACGCGTCGCCACACATCAAAAGGGCGGAATCGACAAATATCACCACTCTTGCCTATAAAGAGCGAAGAGGGGAAACTTTGAAAGGGCCTTTCAATGAGAGAGCTTGAGGAGTTTAGAATTCAGAAGTTCAAGAGCTCCAAGGAGGTCCAGAGAGGCAGAGATAGTGTAATCTCTGGAACATGGAGAACAAGCCAGAAGGGGAAGAAGGGAAATCTGCCAGCCAAGGGAAGGAGAGATCGTTCAAACGTTGGATCAAACCTTGGGTAAGCTATCTCCCTTACTGCTCTTTATATTTCATTTATCCTTATTTGTGTGTTTGATAGACATGGATCTTGTGATTGTCATGGGGGTTTCGTCCTTGTTTATCTCAATGTCTAGCTAAACCCCCATAAGGGGTGTTAATCTATTATGTATATGCATCTTTAGTTCAATTTATGTTATTGTTCGAGCATAAGTACTGTGTTGGACATCAAGAACACTTGGGTGCTTGATCACCATCCAAATATCTTCAAGGAATTCCTCTCAATCTCGACATAGTAGAGAGGGGTAGATAGACATTAGCTAGCATAAGTCTCCTTGTCCTAATGGTGGGAGAGGACGATTCGTGAGTATACCATGTGTGAGTTGCTACCTTATATGGTCTGTAGGGCTGAGTACAAGGGGTCTAGCATCCTAACTCAAAGGGAATTGTATGACACCTGAAATAAGAAAGAAGACTCAGATGTAACACGAGCGACAGCCGGTTACACGTACGTTTACCCTAGGATCCACTGATGAGAAAACATGCTTGAGCAGTAACCGAAGTGAAGAATCAAGTTGGATGCAAGCAATTCTTATATAAAATCGCTCGTACGCAAACGCATGTGTCGATAAAAGTAGTAAATTCCGGAGAGTCCGATTCGTCTCTACAAGGACTTATAACTATGTACTAAAATTAACACTCGACATTGTTGACATGTCGTTTCTATCACAAAATTAAATCAATTCTTATCCCCTAAAATAGTTAACAACACAGTACAAGGCAAGAAAGGTTCGATCCCAAGAAGAGTTTTGTACATAACATTTGAAATTTATTTTAATAAGAGTACATAAATCATACATAGTTTATGTGGGATTATTTCAAAGCTTAAAAAAATAAAATAAGAAACTTTTGATCTAAATCTCCTATATACAACCTACCTTCCCCTTCTCACTCCCAATTCCTTAGTTAAGCATCTGCTAACTAACATTCAGGCCTGGTATTATACTTTCGATAGGTTGACAAGGAAAAGCTCATAAGCTGGACTCCCTCTTTGTTTCATATAATTAAAAAATATAGAAGAAATGGTTCCAATTAAATCTGATTTTTAGTTCAAATTCAGTCAACCTAAACTAAATTAAACATACTGGCATGTTCAAAATAGTTAGATTAAATCATACTTTAGTTGAAGTTAAGACAGGTGTGACCTCTCTAAACCCAACTATTTGTTCTTTCATCCATTTTGTCTACTAAGCGCATAACAAAATGAAATGGTGTATATTTAATCCATATACATGAAGTGATCAATTTCTTGCATATAAATGAAAATTTTAAGCATTAATAATCTGTGTGATTTAAATATCAAAAGTAACATTACTAAAATTATAAAATTGAAGTCCAAATAATCTAAATAGTTGCCAATAAAGGTACAAGAGAAATTCGAAAGGCATATAGAGAACAAAACTAGATCATAACATAAAAAGTAAGAAATAAAATTAAGCTCAGAAGCTTTCCCCTTTTTAAGAGCTTGTTGTGACACATCTCCCAAACAAAATTGTTTCACCTCCACAGAAAAGAAACCAGCTTACTTCCAATGGTGTCTTCCATTCCTTTAGCATGTTCTAGACTTGGCTCTAGTGCCTTTCTCACTCTCTTCCTAGGGAGTGATAAGGGCAGGTCCACATCTCCCTTTTTCTCTTCTCTCCAAAGAAAATTTCGTCCTCCAATGTCTCTCCTCCAACCAATCACAAAACCCCTATTCATACATGTTCATTGCTTCATCCGATAAATACATTTAAAATTTTACACCTTAAAGAATTAATACAATGAGGTAAAGTCTGAAAAATGGTGATGTCAATTGGGAATTTCGTGCACCAGATCTTGAAACTTTGAAAATTAAATCAGCAAATCTTCATTTTGACTTTGATGTTGAGGATTCTTCTAAAATGCCAGCAACGAAGGTTCAGCAACCTGAAGCCCATTTTTTACCTTGATGCATCCCATATCACTAGAAACTTAAAGCATTGAAGTTGTAGATTTCTTTGTTAGCTTTCCATTGCATCTTGTAGCACGTGAATTTGAGTAAAGACAAAGACGTTATGCTCAAAATACCAAAGACCGTTAAACCTGTCAAAAAGACTAATTTAACCCTCTTATCAATTAAAAACTAAACTTAGCCATTTGAATCACAAAATAGTTAAATGTTTGCTTGTAAGCCCAATGATCCACGAAAAGTAACCAGAGTAATAAAGATTAAGTGGTTAAAATATGTGAAAATATTTAGTTATCAGACACCTATATCTAACTAACGAAATTAACTAAAATTGTGACCAACACCTATATTGCACTAATGCAAATAGATACTAAAATCCTATTACAAACTAAGAACTATTGTAATGAGATATACCCGCACGATAAATATAGGAAGAAATGGAGCAGGAGGGGGTTGTTGGCGGGTGGGGGTTATAGTGGGAGATTCATGCCATTCATGGAGGATTCGTGCAAATCTAGCCTATTGGGTAATTACTAAGCACCGTTAGTGGATCGGGGAAACCAGAACACATGATCTTCTGGAATACTACGCCCGTACCCCCACAGTTAACAATATTGTCTTTCGATGTCAGGAGATAATTCGTAAGTCCATCAGCTCCACCACCATGACCACATGTGTCGAGACGCTTCTATCAAAGTCTACTTGTGCATCCCTCATCGTCACGAAGTAGAACAACTGCTGCTTTGGGAATCACATGCTAACTAATGTGTGTCTATCCTAGTATACCCTATCGGTCTCAACAGGGACATCGAATAAATGCCAAGTGGTCGTCTATCACTAAACATTCAATATCTTCACATTAATCACAATAAGATATGAATTGGTTACTCTCTAATGAACTGAAATTACATGAATCCTAGCACAAAATTACATTACGATCACAACCCCCTAAAGGGAACTTAGCTAAATATGATTTAGATTGAGAATAAATCCCAATCCCGTATGATACAATCCATTACAAGCTAAGATAACACAAGATAGAGAAATATAGAAATAAAAGAGGGAGAGAAAGCTTCTTCCCATCTACTCCCAATCTCCTTCTTCTTCCTTCCTTTGAACTTCCAAGGTGTTTTGCCCTTACTCTAAAGCTTGTACAACCTCGAAGGTGTGGAGATGCAATCCCTGAAGTGGATTCTTAATGCCTATTTATAGGGGAACACACAATGTTTCCATAATTTTTTAAAATTAAGTTGTGTGCAGCCGTATGACGTCGGATGCTTCAATGGTGCCGGATTTTTCCATTCGATCCTGAAACTGAGAAGACAGCAAGAGACAACCTTAGCCTGCAAAGGTTATAGAAGAGAAGAAGAAAAGGCTGAAGAAAAGCCCAGAAGTCTGAGAGAGGTTGTTGTACCTCAAGCTGGAGGTACACACTCAAGCATGCGAAGACCGGCTATACTTGCAAACAATTTTGAAATCAAGCAGGTAATCATTGAAATGATACAACCTTTAGTACAATTCAGTTGATTGCCTAATAATGATCCAAATTCACACCTAGCAGATTTCCTTGAAATGTATGATACTTTCAAGCATAATGGTGTTTTGGAAGATGCTATAAGGTAGAGAATATTCCCATTTTTGCTGATGGATAAGGCAAAGCATTGGTCGAATTCTCTGCCTTCAGGTTCTATCATCACATGGATGGATCTTAGCAGAAAAATTTGACTAAGAACTTCCCTCTAGATAAAAAAGTAAAGCTGAGGATTGACATCAACCAGTTCACCAAATTGGATCAGGAATCTCTTTATGAAGCATGAGATCGTTTCAAAGAGCTATTAAGGAAATGCCCTCGCTATTCAATTCCTAAGTGGTCAGAAGTGAACACGTTCTACAATGGGGTGAGGAATTAGACAAGAACAAATATTGATGCAGCAGCAGGTGGTGCACTTATGAAAAAATCCATTGATGAAGCATATGAGCTTTTGGAAAATATAGCAGCCAATAGCTACAAATGAAACCCTGAAAGACCAAGGAGCTTGTCTGGGTAGAATCAAAGCTCGAGAAAGGCCATCTGAATTGGTGAAGTGAAAATGATTGGGGAGAGGAGACGGTTTGGCCACCACTATAAGATGACAGAAAAAAAATTGGGGAAGGTAGATGAGGTCAAACATAAGCAACTGGAAGCTTTCAAGAAGCTTCAAGTTGACATTCCACCGTATGCAGAATCTATAGCAAATTAGAAGATGTGTAGAGAAGAAGAAGGCAGCAATTGGAGAAAGAGGTGCTCCCCTAAGGTAAAGGATCCTAAGAGTTTCACCATACCATGCGCCATTGGGACCCGCACCGTCAAGGATGCTCTGTGTGACTTGGGAGAAAGTGTGAACATTATGCCTTTTGGTATATTCAGAGAACTGGGTCTCACCGAACCAACCCCTACAAAGCTAAAGTCAGCTCGGAAACATACTTAGCTGAGAATGATAAGCTCAGGAAGGAGAGGCTCAAGGAGTTGAGAAGGCTAGTGGAAGAGGAACTAAGTCCCCCACAAAAAATGAAGATGACAGAGCCTTCACCTCCAAAGAGATTACGTAAACCTGTGGAATATGTTAATGGGAAGAACCAGAGTACAAGGGGGCAAGTTGTCAATTACAATGTCCCTTCAAATTCAATTTTGGATCCAGGATAGGTTGGAAGAAATCTTGGAAAGTCTTGCCAAAGACTTTACAAACTGGTCCTTCTTGGGAGATAACCCATCCCTTTTGTGAATACAATTTTATAAATTAAAAGTTTAGTTAGCGATTAAGTTAGAGGAGACTCAATTTTGGTAGTCTCATGCTTTAATTGTAAATCACAACTGCTAAGAAGTATGTGTGAGCCGAAAATTAGTAGTTAGTGTAAGTTGGGCAAATACATGAAGACTCTATGCGTCGGAAAATGAAGTTGCTAAAGTAGTTTCCAGTTTTAGCATTCTTTTTTGGAGATAGAGTAAAGGTAAGCCTGAAAATAACAAGCAATGGAGACAACTCTCACTTTCTATGAAGATCAGCATGTCCAAGAGGGTTGCCCCACAGAAGTTATGTTGGTGCCACATGGTTTAAGCACGATGCCGTGAAGAGGTTGTTGGCGCCATATGGTGCCACATTAATGGTGAAAGTGGAGTAGGTGAAGCCTCGGCGCGCGAGAGAATTTCGACGCTACTAGACACCGAGTGACTTAACTTGGAAATATAAATAGCTCAGCCACTAGACGCCGCCGAGAATCCAAAACAAACTGAGAGCGTTCGGAGAGGGATTCCGACACCATAAAGGGAAATCGATTTCCAAGCCACATCCAAGTGGAGAAATTGCAATTTCTCCACCGTTTCATTGAGATTCAAACTCGTTCGTGCTTGTGCAAATTTCCTATGAAAGATTTTCTTGTCTCGAAGAGAAATATTTCCGATATCGGGCTCGACCGAAATACTCCTCATGCTCCAGGTAGGCTTTCCTATTCCCATAATCCACCATCTATCTTTGAATACAATGGCAATGATAGTGAGAGGGACGGAAATTTCGAAGGAGAAGAAATGAAAAAGGACCGAGAATAGAAAGAGGTGATCCATGAAAGGAAGTTCACATTCTATGATTTAGAAATTGTATTCCGTCAACTTATTTTAAAAAGAAGCTGGGGTTAATCCTGTTTTCAGCCCAAGCCAGCATGTATTCAGATTGTGGAAGAGTTCTATGTGAGCCTTGAGAAGAGTCTGGTTAAATGAATTACTCAATAAGGGCCATAAGCATGAAAGGTTCAAGGCAGAACTGCGAGATTTGATGGAGGCACCTCATATCTGCATTTTCCTGTGAAGTGGATGCGGGTAGCAGAACTTATATTGTGGTTTTATTTTGTTTGTGCCTGCCTACTGCATCATGGAACAAACATGAAGTAACTCTTGAGAGGCCCTACCTGGTACTGGCCAACGGGGAAGATGTCCCTATCGACATAGGCAAAATAATTTTTGAGCAAATGGTGCAGTGTGGAGAATCAGAAGAGAAGGAAATGTATTTTCAGTCCCTGATTACTTCTCTATGTAAAGCAAACAAGATGAAATGTTAAGCAAGGTTGAGCACTGACGGTCCAGGAAAGTACCTCTATAAGGAAATATTTGACAACTTGCTCATTGATGAATATGAACTTAACATAAAATTACTCACCGGAGATAAATCAAGGGAGGTGGCATCTGAGGAAAGCAGAAAGGAGAGACAGCAGAAGAGCCCTTAGGATAGAAGGCAACAAGTTCTTAGATATATTTTAAATAATTTTCTGGATACAATGTGAGGAACTTATTTGATGTACTCTCCTTATATTTTGAAGTGCTTGCATCGGCTGTTCTTGTGTGGATATGAATTACAAAATTTCTATCTCTAAATTCTAGTCTGCCATTTTTGTCTTTGTTAGTTTTTATCTTTTCAATAAATGCTGTAATGATCCTTTTGGTTTTGCATTTCATTCACAATCTGAGAACCCCATGGAGCAAGAAAGAAGATCTGTCGTCTAGCACACCCAGGGAGTCCCTCACTACCCTCTGTTTTGTATTTTTAAATTTGAACATTGAGGACAATGTTTCATATAATTTAGGGATAGGGAACTGCATACCTTACACCGTAAGTGACTCTATTATATCTTGCATGATCAAGTTCTATGTCAATGTGCAATTATGAAATAGCTTGTTACACTTTCTCTTACATTACTTAAAGTTAAGAATTCTCTTTGATATGCATTGTGTTATAGTTGGTATGAGAGAGTATAGCAATCCTTACAAGTTTTTATCTTTTCAAGCCACACAGTAATTATAACTTTAACAATCTCATTGATTCAGGGTTTGTGGCTTGATTGGTGGTTACGCTCTTAGATTTTACTCTAAGAAGACTTGAAGTAGTTTCAAAAGAAACTCAAGGCGAAATAGTATAGAGAATTGACTCCAAGGAAATGACTTAGGCGATATTTTGAATGTTTGGGCCTTTCTATCCCATGAAATTTCCCTAGATCAACCAAAACTTTGAGCTTATGCTTAACCAATTTTTTTTCAAAGAAAATCGACTTTCAACTCACCCATCTAGATTATTAGTATTTCAAACTTTCTTCTTATATGAAAGCCCATTCAAACTGCTTGACTAAAATAGATTGGGATTGAGTGTCCCCAAAATTGAAAAGAAAAAGAAAATGGGGGAGAACAATGTAATGCGATGCCGTTTACTCGGAAAGAACCACACTCGGCGCCAAGACCTAGCCTCTTCAGAGGAGGTCTACACCGCGTGGCGCCACATCACTTAGGGCACTTTAAAAAAGGGGAATCTTATGGAGTCTCGAATAAATATGAGCTTTAACCACTTTGGATATCATGCCTCCACGCCCCTTAGGCGGAGTTAGCGTTGGGAGTGAAGAAGAGCTACTTTGGGCTTTGAAGGAGAAAGAAGATAAAACTCAAAGGAAAAAGGGAAGTCTTTTGCCTTTGTTTTATCTTTGCTCTTCCTATCTATCATGTATTTAATATCAATGGACAGGGAGTCTTCCCAATTTCTAGATTATGTGTAGCTAAACTTCTTTTGGATGTGAGTGATGTAATGTGATTTCTGGTTTTGGATTCATGTAATTTTAGATATTTTATTTTATTAAGTGCAATTTATCTTTAATTTAGTGTAATTTATCTTTAATTTAGTGTTAGTGGCCATTGGGGAGCTTTAACGTGAAGAGATTGATGATCTCTACATGTTGATCTTATCGTTTCGTTGGGACTGAAAGGTAATACGAAAGGATACCACCACTCTGAGTGTGATCCCCGAATCACGACAAGACAAGCAAGGGAAGGCGTGGGGTGTGCCGGTGGACTTCAAAAGAAGTGATTGGACACATGTGGTGGCTTTAGGATGAGCATCTTTCATGAGTCCTTGATTTAGACCTGTGACCTCAAAAGACAATCAGGCTGAGGGGGGCACTGTCGTAGGGCCTCGAATGAGGGTTACGTGTGGGAATTCCAGACGCACTAACAAGTTGTGAATTGCATTGCATGAATCCTACACTTAATCACATAAAATCACTCCCCATACCCCTAATCTACTTAGCCTTTCGCATTTGCGTGTTTCACGTTGGAACTACTGTAATTATATGGTTTGTATTCTTTTCTAGTTTTTACAATATGATATTGTAGCAATTCTCTTTAATTTTGGAAGTTAGATATAGCTTTAGAGAATTCATTGGCTAGTAAATAGCATAGTCCTCGTGGGATCGATCTTGACTCGTCCAATATATTACTTGGTACGATGCGTTTACTTGCACACGGGCATAATTTTATAAGTGTTGTTTCAGCCCAACCACTTGCACATCCGGCATTCTAGAAGAATCCTTCACTCTGAAAGTCTAAATGAAGATTTTCTGATTTTATTGTCAAAGTTTTCAAGATATGGTGCACGAAAGTCTCAATTGAGATCTCCATTTTCCAGACTTTATCTCATTTTATTATTTCTTTAAGCAGTAAAATGTGAAAAATATTGATGGCATGAGGCAATGAACATGTATAAATAGGGGTTGTGTGATCTTTTGGAGAGAGCTTAGAGGAAGAAATTTTCTTTGGGGTGTAGAAAAAGAGAGAGATGTAGACCTGCCCTTATCACTTCCTATCACGAGAGTGATAAAGGCAATAGACCCGAGGCTGTAACATGCTGGTGTTATACTTTTGATAGCTTGACAAGAAATGTTCCATCCCATGAGGAGTTTTTTACACTTTTGTGGGGTGTTATAGCAATATTGAACTAAATCTACTATATACAATCTACTATATCTTGAGCTGAAATTGCTAGCTAAGTATTTTTCTCCAATCAAGACGGTAAAATTGCGGAATGACATCAACCTATCCACACAATTGGATCAGGAATCATTGTACAAGGCTTGGTATCATTTCAAAGAGTTGTTATGGAATTGTCCTCATCACTCCATTCCTAAATGGTCACAAGTGCGTACCTCCTACAATGGGTTGCAAAATCAAACAAGAACAATCATTAACGTAGCCACAGGAGGAGCACTTATGAACATGTCGATTGATGAGGCGTACAAGATGTTAGAAAATATGACACCTAATAGCTACTAATGGAACTCTGAATGACCAATGAGCACACCGAACTAGGGCACAAGCTCGAGAAAGACAGTTGGGATCTATGAAGTAGATACCTCCACTTCAATCATAGCTCAATTGGAAACCTTGAAGAAAAATATAGTTGCCTTGGAGTTTAAATCTGCTCAAAGTCCATTTGTTTGCTGCAAGTTATGTGGTGGTGCTGGACATAGAATTGAAGTCTGCACATCCATTATTGAGAATGTGAAGCACGCTCCAAATAGACAAAGTCAGGACAACCCCTACTCCAACACCTATAACCCACGATAGATAAACCATTTTATGTTCGAATAGAGAAATAACCAAGGGGGTGCACCAGCTCCGAATCAAGGTAACTTTCAAAATTTTGGGCAACAAAAAAAATTTCAAAATCAGGCACAAACTGAGAAGGTAAGTTTTACTCAAGAGTTATTGCTCAAAATGGTACAGAGCCAAATGCTTCCCTAAGGAATATTGACGAGAGTAAGGAAGAAGAGTTGGATGATATGTTCCTATCAACACCCATCTGGAAAATACAAGAGAAGCTCCAGAAAAGTTGAAGTATTGAAGAGAGCCCAAATTCCTCCTATGTTGGAGTGTAAAGAAGAAGTGTATCTAAGTTGGGCAAATGATGGGGAATTCGGTGAGAAAGTCTGGCCACCACCTCTAGGTAAAAGAGGATCATAAGAGAAGGATGATCTAGAGCGTCTTAAGCCACCTGAAGTTTTTTAGAAAATTCCCATTGATACTCCATAGTAGAGCCCCCAAATGATATGTTTGATCATGATAAGTTGAAAGAACGTGACTCTTCAAAAGAGCTTGAGCTAGATAATTCAGAGTGGAAGGCCTGTAATTATGAAGGTAGTAGCAATTGGAGGGAGAAGTGATCTCCCAAAGTGAAAGATGGGGGTAGCTTTATTATACCTTGCACTATAGGGGACCCATGTCATTAAAGATGCCTTATGTGATCTAGGGGCTAGTGTCAACATTATGCCCTTTGAACTATTTAAGCAATTGGATCTCACTGAACTCCCACCCACTGATGTGAAGATCATTCTAGCTGATGGCTCAATCAGCTATCTAAGACCACTATATTTGGAGAATGTTCTAGTCAAGGTAAATGAGCTCATTTTCCCAGCTGATTTCTTAGTGATAGTCATAGAGGAGGGAACAAGAATTTCTCTCATACTTGGGAGACCGTTCCTAGCTACCACTAGGACCCTCATCAATGTAGAGGAAGGAAATATCACCTTGAGATGCTGGAGGCCAATAAGTAAGAGACAGGGAATAGTCAAAGGATGAAACGCACTTTAGAGTTGGCTGGGGAGGTTTTTATAAGTAGACCTCTGGAAAAATTCTTAGATCCTCGAATTTTGAAAGACAGTTTGTCTTATGAAGAAAATAGGTAGTGTAAAACCACTAAAGCAGAAGTTGAATTAAGCAGTTCATATCCATATATAGTTAAGCATGAGAGGACAAGGGACATGGAAACTACAAAACATAGAAGATTAGTGGAGCAAGGCTGAGGCACCCTATCAAATATCAAAGTCCACGAGAAAATGCTTTCACCCCCTAGGTACCTTCTCAAATCATTTGAGAACTTCAAGGGGAAGTATCTGAGCCAAAGAAGACAAGTTGTAAGCTACAATGTCCCTTCCAACTCTCTGTTAGATCCATGGTGAAGTAACATTGAAAAAATATTACCAAAGAGTTAAAACATCGGTCCTTCTTGGGATATACCTCATGAATTGTAAATAAAATTTTGGAAAATCATAGAAGTTCTCTTAAGTTAGGACAGAGTGATCCCGTTTGTTTAAAAGTTCCTAAGATAGTTAGCCATTCTTGGAGATAGAATAAATTTCTGCATGATAGGGATAACAAAATTATTTCAAAAACTAATTTCTCATGAAGATTACATCACCAAGGGGTGGTGCCGCGGCAGCCTAACTGGTGCCACATGGTGCCTAAGCAATGCCATTGGAAAATTTTGTGAAGCCGCACAGCGCCATGTGTCCGAAATACTTTAAGTGGCTGGCTGTTGCTCGAAAGGCTTGGTGCCACAGTGCCGAAGGTATTTCGGAGAAAAATATAAACTCTCAACCCATTCGATGCCGCATAGCATTGAATCAAACCGAGGGCATCAAGGGGATTCCCCTTTGAACCCCTAAGTTCTAGACTTCCGAATTCCCTTTCAGAGCCAAATTGAAACGAAATCTTTGCGGTTTCGACTTCGATTCCACCAAATCCAATTTCTTGATGGGGTTTAGCATATTTCTGCTAAAATTTCTCATGTTTTTAAAGGATATTTGGGTAAGAATCAGTTCGGCCAGGGTATTTTCGAGCTTCTAGCTCGACTTTTGAGGTTGGTGATCTTCCCTCCTTCCATTTGTGCTATGTTGGAGCTCAAGACTAGTTAAAATGGTGAGGGAAAAGAAAAAGACTCAAATGAATAAAGGAAAGAGGTTGGGAAGTGAAGTAGATGACAGATATGTCTCGGAAGAGGCGGCAGAGGGGGAGGATAATTGAAATAAAGAGAGCTCTAATTCTGAAGAGAGGATTTTTATTAAAAGAAAGAGAGGATATTTTTACCCCTGCAATTCTAGCTAGAGGGTGGGAGAAATTTTGCGCTCACCCACAACCTCCGGTAATTGGTATGGTAGAGGAGTTCTATGCCAATCTGGCAGGGGACAAAGGACAAACGTTTGAGGGAACAATAGATATGGCCTGTAGCATACTCCATAGTTCCTTTCAGCAGGGAGGCTATGAATGCCTACCATGGAACACACTGCTTTGATAGCAGCCTGGCATGACTGAGAAGCATTATGCAGGCTGAGGAGTTATGGAGACATTGTGTGCCCACCCTGCCACATGAGCTGCAGATGAGTACCCATTTGCTGATGAGAGCCAGAGCTTGGTTCTATTTCGTTAGTACCCATTTGCTTCCATCCTTCGACACCTGAGACATCACTTTGGATTGAACAAACTTGGTTTATTCCCTCTTGAGAGGTGTGTCGATCGATATCGTTTGGATGATACATACAGAGACTGTCAGGTGCGGTACCTCAGTCAGAGTTGGATTGTATATCCCCTCTCTGAGCACCGATTTGTGGATGGCTTCTGGGGTGGCCTACCACTCGAGCGCACCTGTTACTGATGGCAGGAAACCGTTCCACAAGGTATTTATTTATTGGTTATGTCACGAGGATGAGAAGAGGAACCCTCAGCCACCACCTCAGAGATGCCCTCGTCCACCGCCATCCTTCACCAAGAAAATGGCCCATATGCAGAGTCATATCAAAAACCTCTCATAGATTGTTTCATATACAGTTGGGAACATCACAGAGGTGCACGGGTGGTGCACTGCTCAGGAATTCCCTCATCTGAGAGACTTCCCCGTTTATCACCTTCCAGAGCTGAATCCCCCCACAAGAAGAGAAACCTATGGATGAGAATGAGGAGAGTGAGAGTGAGTGGTACAGAGTATTAGTAGTGTATCGGCTAGGTGATTGTACTTTGTGTACATAAGGTGAATAGAAGCCACGGTGTATACAATGTAAGTTTTGTGTATGTTGTATGACTTATCTAATGCTCTCACTTGATTTGTGAAGAAAAAGCTTTCTCCTTCATGTCTGACGGTGTGCAATGTTTCTGTATCCAATTCAATTTTGGTAATTAGTCTATTATTAGTTTTTTGCTCTTGAATAAAGGAGTTTACTGAACCTTTATGTTTTGCAATGCAAATATCACTCCGAGCACCAAAGTGGAGTATAGAGGTCGAGCCAAGTGCAAAGCCCAACCAGGAAGTCCCCTTTTCGTATTTCAATTTTTCAATTCGAACATTGAAGTGAATGTTTAATTTAAGTTTGGGGTAGAGAATAGTATGTAAAAAACTTAAGTGTCGATTGTAAATTTTTTTTTTTGCAATTCTACTTTACTTTGCTTAAATTAAGTATTCCAATTGATGGTCTTTAGATGGTTGTATGAATGAGTCTAGATAACCGTAAATTTTTTTAAGCCACTTTCTATTATTGTAAGATAGCTATCTTAGTAGTGCTTGGTATGTGGATTGAGTGGTGGCTATGCACTACGTTTTTACTCTAGGTTGCTAGAACTAATTTTGTATGAAATTTAAGGAGAAATAGATAAAGAATCAAATTCAAAGAGATGAATTAGGCCATGTTTGGACCTTTTGGATCCTTTATGTCACTCTATGTATAGACCCTAGTCACACAAATTTTAAGCCAAAGCAAACTGAAATTTTTTCAATTAACCAATTTTAAACTGAACTCATTAGCTTATTTTTTGTTTTTGATAGAATTGATAGTCAAAATATTGGAGAGGCTAAAAATGACAAACAATAGGCCAAAGTTCAAGTTTGGGGGAGAAGTCATGTGGTAGTCGGGGTTCATCAACTCAATTTAATTTGGTTAACTTTTGCAAGCTGAATGATTAATCCTTCATATATAACCTTGTTGACTTAAGCTGGCCCCGCCCCTAGCCCAGTTACAACCGATAAAATTCCTAAGGATCTTATGATCATCTTTCTACGATTAATGGAAAGTGAATTTTGAAATTGGCTTATGGAATCCTAATAGTGAAATCTTGAGCACATGGAAAGTGGACTGATGGAAAGAGCATCTAATGAGAGAAATTAGAGAAGTAGTTAAACTGTGGGGATAAGCGAGATGAATGATTGGCTTCCTAACTAAAGGCCTTTGCTCGAGGAAGAGAAAATACTTAAGTTTGGGGATATTTGACGAGTGCAAAATGTGCATAGTGTTTAGGCTATTTTTCATTTTAAGTTGAGTCAATTCTCACTTGTGTTTGGTATTTATTTGTAGGTTCAAGTACCAAAACGTGGGGAACACACATCAGAGGTGACAGGAGCTCAACTTTGCAAAAAATGGGCCTAAACACCTCGAAAAGGACCAAAATAGAAGCCGGTGCCACATGATGCCAGAGCAAAAGCCATGGCGTCATAGTAGTGGACAAGATCACAGTTGCCGACACTACACGGCATCAGCTCCAAGTTTAATGGCTAAGTGCTGAGCCCCCAAGTGTCTGACACAGTGCAGGGGCACCTGGGGATGATTCTAGTTTCTGGTTGAGTGCCCTGGTGCCCAGAACCAGCACTGCAGCATTCAAGTTCGCACTTGAGGGCCTGGGAAGTTAGGTCCTCGCACCGGGGCACCGGCAGCCACATTACTTGACAGCTGCATCGTTGCGATGCCTCGGGGCGTCTTGCTCGGTGTCAAGACCAGGTGCCACAGAGACATCATGTGCCACACAGTGCCACACCACTAAAGTTACAAAATGTTTGGGTAACTTTGGGCATTACCCTATAAATAGGCATTAAGAACCCACTTCGGGGATCGTGCCTCCACACCTTCGAAGCTGTGCAAGCTTTGGAGTAAGGGTAAAAACCCCTAGAAGCTCAAAGGAAGGAAGAAGGAGGAGATAGGGAGCAGAAGAGAAGCTTTCTATTCCTCTTTTATTTTTTTTTTCTCTATCTTGGGTTATTTGAGCATGTAATGGTTTTCATTGTAGGGGATTGGGATTCATTCCCAATCAAAATCATTTTTATCTAAGTTCCCTTTAGGGGGGTTGTGATTGTAATTTAATTTTTTGCAAGGATTCATGTAGTTTCAGTTTATTACAGAGTAATCATATTATATTTTAGTGTGATTAATGTGATGATTTTGAATTTTGAGTGATTAACGACACACTAGTTAACATTTGATTCCTAAATCAGCTGTTGCTCCACTTAGTGATGGTGAGGGGTGTGCAAGCAGACTTCTTTAGAAGAGTCTTGACACACGTGGTCACGGTGGCTAATCTGATGGACCTACCAGTTAGCTATTTACCTCAAAACAAAATTGAGTTAACCAAGGGGGTATGGTCGAGCATTCCAGAAGATCCTGCATGTACTGGTTTCCCTGATCCACTAAAGGCTTTTAGCTATTACCCAATAGATTAGATTTGCATGAAACCTACACAATTTGCATGAATCACACCCCCGAATTCATTCTTTCAGTCTTTATTGCGTGTGCATGCATCTCTGTACTGCATTTATTAGTTCTTAATTAGAAGTTAGTACCTATTTGCATTAGTGCAAATTAGGTGTTTGTGACAATTCCTGTTTATTTCGTTAGTTAGATATAGTTGTCAAGTGTTAAATTCAGAACATAGTTATTAGTCCCTGCAGAGACGAACTAGACATTCCGGAATTTATTATTTGTGGCGACATGTGCGCTAGCTTATGGGCGATTTTATATAAGATCCATTTGCACCCAACATGTGTCATCATGAGGGTTTGATCCAGAGTCGTGGCACTAAGAGGGGAATATGGTTCGACGTCATGGCCAACGACCCAACATCACACAACATCAGATCTTGACGTTGTGACTATGGGTTCAACTTTGCACCACCTAGGTCACTTAAGGGTATAAAACAGAATATTCCCAGGACCTCCCTATATATAGAAGTGATGTATCCCCTTTTAGGGATTCAGCAATAATTCCCTTAAGTCCATACTAGAGAAGAAATGAGGGGGAAATTCTATGCTTGAAGTGGAGAATCAGACTGGAAGAGAAGATTGAAGAAAAAGGGGAGCTTTCTACTTGTTCTACTTCTTCTATTTCAATATTTGAGTTTTTGTTTTGTAGCAAGACATGTATTTCAATGTATATTTTTCTATTGTTCTGTGATTAAAAGCATGTGTAACTAACTTCCCATTAGGGGGTATGGTTTTTATCATTATTCATGAGTGATTGAATGTAATTAAACTGAGTTGAGCAATTGATTTCTGGTTTGGAGTGATTAAGGTAGATTTATGGTATGGGTAATTGGTTGATCATTAATGAACTGTAATTTGATTACCCAATTGATTCTAGGAAGGTAGATTAGGAGAGACGCACGATAATCAACATGTAATTTCTCATTCGAGAGGTTCAGATTGAGAAATTTGCAAGTGACTTAGGAATTAGTACTTGCTACACTTGGTCTTTGGCATTAAATGTGAGAGAATCTCTTAATAAGACTCGTAGATGGCAAAATTATAGAATCTAATCTGGGGAATACAGTTGCAACACTCTTGGAAGAGGTTTGCATGTATAGAATTCTCCGACACGCTAGGTGTTTGTTTAATTGCTCAATAGGTTGGAATTGCATGATGTAGCTCAAGCATTATCATAATCACTTCTATCTTCTCATTGCTAGATTCCTTTTGGTTAGGCTCGTTTTGAATTAGTTTCATTGATTTGCATGATAATTTTGTAAGTGCTTTCATCTCTGTGATTGGTTAGATATACATGTTGAGCATATAATTTTGAAAATCGATTTTAATAAGTCCCTGTGGAAATGGATGGGTTTCACCGTTATATATTACTCGTAACGATTTACGTATGTATAGTTTGTCACCAACAAGTTTTGGTGCCATTCCCGTGGAGTTGAGTTGATACTAATACCTATCTCAATATCTATAATCTGGCCCTAGAATAGGAGTAATTAGTACTTTTTTGCATGATTGCGTGATTTAGTTGATAGTGTTAATGGAGTAAATTGTTTTTGTGTTTGAGTTTGTGATTAGTAGAGTGTGATTCGTGATTAGTACTAGTTAAGTTGGTTTGATCAATCTGATCTCTCATGCAGTGTATGCAATTTAATAGAGCTCTTGCTATGTTTTTTTCTGATCCAGAAATTGAGAGAACTTTGTGACCAATGGTGAGGCAACAATGTCAAGCCGGTAGAGAGAAACATTTCTGAGGAAATTGGGTCAAGGTCACTAAGAGAATTTGCAGTACACCAAGCAGGGGGACTGCATTCAAGCATTAGAAGGTGTTGACGTCTAGACCATACCTAAGTACGTTTAGTACCGAATGCGGAAGTGCACACATCATAACATATAGTACAGTGGAGGAAGTGTGAATTGAACACTATAATTGTGTCCAGTTAACTATACCTAGCAAAGGAAATCTAATCCTACTGAGAGTCGGACTTGGGGGGACATAATTATGCACTAGAGGAGGTGTACCTAGTACTCTCATATATATATTAGCTATTATATTTTACTTGGGCATATTATTTAACACTTAAGATGTCAGGGAAACCAGTGTGCGTAGCCCTCTCTCGAGGCACTACAACCGTACCCGCTCCAAAGCCCTATTGTCTCTCAAGGTCAAGGTATTAATTCGAGGTTCATCACCACAGCCACCCACGTGTGTAAGACGCTTCTCTCAAAGTCTACTTGCACATCCCTCACCTGGCATTAAGTGGGGCACACTCGTTTTGGAAATCACACACTGACTAATGTGTGTCTATCCCAGAATATCCTCTCAGTTTCAATGGGGACGTCAAGATTAATGTTTGTTGGTTGACACTCAACTAACGCGTAAATCTCCACACTAATCACAATAGGCTTGATTGTGGATAACACTAGCCTACTAGGCTATCGTCGCCATGTAACAGAAGTGCCACATAATTATAGACTTATCAATATATGTCAAATCACAACAAGTAAATAGAAATCAACTAATATAAGAACAAAGTACAATCACTACAACCCCCAAATGGCTAATATCTCAAATGCATCAAAATAAATGCAAACCTAAACTCAAACACAAGCTCTAATAAAAATACATGGATATAAAGATAGTTGAAGAGAAATAGGGATAGAAGAAACTCATAAAAGATAGCTCCTATGACGGGAATCGTCCTCCCGGATTGAATCTCTTAGTTCGATGGTTTCAAATCCGTGTGCTTTTGACTACTTTTAGAGCCCTACTCTTGTCTAAAATAGCTCCTAAAGCATCCTCACGTGTTTTGCTTCTGATCCCTGATGGTTTGTCTCGAAAATATCCTAATTTCACCATATACAGGCGTGCAGGAAGTTGCCCAGCGTTGCATGGCATAGTGTGCATCATGTGGTGCTGGGCCATTTAAAGTCCGAGTAATTAAGTCTCAGCGCAGTGGCGGCGATTGTGTTCCACGGTGCTGAGAGTGCGGGGTTGTATGGCACCGCACTTATTCTACGGTGCTGCTTGATCCCTTCTTCTGGTTTGAGCACCGCAGTGCTCAAAATCAATGCAGGGGCACCCATCTTCGCACTCGGCACCTTGGTAAGCTAGTGCTTAGCCTTTTCTCCTCAGTAACTTGGGCGTCCTGACACTGTGGGCCTTCCACGGCATCGGTTACTTTGTCTTGATTTCTTCTGTACTGCGGTGCCATGACAAATTCTTTGGCGTCTTGGTGCGTCAACTCCAGCAGTTGTACTTTTTTGGGCTTTTATCTTCATTTAGCTCCGATTTGTGTGAGAGTTGATTTGTTGGCTTCCTCTTGGAATTTTGCTTGTTGTTCCAACATAGGACCAACAAAACTAAGTCAAACGGGGTAAAAACAAATACCCAAATATGCTCAAAAGTAAGTGAAAATGAGAGTACAATAGACACTCATCACACCCCAAGCTTAAATTCTTTCTCATGCTCGTGTAAGGAAGCACTCATGTAGATTTTAAATGATCTATCTAGCATGCTGGCGAAGAAAAATTGATGTTGCTCAGCCAACTACTAGCTATTCCTTAGAGACACACTCATACAAAATCTACTTGCCCCACTACTTAACAAATTCTTTAGCCCCAATACTATTGTTCTCACCATCAAACCACAAGCATTGTACTTGAGAAATTAATGCTAGAATTCCATAAGCTACTCCTTCAATCCACTCTCCACTAATTGTGAAAGGTTGCTCCTAATATCACTAGGATTTTCCTTAGTTTGTATTGGGGCTAGGGACCAAGGTAGGATAAAAATTCAATCGTGATGGGTACATTGATGTGCTATTGTAAGCAACCAAGTATTATACCTTTACTCAAAACAAATGTAGTTGGGCGAGTAAGGATCGTTCCCACCATCATGAACTATTTCTCGTTCTTGATAGCTAATTAGAAAACAACTATCTAATTTGTTCTAACTACTAATTATACCAAGATAAGGGCTAGAGATTCAATAATGCAGCAACATTAAGAATTAGGAAATCGATGAAGCTAAACAACACAAGCACATACTGTTGAATTTAATTTAGTTGGAAATTCTCTCTACGATTTAACTACTTTAGTTGCACTAATTATTAATTTTTAGTTGCTTCACAAGTTAGAGGGAACAAATAATTACAGATTTGATATCTAACTTTGCAGCATATTGTAACAATAAAAGTTGAATAACAAAAACAAATTAGATCTCATAGGTTTTGCCAACTTCGAGGCTTTAGTTCCTTTCGACCAATGACAGAAATCTTGCCACGTAAGGCCATGACGAAATTACAGAAGGAAAAACAAATTGAGAGGAGGGAATAGAGAAAAATAATGAAGTCCTATGACTTCTAATCCATTACATATTTAAAGAATCGATTTAAAAAAACCTTGGGGCATAGAAACCCTTTCCTAATCGAATTATAAGTTGAACTTGCTGGATCCCGTTTCTCTGAAAATGGAGAACATGAAAGTTGTAGATATTTTCTTTACGCCTCCAGAGCATCATAAATAACCTCAATTGGACCTTGGAGTAAAGAATGAAGGCCAGATTACGTGTCCATGGTTAAACTGTCCGAAATTTCTCCATTAGGTTCGTTTAATATTTAAAGCCTACGTATATATCCTCCATAAAAACATAAGAATAATTAGTACATTTTGGCACCAAATAAATATAAAATTCTTAGAATTATAGCAGAAAATTTGACATTAAAGATTCCCCCACACTTAAACTTTGCTTGCCCTTGGGAAAAACTAAAATTCACTTGACACCATGGATGAAATTCCATGAGCAGAGATCAATCAAACTCTTCAAAAATCATAATAAATCATGAAAAGGCCTTCAAACAACTTACAGTACCTTAGTATATTTGTTTTTTACCTGAAAAAGGAATAAACTAATTCTTGACTCTCATAAGTTTGATGGGTATAGATTTCACTCAAATTCATTCAATTAGAAATTTTCTACCATAAGCTTGCATATCTTCTCATTCTCCACCACTGGGATCACATGCATAAAAGAAATCATAAGGAATTTTCAAGGGTTGTAATGGGGTTTAGGATAAAGGAGGGATATAATTAGAAGTTTGGTTAAAGAGCCAACAAAAACTAGTGTAGCAAACATGAATCAGACCAAGCTAAACATGTAATCCAACCACCTATTCAGCAGCTTCTTCATTTTATCTTTGAGGTATGTAAAACCTTTAATACTTTAATAGCACAAACAACACGTTCTATCATTGTAAGTCATCTTTACACAGATCCCTTCTTTCGAAATTTGAGTGTGTAACTTTGAAATCAAGTTCCTCCCTTCCCTTTTCTTCTTTCCTTTTCTTTCTCTTAGGTTTTGTTTTTAATTTTTATATTTTTTACTAAAGAGATTGTATCATCTATGGAACTCACAATTGAGAATGAAAACGAATTCAAGAAATTTCATCATTTATAGTCATACCACAAATCTTGACTGCCTCACACTTATTCCTAGGACACTCAGACATATCCAAATAATGAACAGTGCTCCACCAGTTCTAAGGCTTGTGAAAAAGGCATTTTTTGTATGTGAGGTTTATTACATGAATTTAAAATAAAAAAAGGCCAATTAAGCTCAAAGGGGTTCAACAAAGGAAAAATATTCATTACAAGGTAGGCTATTTGGCTTATGTGGTTTATGAAAAAGTTGGCCTTAATCATGTTCATGCATGCATGAGTTAATGTGGCCTCAAAGAGAATCAAGGCAAGTTATAGAGACACAAATCTCGGGAATAATATCTCACATGAAAGAAAATAGAGAGACTGATATAGATGTGTCAGTCTGAAGGCTCAAAATCTCGCTATCTTTTGTTTACTAAATTTAGTCGCTATCATTCTCAAGGAAAGTGGCAAAACTAATTAATCATAAGTTCAAGAACACTTATTCAATCATGTTATGAATTTTTAAAGCTTAATTGAGTGGTGCTCACAACAAATGCAACCAAGGAGAACAACCGAATCCACTCCCCCACACTTAAGACTTGCATTGTCCCCAATGTAAGATGTAATGCAAAGAAAATGCAGAAGAAAAATAAAAATGAAAATAAAAATAAAAATAAGAAGATACTCCCCTTGGGTTGCCACCCATACAGATCTTTTGTTTATTGACGTTAGGTCGACTAGGTGTTTTCTTTCTCAGTCAGTATAAATGGGATCCGCAAGGTCCAATTGTGCCATATTCTTAACTTGGAAACCTTCATTGAAAGGCTGAAGTCTTTGGCCATTAACCTTGAAAACTTTGGAAGTCGCTCAACTTTGAATTTCAATAAACCATGAGAAAAACTATTACTAACCACAAAAGGACCAATCCAGCGAGAGCACAATTTACCTGGAAACAAACGAGGCCGTTAATGGTAGAGAAGAACTTTTTGACCAACTGTAAATTCCTTCCTAGAGATCATTTTGTCATGAAAGACTTTTTTCGTTTCTTGGAGAATATTTACGCTTTATTGGCATCACTACGGATTTCCTCCAACTCCTGTAATTACAATTTTCTATGTTCTCAACTTTCATCCATTTTCACATTGAAATTCTTGATAGCCCAATAGGCCTTGCGTTCTAACTCAACTGGAAGGTGGTTTGGTTTACCATACACCAATCGGTGAGGTAACATTCCTATGGGCATCTTATAAGCAATCCTATATGCCTACAAGGCATCATCTAAGTGTAATCTCTAATCATTTCAGCTCGGATTGACTGTCTTCTCAAGGATCGACTTGACCTTTCGATTTGAAACTTTTGCTTGTCCACTAGTTTGTGGGTGATAGGAAGTTGACACCTTGTGTGTTACATGATAATTTTGCAGCATATTCTCCATACTTTGATTGCAAGAACGTGTGCCTCGATCACTTATCAGAGCTCATGGAATTCCAAATCTGGAAAATATGTTAGACTTTATAAAACCTTTCACAAATTTAGAATCATCAGTCCTGGTAGCTTTAGCACATATGTAGGCGCGCTAATTACTTTAATATCTACAATTTTCCAACCAATAGTCATCATGTGCTCCTTAAGGACTTGTAGAAGCTTTTCTTCTTGTGGAGCACTGAGTTTATTGGAGATGATCACTGGTAACTTCTCTCCCTCTCCAAGGATCACGAACTTGAGGTGACTTGGGAGGGGCTTCAAATCTGGAATAGGAGCCTGAAAAATAGAGGGTAAAGGCTTCTCATTAGAAACTGGTAATTTACGAAAGTGATTCAATGCTACAATTGTTTCTTGCAAATTAGTACTTTAGGTCAAATAGTCATCCTCTTTTTCAAGATGATTACTAAAGCCAACTTCTAATCCATCTTCACCTTCATGTTCAAAACATCCTGTGCCAAAGAATCAATTGCGTCAAAGAATCAATTGCGTCAATAAAATAAACAGAATTATTATCTCTAGGATATTTCATGGCAACATAAATATCAAATTTAATAATTTCGCCATCAAACTCCATGGTATGTTTGCCACTATGAACATCTATTTTACACATCAATGTCTTTAAGAACGGCCTTTCTAACAAAATAGGAGTAGTTTGATCACCATTCTCCATATCAAGTACATAAAAATCAGCAGGGAAATATAAATCATTAAATTTCACAAGAACATCCCCAATTACACCTTTAGGATAGGGTTTAGATCTATCAGCCAATTGAATTACAACACTAGTTCAAAGATCCAAGTTTTAAATATGCATAAATAGAATATGGTATGCCCATGATAGAAGCTCCAAATCTAACACGGCCTTCTCAAATTCAGTGTGACCTATCATCCAAGGGATATTAAACATACATAGATCCTTGCATTTTGTTGGGAGTTTTCTTTGAATAATCGCAGAAACATGCTTCTCTACTCTCACCTTCTCACATCTCTTCAATTTATGTTTCTTCAAGAATTTAGCATATCGAGGTACTTGTTTAATAGCATCTAAGAGTGGAATTTTAACCTCGTATCTTCAAAAAGTCTGATACAACTCTTTCTTCAAGTCATCTTTTTTGAATTCTGCTAAAGCCTGAGGAAAAGGAGATACTGGTTTATAATCAGATAGGGGCGGAAACTTATGCTTAAGTTCATCATTAACATTTGCAATACTCTTGTCTACAATGATGTTTTTATCCTTCTTTTTCTTTTGATGCTGAAAGTGATGCCTGAAGCTCCTTACCACTTCTCAAAATGACTGCATTGGCACTTTCCTTTGGATTTAATTCCTTTTGAGATGGTAATTTTCCAGGTCTTTGTGCTTCAAGCCGACTAATTGTTGTTGTCATTTGACTCATTTGATTGTCTAAACTTTGAATACTAGACCATATTTCCTGTTCAAATTGCAAACTATTAGAAGCAAGAGATTTAAGTATATCTTCTAAAGACACCTGAATTAGAATTTTGAGTTGGTTGTTGTCTTGGGACGTATGGCTGCTTATATTGTTGGAAACTTTGGTAGTTTTCAGTTGCTGGCTGATCAAGTTGAGGATTACCATATCTAAGATTGGTAGTTTTCAGTTGCTGGCTGATCGAGTTGAGGATTACCATATCTAAGATTGGTAGTTTTCAGTTGCTGGCTTATCGAGTTGAGGATTACCATATCTAAGATTGGGGTGATCCCTCCATCCCGGATTATACTTGCTTGAATAGGGATCATACTTCCTTTGCAGCTGTAAAGGAAAACCGCCTGCAACATTCACTTGCTAAAAGGGTTCCTCTTGAAGAGTTGGACACGTATTTGTTGGATGCCTTCTACCTAACAAATCCTACAAGCCTTTGAAATTTGCATTTTACCTACAACCATTTGACGAACAAGAGAAGTTAAACCTGTTATTTGTTGTTTAAGGGAAGAAATATTTACTTCATTTGCATGCTTTAATGGAGGATCAAGCCTAGTGCTAAATTGTTGTGAATTTTCTACCATATTTTCAATCAGGTTCTTGATGTCTCAGGAGTTTTATCAACCAAAGCTCCTCGACTAGCGGCATCGATCATGCTCCTATCAGTAGGTAAAAGGCCCTCATAGAAATACTGGATAAGCAGCTGCTCACTAATTTGATGATGGGGCAGCTAGAACATAATTTCTTAAAACGTTCCCAATACATAAGTAGATATTCTCCATTACGTTGTCTAACACCTTAGATTTCTTTTCATATGTTGGCTATTATTGCAGCTGGGAAATATTTCTACAAAAATAACATCTTCATCTAATGCCATGTGTTAATACTCCTAGATGGTAGATAGTAGAACCAATCCTTAGTCGAATCCTTCAATGTAAATGGAAAGGATCTCAATTTAATTTGATCTTCAGTTCCACACCAGTAGATTTCATACTTGTGCATACCACATAAAGCTCCCCTAGATGCTTGTGAGGATCTTCACCTGCAAGTCCAAGAAAAGAGGGTAAAAGATGTATTAGTCCATATTTTAATTCAAAAGTGGTAGCAGCATCTTGAGAAGGAAAGGTTATGCATAAAGGTTGTTGATTCAAATCATTGGAAGCAAACACCTTTAATGTTGATTTCCAGCCATGACTTTCACCCCTTCGATATTCTGATATTCAAAACATAGCGAATCAGGAAGTAGATCGTTCCTTCTCCTCTGAGCTTCTTTTCTTAACAGGTGCAAAGGTTTTTCTATGTCTGGATCGTACGGCTAGTCAACTTGATTAGAAGCACGAGATTATCTAGTAGCCAACCAAATATAAAACTAGAAAACTCCCTGATAACAGCACTAAAATTTGATGTGCGATAGGAGGCAACCAAATATAAGGAACAATTCAGATTGAGATATAAAAGACAGTAAGAAACAAACATTAGTCATAGTCAACATCCACCATCGGAAGTCCACAACTGATCATTGATGCACGCATATATTAATTCACACTTCGAATATTCATCACTGAACTATTTGTCCTTGTTCATAGTTAATTAAAAAATAAGCAAACTAATTAACTCTAACTACTAATCATCCCAAGACAAGTTCTATAGATTTAATATTGCACCAATACATCTTTATAGATTCAAATTACAAAAACCTTGTGCAGGCAAACCCTTTCCTAATCGAACTATAAGTCCAAAATGCCAGCTTTGCATGTTCAGTAACTTCATTCCCAATTTTGGCCTAGTTAGAGCACGCATCTCTCGAAACATAAAACATGAAAATTGTAGATATCTCTTGTACACCTTCAACGCATCTAAAATGGCCTCATTCGTATCTCTGAGTAAATAATTAATTACAGATTACGAGTCCATGGTTGAACTGTCCGAAATTTCTCCATTAGCTTCTTTTAATATTTAAAGCCTCCGTTTGTATCCTCCATAAAAACATAAGAATAATCAGTATAATTGGGCACCAAATAAATATAAAAAGCTAATAATTAAGGCTGAAAATATGGCATGATAGATTCCCATCATTCACTCTCTAATCACATGATTGAACCTACTTAGAGTGAGCTCCCACCAAAAACTTCCCCCAAATGTGAGCTTTTGCTTTCCAAGCACTTTCTTTTTCTCATTCTTTTTCTTCAGATCTCTCCAATTGCTTCATTCACCACAATGGGAACTCAGGCTTCGTTTCAGTTAAAACTTGAAATTTTAGAGAGGAAATATAAAAGAAAGGTAAATTCAAAAAGGATATGGATAAATAAAATTTGGCTTTGAAAAACAGAAAGGTCAATGAAGGCTCAAAACTTGGTTGACTAGTGGATATGGATAGGGTGGTTAGAAAGGCTCAACTGGTCCAAACATTGCCTAAATCCTTTCTCTGGATGTAATTTTCGTCCATTTCACCGAGAATATCATTTGAAACTAGTTCTGGTACATAGGACAATGACTCAAGCACATCAGACATTCATTCCACATACCAAGGTATAGTGAATTACCCACAAAACGTTTAGACTCATGAGTGGCTTCTTTCAATTGAAATGAGCTAATCTCCTCGGTCTAGCTATGTATGTAATAACCGAGCCCCACAAAATTTCATTCTCACATTAAGAGCATGATCATCATCACAATGCATTCCTACACATGATATCACTATATGCAGTGCAAACTCATACAAGAAAGATATAATTTTCTTGAATGAATGAGTACTTGAATGAATACATGCAAATTACTATACCCCCAAACTCTTAAATTTTACATTGTCCTCAATGTAGATTACACATGAATATAAATATAGGAGTAGAGAAAACTCCATGGTGACATCACATGGAATAAATGAGCTTTACTCATCCATTGTGATGCTCATCTTTGGAGATCTGCATTTGAACAAAACTGTGCAAAACAAAAAAAAACTTCTTGGCTTGTCAACGGAAGTGAGACTCTTGGGAAGCTTCTTTTAATTCAACACGAAACAACTATACAATCAAAACACACTAAGAAAACTTAAACAAAACAAATGTCCTAAAAGCTAGTAATCATGCAATCAAACATGAAACAAAATTTCACCATTTCGATGAATTCAAAATTCAACACATTATCAAACATGGTGAAATAAACAATTTTGGCATAGGATACTCTCATGCTAATCTAAAATTAAAACAGATATGCAAGCATATATAAAACATTCCTGAAATAGATATATAGATATCTAATCCCATTTCTCCTGGATCAAAAGAAAAGTTGAGCCACTTGTCTTTGATTATTTATCTTCTCCTCATATATCTCCCAAACAGCTCAAGAAGAGAATGGGAGACTCCAACACGTTGCTTAAAAAATTTGCACAACTGATTTTGTGCAAGATATTTATGAACCCCAACAACCTTCTCAAATAAAACTTTCAGTTTTGAAGCTAAGGTTGGCGTGTGGGGTTTGAGTATGAACTCTTCAAATCGAATTTCATTCCAAGCCCAATAATATTTTTCTAGGATAATTCTCTAGAATATCATTATACTCTATCCTTTCCCCCAAACTTGCATTCATTTCCATCTCACCCTCTTCAGGGCTCACATCCTGTTGCATACCCTCTTTGAAATTTAAAACAAGTGAGGAAAAGAGTGGATCACGCTTTTCCAAATGCTGGTCAATTCCTATAGGGCCACTGTATGTCGAACCACTAAGGAATTTCCCAAAATGTTGGGAGGAAGACTCATCCAATGTAGGGTCATAAAGTTGAATTTCTTCTCCTCCACAAAAATATTAAATTATCACCCTCCCTCAATCTTGGGTTCTCTTATTGTGGTTCTACTGTCTCCTCCAGGTGGCTCTCATTCCTCGGGGCCTCCTTGTTCTGAGAGGCCCATTATCAATATTTTGCTCCCTAGGACTTCCTAATAGTTGACAATTAATTTTGTCATCTCTTTCCTCACTAGAACGTTTCGACAACCTATCTATCTGAGAGTCTATGCTCAAGGGGCTGGTCTCTCTTTTGTAATAAAGCTTGTGGAGTCTCTGCAACTGAAGGCTCACACATTGCTTCTTGGGGAAGAGGTGGTGGTGTTGGGTTTATACAAGGTGGATATGACCAATAACGTTCTTCCCAACTAGAGCCACTCTCTACAACAGATTCTTCCTTTTCACATGGTGGTCCCATTGAGTTGGTTACTTCTTGGCAAAGGTCACTGATTCTCTCTTGTTCCTCTCCAAATGCCTCTTGACGTTGAAGTAACCATACGAGGATTTGCTCACTGGACTCACCATTGAGCTCTTGGGATGGAGGGTGTGGGGCTTGTAAAAATTGGGAGTGAAAGGTGGTCTATGTTGATGAGGCATAGGCCTTTGCAATGGATTTTACGCCCAATATAAATGTGAAAGGGAGGGGGGGCAGGGTTGGGGTTGCGATGTGGGTGGCTTGTAGAAACTCTCTTGGTCTTGAGAGACCCTGTTGTTGGTAGTTGCTAGAAGATGAACGTGGATAAGCATCATCAATCATATCATATCTCTAAACAATGATTTATTCCAATTAAAATTCATCACTCAAAACATATTTTTTTGTAAAGAGATATAAAACTCTAACTACCGAACAATCAAAGAAAAAACATCTAACTACGATTAGACCATAGTTAACTAGGATTGGTAATAATGTCAACCAAACACTTCCCTAGAAACGGCACCAAAAACATGTTGACATCTAAACCGTATCTAAGTAGGTTTAGTATCGAGTGTGCAAGTGCATGCGTCATAACAAGTAATACATTGAAGAGTCCAGGTCTATCCCACAGGGAAGTATAAAATGAAAACTCTAATCGTGTCTGTTTAACTATATCTGGCTAAGGAAATCTAACGGAATGTGAATTAAAACTAACTAAATGCAATACTAACCAACACTAATCCTATTTTGAGTCGGACCTGGGAAACATAATTAAGCTCTAGGAGAGGTGATTACCTACTACATTCCTCTATATATTATCTAAATATTCAATCATATTATAATTAATCGAACACTTAGATGATCGGGGACACCAGTACGCGTAGCCTTCTCTCGAGGCACTACGACCGACCCTCTCCTTAGACCTATTGTCTCACGAGGTCAAGGTACTAATTCGAGGGTCCTTCACCACAGCCACCGTAACTGTGTGTGTCAACTGGTTGGGCTAAAATAACCCTTATAAAATTTTGCCCGTGGCAAGTAAACACGTCGTACCAAATAATATACTATACTACGTACTAGCCAATGAATTATCTACTGTTATATCTAACTACCGAAATTAAAGAGAATTGTCATAGTATCCTAATGTAAAAACTACAAAAGAATACTAACTATCTAATTGCAGTAGTTCCATTGTAATACATGCCCACACGAGAGGCTATGTAGATTAGGAGTAACAGGGAGTGATTTCAGGGAATTAAGGGTAGGATTCATCCAGTTTAGCCAAGTGTGCAATTCATAGCTCGTTAGAAGATCTGGAATTCCATATGCGTAACCCACTTTTGAGGCACTACGACCATGTCCCCCCCTCCTTAGCTTGAATGTCTTCCAAGATCACATGCCTAAATCAAGGGGATCACGCTCACCTGCCCTTGCTGGACTTGCCATGATTTGGGGATCACGCGCAGTTGTGGTATCCTTCCATGTTACCTTACAGTCTCAATGAAATGATAAGATGAACAAGTATATGTCGTCAATCTCTACATGTTATAACTCCCCAACGGCCACTCACACTAAATTAAAGATAGATTGCACTAACTAAACTAAAATAGCTAAGATTACATGAATCAAAAACTTGAAATCACAACACATTATTCGCCCCCAAAAGAAGTTTAGCTACACATAATCTGGAATCGAGAAGAATTCCTATCCATTGACATTAATTATATGATAGATAGGAAAAATGAAGATAAAACAGAGGCAAAAGACATCCCTTTTGCCCTTGAGCTTCTCCTTCTTCCTCCTCCAATGCCCAAAGTATATTTACTTCACTCCCAATGCTAACACCACCTCAGCGGCGTGGGGGCGCGATACCCAAAGTGTGGTTATAGCACATATTTAGAGGGTAGTTTGGAAGATTCCCCTCTTTTAAAGTTCCCAAAGTGTTGTGGTGCCACACAGCGTGGAACTCTTCCGAGTGAGTATACACCGTTGCGTTACGGTGTTTTCCGCATCACCAGCGCTCCGACGATGACTTCTTTCACCATGGTGCTGTAAGTGCGAGGATCATCGGTCCGGTGTTGACTTCTGTCACCATGGCGTTAGATGAGCAAGGATCAGCGCTCCATCGATGGATCCTGACGACTAGGTGTCGAGCCCAGAAAAGTTCTGCCGTATCGAGCGCTCTAGTGCACAGTCTAGCTTCGAGGCGTTGGACACTTAGTCATTTTGCCACTGCTTGCAGCGCTCATTATCGCAGTTCTGTAGCTTCAAACGTGCCGCTCTCATGTACTGCTTCTCTTCTACATACTGTATTGCTAAAAAATGGGGTGTTTTTAAGCTAAAAATGTCTAAATTTCCTCTTTTTTCTTCTAGTCAATGTTTGGTGAATATGAGGCACTTTCCTACAGAATCAACTCCAATAGTTAGTGAAATTGCAACACAATTATATCAAAACTTGGCCTAAAAACGCAGTATAATTTCCACTAAGCAAATACCCCCAAAACCCTAAACCCTAAATATTTGCTCATAGACAAAGAGTCAAGCATTAAATCTTGCTGCTAAAATCCCGTATGATATTTACAAAATTCGATCTCCACTAATTGTAGAGAAGTGATCCTCAGATCTTTAGGACATCATTAGGTTCTATTGGGGCTAGGGACATTGGCATGTCAGAAAGGTTTATCAACAAGTTTTAAAACATTCAGCATGCTAAACTTAACCAGATTGATTAATTTAGATACCCTTTTGATCTAAATCTTTTCCCCTAAACTTAAACTTTGGCCAATTGGTAGACCACTTTTCATCTCACTCCTTTTTTTAATTCAGAACTCTATATTTATTTATAGATTTTCTCCACCGTTTGCTTTCACTTGTAGATCTTTTGGACTTTCAATCCCAATCTGTTTTAGTCAAGATGTTTGAATGGGGTTTCATATAAGAAGAAATTTTGAAATACAAATACGTTAGATGGGAGAGTTGAAAGTCAGTTTTCTTTGAAACATGTGGTTAAGCATAAGCTCAAAGTATTGGTTGAACTATGGAAATTACATGGGATAGCTTAAGAAAGGGCCAAATGGTCAAAATATCGCCTAAGTCATTTCCTTAGAGTCATAATTCACTATTCTATTTCGCCTTGAGTTTCTTTTGAAACTACTTTTAGTCTTTTTATTATAAAATCTAAGTGCATAACCACCAATCATGCCACAAACCCAGCATCAATGAGATAGTTAAAGTCATAATCAGTGTGTGGCTTGATAAGACTACACCTATCAAAGAGAATTCTGAATTTTTAGTAATGTAAGAGAAAGCTTGACAAGCTATTTCATCATTTCACATTGACAAAGAATTTGATCTTGCAAGATAGAATAGAGTCGCTTATGGCTTAAGGCATGCAATCCTTACCCTGAAGCTTCAATGAAAAAATGTCCTCAATGTTCAATTTAAATTTTAAAATTGAGGGTGGTGAGGGACTCCCTGGGTGTGCCTGCTGATGGCTCTTCGTTGCTGGTCAATGGGGTTCTCAGATTGTTAATGCATTGCAAAACCGAAAGGTTCCATAAGAACAATAATTCAAAAGATAAAGATAAAGGGGTACTAATGAAAATTGAATAAGGAGAAAGAAACATTGTAACCCATTTCATGAAAAAAAAAGCTTTTGTAACATAAATCAAGTAACACAAACTAACAAGTCACTGTCATATGAGTATAACAATGCAGTGTTCATACAACAGCTTGTATACAGAGACATAGGATTTGACTTTATAACTTGCTCCTTTCAAGATAAACTTCATTCCATCTCCTAAAGTACTATCTAAACTAAAATCAAACAACCTCGCAATTCACCAATTAAGCATTCAAACTCATCAAATTTCAATTTTAAAATATATGGTGAAAGGCATGCAATAGCTCGATTCATGCTAACTGTCAAAATTTTCGGCTAACTTATGCTAAAAATTAACATTTCAAAAACAATTGTCCACACTCAACATTCACCATCGAAATTTAAGAAGTTCACATGGGGCAAGCATGTAGTACATTAACAGAATGGGGCATGAAAGTACACAAAAAAACTTTGAAAATGCAAGCTAACTACACAACCAAATTTGCGCACATATCCTATGAGCTATAGATCATGAGATATTTTTCTTGAAAGCAAGAAAAGACAGAAGAGGTATCACATTCCTCCTGGATCAAATGGAAAATTGAGCTACTTTTATGTATTACATTTCTAACTTTACAATATTGCAAAGGTGGCTTCCCTCCTTCATGAAGGTAACAGGTGGTCACATCTTGCACTCTCACTATGACTTTGTGGAAATAAGCAAGATGTCCCCCTTCTTTCCCAACATTTATTAACAAGGCTTCCATTGTAGTTCTTAAGGTTGGTTCATAAATTGGGAGTATGAATTCATCTATATAGTCTAGATTCAAACACATCCCTTTCGAAGAAGTTGTCTCTTCGAATTGAATTGCCTTCCATATCGAATCAGATGTAAAGGGATAAGTCTTTAGATCATCATTGTACTCTATCCCTTCCCCCAAACTCGCCTTCTTTTCCATCTCACCCTCTTTAAGGCTTTCTTCATATTGCAATCCCTTCTCAAAATTCAAGTGTGGGTCAACTTCTATATTGCCACTGTGTGAAACCACTAAGGGTTTTCTCAAGATAAGATTGGGGAGCAGCATCATAAATTGGGTCAGAAAGTTGAATTTTTTCAACTCAATGAAAACCATATTTTCACACTTCCTCACTCTTGGGTCCTCCCCAAATGATGGTTCCACTTGCTCCTCTAGGTGACTCTCATTCCTAGGAGTTTCCTTGGGCTGAAAAGGCCCATCATCAATATTTTTCTCTTTGGGGATTTCTGAAGCTTTCCCTTAATGCTATCGAGGAGTTTAGACATCCTTTCCATCTCAGACTCTAGGTTTTCGTGAGACTCACTTCTATTTTGTAATAAAGCGGTGACAGCCTCAAAAAATGAGGGCTTATGGGTTGACAGTTGGAAAGGAGGTAATGGTGTTCGATTTATACAAGGTTCTTCCGAACTATAATCACTATCTACAACTTGCTCTTGTGGTAGATGGTGTGGGGTTTGGAAAAAGTTGGGAGTGAACGGTGGGCTATGTTGATCAGGCATAGACATGTACATTGAATTATACTCCCATGATGGATGTGGATTAGCAATCAACACAGTTCATTTGACTCACATGGGGGACTGCCAAGTTGCTCTCCATATGAAGAAGTAGCTTGTGCAGAGGGAGTGCAATAAGGACAGATTGAGGCAAACTCCATTGTTCATGAGAGACCCCATTGTTGAGAGTTGCTAGAAGATGGACATTTATGGGGATAAACATTTTCATCATAATTCTCATACATGGAATGACACAAATAGGAATCCATCAATTAAACACACAAGCAATCAATCCATGAAACAAGAATCAAACAAATTTCAACATACATTTTTTTGACTAACAAAACTAGCAACACTAAAATGCAAACTAGCTAATTTAAGCTAAACTAAGCATGCAACTTTGTTAGTCAAATTACACTAACTACTGTAAGCTAGATTAAAGCTATATAGGCCAAGGCTAATATCATTACTAGTCCTTGGCAACGGCGCCAAGACCATGGTTGGGCCAAAACATTATGCTCGTGCGCATGTGCAGCCCTATACCAAGTAATATACTGGATGAGTCCAGATCAATCCCATGGGGACTATGCTACGTACTATCCAGTTAATTCTCTACAGTTGTATCTTACTACCGAAATTAAAGATAGTATCCTAAAGTGAAAACTTCAAAAGAATACTAACTATCTAATTACAGTAGTTCCTAAGTGATACACATCCATGTAAGATACAAAGTAGATAAGAAATAGAGACGGGGAGGAGGAGGGGGGTGATTTCACGCAATTAAGGGTAGGATTCATGCAATTTAGCTAAGTTTGTAATTCACAAATTGTTAGTGGGTCTTGAATTCCCTACACGTAACACTCTTACAAAGTGCTACAACTGTGTCCGCCTCCTTAGCCTGATTGTATTTCGTGATCATAGGTCTAAATCATAGGCCATTAAAAGATGCACAGCCGAAAGCGACCCCGCCTGTCTGGACGCTTCATTCGAACTCCACCGGTGCACCTCTCACTTGCCCTTACTGGTCTTGTCGTGATTTGGGGATCACACACAGAGTGGTGGTATCCTTTTGTATTACCTTTCAGTCTCAACAAATCGATAAGTTGAATATGTAGAGGTCGTCAATCTCTTCATGTTAAAACTACCCAACAGCTACTCACACTAAATTGCAGATAGATTGTGCTAAATAAACTAAAATAGCTAAGATTAAAATAGAGGCAAAAGACATCCCTATCCATTGACGTTAATTACATGATAGAAAGGAAGAACGAAGATAAAATAGAGGCAAAAGACATCCCTTTTGCCCTTGAGCTTATCCTCCTTCCTCTTTCAATACCCAAAGTAGCTCTGCTTCACTCCCAATTCTAACTCCGCCTCAGCAGCGGGGAGGCGCGATACACAAAGTGTGGTTATAGCACATATTTGTAGGGGATTCTGGATGATTCCCCTTTTCTAAAGTTCCCTATGTGAGGTGGTTCCATATGGCGTGAAACTCCTCTGATGGCGCCAGGTCTTGGCGCCGAGAGTAGTGTCTCACAAGAATACAGTTTCGCGTTACATTTTTCTCCACTTCGCCAGCGCTTCAGTGCTGGCTTCTATCGCTGCGGCACTGTAATTGCGAGGATCAGCACTTTGGCATCGCCTTCTGTCGCTATGGCACTAGATGAACAAGGATCAGCGCATCAGCGTTGGAACCTGATGCCAAGGCTTTGTGCCCAGATAATTTCTCTTTCATCCAGACCTCCTGCGCTGAGTCTAGTGTAGAGGCATTGGACACTTAGTCATTATTCCGCTGCTCGCAACCCTCGTTCACACGGTGCCGTAGCTTCAAACGCAGTGCCATGAGGCATTACCTGCACTGCTTTTCTTCAATGTAGCACCATGACGTCCCATCTGACCCCATGTGGCGCTGCCCTCTGTGTGGCTCCAAAATTTGGTGTTTTAAGGTCGAAAATTTCTAAATTGCCTCTTTCACTTTCCAGTAGGTGTTTGGTGAATATGAGGCACTTTCCTACAGAATCAACACCAAAAGTTAGTGACATTGCTACACAATTATATCAAAACTTGGCCTAACATAATTTCCATTAACCATCAAGATCCTTCTCTCGAATTTTACTCGTGCATCCCTCACTTGCGACTGAGTAGAGCACAAACGATTTGTTAATCACACGCTGACTAATGTCTGTCTAGGTTTACCCTCTCACGAGAACATCAAGATTGATGTTAGTCGGCCGTTACTCAAGTAACATCAAAAGCTCTACAATAACCACAGTAATGTTTGAATACGCTAATACTAAGTCACTACACTACCATCATTGTGTAATGGAAGCGTCGTGCACTAATAGACATATCAATACATGTAAAATCACCACAAGTAAAGAGAAATCAAACATATGAAAAAAATATAATCACTACAACCCCCTAAAGGATAATATCTCAAATGCATCAAAATAAATGAAAATCTAGACTCAAACACAAGTTCTAGGAAAAATACATGGATACAAAGATAGATAAATATAAAAAGGCATAGAAGAAAGTCATAAAAAAATAGCTCCTATGGTGGGAATCGTCTTCCCGAATTAAATCTCCTCCTTCACCTACTTCAAATCCATGTTGTTAAGCCCTTCTAGAGCCCCAGTATTACCAAAAATCCCTCCCAATTCGTCCTCACACGATTTGCTACCAATCCCAGAAGGCTTTCCTCAAAAATGTCCTAAGTTCACCATTTACACGTCGCCTCGTGGCATCACGTGTCGCTGGTCCACTTAAAGTCCGAGTAAATATGTCTCAACTCCACGGTGCCGAGTGTGCTCCACGGTGCTGAGTGTGTGTGCAGTGTGACACCACACTTCTTCTACAGAGCCGCTCACTCCCTTCTTCAGGATTGAGGGCCGTGGTGCCAAAAATCAAAGCAGGGGTGCCCATAATCATACTCGGGCGCCTCGGGAATGCCCAGCCAGCATAGGGGATCTGGTGCTTAGCCTTTTCTCCTCTGCAGCTTGCGCGTCGTGACACCGTCGCCCTTCCACAGCATCAGGTACTTAGACTCGATTTCTTCTGTATTGTGGTGCCATGACCACTTCTTTAGCGCCATGCGACGTCAAGTCTTGCACTTGTTCGTTTTTTGGGCTATTTTCTTCATTTTAACTCCGATTTGCACGAGATATATTCTGTTGGCGTCCTCTTGGAATTTTGCATGATTTCCCTTCATAGGACCAACAAAAGTAAGTCAAATAGGATCAAATTACTATTCAATTATGCTCAAAGGTATGTGAAAATGAGAGTACAATATACACTCATCAGAATGCCTGCTATACAAGAAAATAACTTTGAGATCAAGCCTTCTATTATCCCAATAATCTAAACCTCAATGCAGTTTGGGGGACTGCCCAATGATGACATGAACTCACATTTATCTGACTTCCTTGAGATTTGTGATACATTTAAACACAACGAAGTGTCAGATGATGCAATCAGATTGAGATTGTTCCCGTTCTCATTGAGTAACAAAGCGAAACATTAGATGAACTCTCTCTCATCCGGGTCAATTACCACCAGGAATGACCTGTCACAAAAATATCTTGCCAATTAATTTCCACCGGCAAAGACAGCAAAGTTGAGAATTATATCAACTTGTTCATCCAAATGGATCTAGAGTTCCTTGATGAGGCTTTGGACCAGTACAAAAAACTGTTAAGAAATTGCCCACACCATGCTGTACTCAAAATGGTCTAATGTGCACACATTTTACACTTGAACCATCATAGATGCAGCTGAAGGAGGTGCACACATGAAAAATCTATTAATGAGACATATGAGCTGCTGGAAAACATGGCATCAAACAGCGATCAATGGCACTCAGAGAAACCGAGAGTTATACCTGAGCAAGGAACAAGTGCCAGTAATCCAGCTAAAGTCTTTGAAGTAGACTTGTCTACTACCATTCTAGCTCAATCAGAGGCCTTAACCAAAAATATAGACTCCCTGTGTGTGATTGCTATCCAAAGTCCATTTGTGAGTTGTGACAGTTGTGGTGGAACTGGTCATAGGCCCTCCAGCTTTTATGCATCAAGATAAGACTCAATCTCAACCTCAAGCTGAGAAGAGATTTCAAACGGAGAAGTTGCTGATTCAATTGGTACAAAGCAACAATTCCTCCATCCGCAACATTGAGATGCAAGTAGGACAAGTACCGAAATCTGTAGGATCCCAACCTCAAAGCTCCCTTCCGAATGACCCTGTAGATAACCGAAGAAAAGTGGGTAGATAAGATTGCAAGGCAGTGACACTAATAAAAGGGAGAGAATTACATGAGGTACCCAAAGAAAGTGAGTGATAAGAGCATTCCTCAGATGGAGGATAAAGTTGTTGAGGTACAAGGAGAAGGATATAAATTCTATCAATTCTATCCACCTCCACCTTACCCTCAAAGACTCAATGATCACAGGCTGATCAACAATTTAAGTGGTTTTTTTAAGTCTTAAAGAAGTTGCACATCAACATCCCTTTTGCTGAGGCTATTGAAAATATGTCAACTTATGCTAAATTCTTGAAAGATATTTTTTCTAGAAAGTGAAAGTTAGGTGAGTTTGAAGCTGTAGCTTTGAGTGAGGAGTGTGCGGCAGTTTTACAGGAAAACTGCCTCCTAAGTTGAAAGATCTGGGTAGCTTGTTCTATAGGAATCCAATTTGTTGGAAAACCCCTTTGAGATCTAGGGTAAGTGCAAACTTGATTACCCCTGCCCATTTACTAGTCTCTAGGTATAGGAGAAGTCAAGTGCACCACAAGGACTCTCCAAGTAACTGAAAGGTCATATGCATATCCTAGGGGTATAGCGGAAGATGATTTGGTCAAGCTTGGCAAATTCATCTTCCCTGCTGATAGGTCCTATACATATCCTAGATATGGAGGAATACCGAGAGATCCCCATCATACTAGGAAGATCCTTCTTGGCTACCGAGATGGCAGTCATAGATGCATCAAAATGAGAGTTGACCATGAAAGTTCGTGATCAAACAGTAACATTGCAATGTCTTCCAAGCTATGAAACTTCCTAGTGATAAGGGAGAAAGTTTTGTAGTGCAAGTGGAGAAGAATTTGGTGGAACCGATGTTTGTCACTTATTATCCTAGAGATCATCTAGAGCCATGATTGATGCCCAATTTTGAATAAGAGGACAGTGAGGATAGAAAAGAAGTGATGTCGTTGAATGCCTTGCCTCCAATTATTAAGAAGAAAGATAAGTATGATGCATTGGAATTGAAAACGAACGTGGTGAATCTCATGATGCCATCCATAGAAGAGCCTCCAACTTTTGAGATAAAGATCTTACCAGGCCATTTGAGGTACGAATACATTGGTTTATCTTCTACACTTCCTGTGATTATTTCTGCTCATTTATCTCTGGAACAGGAAGAAATTTTATTGAGGTTACTAAGAGACCATAAGAGAGCTATTGGGTGGTCCATATCTGATCTACAAGGGATTAGCCCTTCCATGTGAAGAAGGATATCACCAAGTGGGTAGATGCTGGGATCATATATCCCATCTCAGATAGTTCTTGGGTGAGTCCTGTACAAGTTGTACCAAATAAAGGGGGATGACGGTGATCACTAATGAGAACAATGAGATCATACCCTCTAGAACAGTTTGTGGTCAGAGATTTGCATGGATTACAGGAAGCAAAACATGGCAGCAAGAAATGACCATTTCCCTCTATCCTTCATTGACCAAATCTTAGATAGATTGGCAGGGAAATATATTTTCTGCTTCCTTGATGGCTATACTCGTTACAACCAAATAGCCATAGCCCCTGAAAACCATGAGAAATCTAGTTTACATGTAAATCCAAAGGATGCCATTCCACTTGTGTAATGCCTCCACAACATTGATTTCCATTTTTTCTGATATGTTGGAAGATGTCCTGGAAGTGTTCATGTATGATTTTGAGTCTTTGGGGACTAATTTTATTCACGTCTCCATACCTTGGAAAAAGTTCTAAAAATATGTGAAAAGACACATCTAGTTTTGACTTGGGAAAATGTATTTTATGGTCCATGAAGGCATAGTCTTGAGTCACAAAGTATCTAGTAGAAGTATTGAGGTGGTTAGAGCAAAGATAGAAATTATTGAGAAGTTGCATGCACCTACCATTGTTAGGGGCATTAGGAGTTATTTTAGTCCATCCTGGATTTTATAAGAGGTTGATCAAAGATTTTTCCTAACTTTCAAAACATTTTAGCACCATGCTAGAAAATTAAGTGGCCATCGAATTTGAGAAGTCTGAAACCCTTAAATGAGTTGAATGAGAGGCTAGTCAAAAGACCTATTATAGCTGCTCCAGATTGGAGTAAGTCATTTGAGCTTGTGTGATGCAAGCCACTATGTAGTGGGGGCTATTTTTGGAAAGACAAGAGATCGCGTCTTTAGATCTATATAATATGCTTGAAAGACCCTCAAAGAATCCCAAGTGAATTATACAACTACCGAGGAGTTGTTGGCAGTGGTGTACGCATTTGACAAATTCAAAGCATACCTTATCAGAACACAAGTCAGTGTAAACCGATCACTCAGAAATTAAGTATCTGATCTACAAGAAGTATGTCAAACCAAGGCTTATCAGATGGATCCTTTTATGCCAGGAATTTGATTTGGAGATTAGATAACAAAGGCAAGGAAAATTCCGTTGTTGATCACTTATCTGGAATTGAGGGTAACAAGAGTAGAGAGAGAGAAAAACACATGATAAATGATAATTTCTCTGATTAGCAATTATTCTCTATCAAGGGTCCCATGGTACCTTGGAATGCTGACTAAGTCCACTACATAGTTAGCGAGGTCTTACCTCCAAATTGAAGTGGCAAGCAACAGACGAAGTTCTTGCACAATTTGAAATACTTTGTATGTGATGAACCATACCTCTTTATGAGATGGCCAGATCAGATCTTGTGAAGGTGCATCCCAAGTGAGAAGCAGGAAGACATTTTGAGATGCCCATGCATATGTAACATCTTGTAATAGATGCCCATGCATATGTAACATCTTGTAATAGATGCCAAAGAACTAGTAATATTTCTAAAAGGTTCAAGAGACCATTGAATAACATTTTGAGGTTGAAATCTTGATGTATGGGCATAGACTTCATGGGTCCATTCCCTCCCTCATTTGGTAATTAATATATCTTGGTAGTTTTTTGTCATGTTTCCAAATGGGTTGAGGCCATTGCTTCCCCAACAAATGATTCCAAGGTGGTAATAATATTTCTATAATAATATCTTCTCACAACTTGGAGCTCCTAGAACTCTGATTAGTGACGAAGGTAGTCATATTTGTAATAAGAACCTAGAGGGAATGTAGCTAAGTATGGGGTGGTTGGGCAAAACTCTCGATAAAATCGTCCATATGCAAGCGCATGTGTCGCACTAAGTAATTTACTAGACAAGTCCAGATCGATCCCACGGGGACTTGCACTATGTATTAACACAACAGTACTCCACAACTATATCTAACTAAGAAAATTAGCAGAGAATTGTCACGAGTACCTAATATAAACTAAATTATACTAAATACTAAACCTAGTAATTAAACAACTACCTAAAGTGATACATGCACACACGAGGAGATGGAAAGTAATGGAGTTGGGGGGCTGTGATTTCATGTCTCGAGTTGTGGATTCATGTAATCTTCAGTATGGGGGTGTAATTCCTAGGTCGCTAGAGGATCTGGAATCTGGTACGCATAGCCCACTCACATGGCACTACGACCATGCCTACCTACTTAGCCCTCTAGTCTCATGAGGTCAAGGGTCTAAATAAAAGGATCATAAGCCACAATCAACCTAAGCACATGTATCCGGATGCTTCTCTCAAAATCTACCGGTTCAATCCTCACTTTCCACTGCGTGCTTGCATTCGATTTGGGGATAACATGCAGGTTGAAGGGTGTCTATCCCTGCAATACCTCCCAGTCTCAACAGGAACATCTGATTTTCAAAAGGGGGTCATCAATTTCCTCATACACAGAGCTCCCATGACTAAACCACACTAGATTAAAGATAGATTACACTGATAAGTAACAGAATCTTACATGAATCCTTAACAAATGCTACATTACATTACAAATCCCTTAGGGTTCTTAGCTGGACATAGTTAGGATGAGGGAAAATATCCAAGCCAAATCCATACAAATCATACAAGCTAAGATAGCAGAAATTAATGGAATAGAGAGAAGAAAATGGATAGAATCTTCCCTTCTATCTTAGGTATCCTTCTTCTTTCTTCCTTGGGGCTCAAGAGTGTTGTGCCTTAACTCCGAAATTTGTACAACTTCCGGGAGTGGAGGTGTGATGTCCAAATGAGAGACGTTACGTCTATTTATAGGAGAGCCCTTGCGGAACCCCAATTTTTTTGCCTTAAAGTCCTCAGGCGTCGTGGGGCATCGGACAGGTTTTATGGCATCATGTCTTGGCACCGTGAGCAGCGCCATATGATCTTGTGGCACTGTCCTTCTTCTCTCTGTGGTCACCAGCACCAAGGCACTGACTCTGAGTGTCGAAGCACTCATTTAAGTGAGCAAGGGCGCCCCTGTGCTGGGTTCAAGCACCTTGGCGCTCCACCCAGAAATGCTTCCAGCTGCCTGCGCCCCTGCTCTGGCTTGGGTGTCACCGCGTCCAACACTTAGGCATTTTGCTCGGTCGCTGGTCTTGTTCTGCTTGCGCCTCGACCCTACTGCTGGTGGCATGTGGCGTCCTCTCAGACATTTTGTGGTGCCGGCTTCAGTGTTGCTCCGAATTGTAGTGTTTTTGGTCCTAAATTGCTTAGTTGATTTCATTCTCCTTCCTTTTGGCGTTTTGCTCATTTTGAGGCTTGAACATAAAAATAACCAGAAAAAGTTAGTGAGAATAGCTTTTACCGACGACAAAACATGGCCTAAAAATAGAGAACATTTTACACTATCCATGGGGTCACCCATAGAGTAGATACAACCTACCACCCCCTATCCAATGGTCAGGCGGAAATTTGTAAGAGAGAACAAAAGAATTTTAGAGAAGGCCGTGGGGCCAGGTAGGAAGGATTGGTCCCCAAAGTTAGACTATACTCTATGGGCATACCGGACATATTTTAAAACTCCCATTGATGTTGGTCTAGCCAAGGACTTTAAAAATTTGCTTCTTGCGAAGAAACCCATGATCTTAAGGATAATATTTTGAATAAAAAAAGAAATAGGCAATTAGAGTGCATAGGACGTTAGCTGGCTTTATTTGTGAAGAGTTTTCAATTTTAATTTTCATTGGATAACTGAATTCTTTTATAAATGAATGTTAGAAATAAAATACTCATTAATTATAAAATTGACATCGCAGGCAGAGGTTTGTGTCACACAATGTCACCACATTATGGAGGCAATTTAAACGCAAAACTTACAATGGCAAGTCGGAGTAGACTTTCTGAGTTTTGAGTTTAGTGGTTGGGCGCAAACTACACAATAAAAATTCTGCCTGCGTGAAAGACCACATGTTGCACCAAGTAAAATACTGGATGAGTCCAGATCGATCCCACGAGGACTATACTGTGTATTAACCAATGAATACTCTATAGCTATACTTAACTACTGCAATAAAAAACATTGTCACAATATCCTAATGTAAAAATACAAAAAGATGCTAACTATATAATCCTACGTGATACACGCTCACACAATAAAGACGAAGTATATAAGGAGTAGGGTGAAGTGATTCATGCAATTAAGTGTAGGATTCTTGCAATTTAGCTAAGTGTGCAATCTCTTGCTAGTTAGTGGGTCTGGAATCCCCTACATGTAACCCTCTCTCGAGACGCTACAACCATGCCCCCCTCCTATCCCTGATTTATCTCACAAGGTCACAGGTCTAAATCAAGCTCCCATGTAGCTCAGCCTAAAGCGACCATGGTATCCGGGCGCTTCTCTTGAAATCAAGCTGCGCACCCCTCACCTGCCCTTCCAGTGCCATGTGGAGCGCTTAGTTAAGTATACTAAGGCCGGGCACTGCCTTTGTTCATGCGACAACGTAGATTGGATCTGCTGCCAAGTGGCCTCAGCCAGTTTGCTTCTACATTTGTCATTTTGATGCCAGGGCTGCTACTTTGGCACCTTGTGGCATTGCGTGCATTGCTGCTCTTCTAAATAGCGCAATGGGTTCCGATCTGATGCCATGTGGCCCAGGCCTTTGTATTGCTCCAAATGGGGTGTTTTTAGGCCCAAAACGTGCAAGTTCCCTCTTTCTCCTTCCATTTGGTGTTTAGTGAATATGAAGGACAATCCTGATAAACAACTCTAAAAGTGAGTGAAATTGCAACACAATCATAACAAAAGTTAAACTGAAAATGACTAGCCACTTAGGAGTAGGATCCAATATCTTAAAAGTCAGATGTTGCTTAAGTTTTTTGAAATATTTTTGTAATAGTTCACCATGTATTTGTGTCTTTTCTGATGAATTTGAAAGATGAAATTTTGAATTATTGGACTTATGGTAGAATGTTTATGTAAATAATCAGTGTTAGAGTGAGAAGAAATTTTAGTTTAGCATGGGCTAGCAAAAAAAAAATCGTATTCAAAGCTCATGTTGTAATAAAAATTATTTTCTGAAGGGTGATATCGTGGTGGGAGACCCAATGTCACACAACGTCAAGCCTTGACATCGTGGCATAGAGGTCGTAGAGTGAGTGAGTTAGCTGAGGACTTTGCTTGAGTGAGTGAGAGAGTCTTGAGGTCCACAGGTGGAATTTCCTAGAGTTGAGAAATTTTGCTCGAGTGAGTGAGAGAGTCTTGAGGTCCACAGGTGGAATTTCTTTGAGCCGAGAAATTTTGCTCGAGTGAATGAGAGAGTCTTGAGGTCCTCAGGAGGAATTTCCTATAGCTGAGAATGATAATATGCAGGAATATCAGGAGTAGAGTGAGTGAGAGAGAAACTTTTGGTTGACTTAAGCATTATTTCACTCTTATCTTTTAGACAAAAGCTATTGTGTGTCCATAGAAAAAGAAAAACAGAGATAAATAGATCAACAGAGAGAGAGAGAGAGAGGGAAGGAGTGGGACAGAGAGAGGGAACTTAAGAGAGGGATGGAGGGATGGAGAGAGAGAGAGAGAAAGAGAGAGAGAAAGAGAGTTAGTGAGAGAGAGAGAGAGAGAGTTAGTGAGAGAGAGAGAGAGAGTTAGTGAAAGAGAGAAAGAGTTAGTGAGAGAGACAAGGGGAGGAAGGGGGAGGAAGGGATAGAGAGAGAGAGACAGAGCAAGAGAGAGAGAGAGAGAGAGAGAGAGAGAGAGAGAAGAGAGTAGGGAGTGAGAGAGGGGGAGAGCGAGGGGGAGAGATAGAGAGAGATAGAGAGAGAGAGACAGGAAGAGCGAGAGAGAGTGAGAGAAAGAGGGAAAGAGAGATGGGAGGGGGATAGGGAGAGAGGATAGCGTAAAATGTTCTCTGTTTTTAGGCCATATTTCATAACGAGTTAAAGCTATTCTCACTTGCTTTCGCTGGTTATTTGTAAGTTCAAGCCATGAAATGAGCAAAAAAACCAAAAAGAAGGAGAAAGAGCTCAACTAAGCATGTTTGGGCACAAAAAACACCCCCATTTAGAGCAACTCAGAAGCTGACACCGAAAGGCGCCAATGAGGAAGCCACGGCGTTGAGAAAGTGGAGAACAGACTGTGAGCGATCCCACATGGCGCCAGCAGCAGAGTTGTGGTGACCGAAGAACGTGACAAGTGACCGATCAGATATGATCAAGTGTTGGGCACCATGGTGCCCAAGCCAGAGCTGTGGCACAATGACAGGAAAATATTTCTGGGGTGAGTGCCAAGGCACTCAAACCCAGCATAGGGTCACCCATCCATACTTAAATCAAGCGCCTCAGTGCTCAGACTCTGCGCCTCAGTGCTCAGTCTCTGCGCCTCAGTGCTGGCAACCACAGAATGAAGTATCACAGTGCCACAGGATCGTGCAGTGCCACTCGCAGCACCAAGACTCGACGCCGTGGAACCTGGCCGACGTGTCATGGCACTGTATGACTTTTCAGCAAAATATTAGGGGAACTGCAAGGGCTCCCCTACAAATAGACGAGTTGTTTTCTCATTTGGGGAGCATGCCTCCACGCCTGAAGTTTGTGCAAGTTTTGGAATTAAGGCACAATACCCTTGAGCTAAAAGGAAGGAAGAAGGAGGAGGCCTAGGGTGGAAGGGAAGCTTCTATCCCTTCTTCTTCTCTTTATTCCTATTATTTATGTTATCTTGGCTTGTATGTTTTGTATGGATCCAGCTAGGGTATTTTCCCTCATCCTAACTTTGTCGAGCTAACAACCCTAAAGGGATTTGTGATGTAATATAACTTGTGGTAAGGATTCATGTGAGATTCAGTTATTGTGCATTAGGGGATTGACGACCCTCTTTTTTAAATCTGATGTCCCCATTGAGACTGAGAGGTAGTGTGGGGATAGACAGCTTTCAATTTGCGTGTGATCCCCAAGTCTGTTATTATTGTGCAGTGGCAGGTGAGGGATGCGCTGGTAGACTTCAAGAGAAGCATCGGGACACATGTGGTCGGGTTGGTGGCAGTTTATGGGCCTTTGATTTACTAAATAGATTTATTAAATCATGATTTAGTTGATATTAAGACAACTGTAAGCTCTTTAAACCCAACTATTTGGTTCTTTCATCCATTTTTTCTATTAAGCGCATAACAAAACAAAAAGTTGTAAATTTAATCTACACAGTTTAAGTAATCAATTTCATTAATAAAGACAAAAACTTTAAGAATTAATAATCAGCATGATTTAAATACTAAAAGTAAAGAACACTAAATCTATTAAATTGAAGTTGAAACAATCTAAATATTTGTCAACCTAATAAAAAAGCCAAGGTACTAGAGAAATTCAAAAGGCATTTAAAGGACAAAACTATAACACAGAATAAGGAGTCAGAAGTAATATAAGATCAGGAAATTTCCCCTTTAGAGAGCTTGTTGTGACACATCTCCCAAAGAGAATCGTTTATCCTCTATGGACAACAAACCAACTTGCTTCCAATGGGTTCTTCCACTCCTAAAACATATTCCAGACTTGTCTTTTTTTCCTTTTTCACTCGCTTGCTTCCCTCTTTCTCTTATCTCCAATGAAGATTTCGCGATCCAAGTCTCTCCTCCTACAGATCACAAACCCCTATTTATACATGTTCACTACCTCATCCCAAAACATTTTGGAAACCATCCTATACTCATCCCAAAACATTTTGGAAACCATCCTATACTCATCCCAACAATCTCTTAATAATATTTTGAAAGACAATGTGATAGAGTTCGGAAAATGGTGATCTCAATTGGGACTTTATTTCACCAGATCTTGAAACATCGAAAATCAAATCAACAAAGGGAAGCTGAACATAGCTCAGTCGTAACACCGAGGGACGTGTTGCGGGAGGTCTTGAGTTCGAATCTCCTGAAGTACGAAGTTTTTCCTTAGCTAGCTGCAGCTTATGAAAAAGTAATCAATGTAGCACTGGAATGCCAGCTTTTCAGGTTTAGCAAATTGAATCCAGAATTTAACCTAGTTGCAACCCATATCTCTCGAAAATTTAAACATTGAAGTTGTGTATTTCTTTTTAAGCTTTCCATTTCATGTTGAATCATTTGAATTTGAGCATAGATAAAGAAGTTATGCTCAAAAGACCGAGGACTATCAAACCTGTCAAAAAAGACTAATTTAACCCTTTTATCAACTAAAAATTAAAACTTAGCCATTCAAAAGACAAAATTTATAAATGTTTGCTAATAAGGCCTATAACTCACGAAATGTAACCAAAGTAATAAATATTAAAGAGTTAAAATATGTAAACATATACACTTATCAAATTCCCCGACACTTATACTTTGGTCGAACAAAGCAATACCCAACCATTTTTCGAAACAAAGTCCTTCAGAAATATAGTTTTCAAATAAAATAACAATGAACTATCGAAATCCATAACTCTGCTTGAACAACAAACTCACAAATCTCATAACTAGTTGGCAATCATTTCCACTCATATATAGAGCAATACAAGTTGGAAAACTTTCATACGGTATAACGTACCACTCTCATGTGTTTAAAAATGGTTGTGTTTCACTCATTCCATGAACGTGTTCTGCCATAATCTTACACATCAATCTTTTCTCCACTACAAAGAATAATATATAATATGAATCGAAAGGTCTTTCAATGGGTTTTAACAGGGCTAGGGACAAAAGGCATGGAAAATTTGGATAAAGTGGAGCTAAAATACAGAAACTAGTAGAGAATAAGACCAAGAATTGGCATCTCCCAACACTTCTCCACGATATGAAATATAAAATGAGTTATCTTCATCAGAAATAAATAGAAATTTTCTCCTCTAGTATGTTTTTGTATAATCTTTTCTCATTCTTTTTTTTCCTTTCCATTTTTTTCATTTTTTTCTTTTCATTATTGTAACCAGAGTATCATATTGACCAGAAATAATAATGAATACAGTATTAGCATAATACCCAATCACTCATAATAATCATAAGTAGAAGAATGAAACATTAACCCATCCAACAAAACATCCCAAATGCTCTACTAGTCACATGACAAGGTAGAAACATTTGTTTTCAGGTTTCTATTCATTTTTTCAGGTTAAAAAATTGAATAAAAGGATTCATTAAGGCTCAAAATTGTCTCACTAAAGTCAAAATATCAAAGGGTAGAGTTATTTGGCTATGTGGGCTTAAAAATCCTAGCTGCCTTTATCATCTTCATATATGCATTTATTAACATAGTCTCAACAAGTATATAAATGCAAGTTCTGGAAATACAAAATCATGAAAGAAATCACACATGAAAAGAAATATGAGATTGAAGTTGATGTATCTATCATACAGGCTCAAATCACTGGCTTTTTGTTTGCCATACTTAGTCACCCTATGTCTAAGGAAAAGATCATACCAACCAGTCACAGGCAAAGTGTTTATTCATTCAATTATGCTATAAATTTTAAAGTTAATTGTTCCATAATTTTGGCTATACAACCTAGAACCATTTCGAAACAAAGCAAAAAAATCAGAACAAATTTGAAAGTTTAGGCAACTTTTTTGTTTTAGTAAAAACATCAAAGATTTACGAGAAAAAAGAAAATAAGTTTAAAGAAAATTAAACTAATATCTTTGGTTGACACTTCCCTTCTCCTTGGGAATAGAGATCTGCTGAGCTGGGAGCTAACTGGAAAGTTGAGCTTCAATGTTTTGCAAATGTGTGTCAGTTTGTTTTTTACTGAACACCTATAGATTGTACCTGAGCTATTTGTGTAGCGAGTGGTACAACCATGTCTTCCATGGGTGAGTTTGAGGCTTGAGTTTGAGGTGTATTCGATTAATATTATTGCCTCTGGTCACCTTGACCATATATCAAGTTAGGATGATTTCTCCAACCCTCATTGTAAGTGCTGGAAAATGGGTCATATCTCCCTTGGGTTTGACTTTGAAATCCTCCTATAGCATTAACATCTTTAACTTGTAAAGTGGGACAAGAATCAGTAGAATCAGACAAGTCAGAACAAATTCCACAAGCACGTGGTTGCTGATTTCCATTCATAACTAACTTTGACATAAGTGTAGTTAAATTAGAAATTTGTTGTTTATTCTCTTTAAATTGCTCTTGAACAATACTGAAATTCATCTCATCAACCTTCTTATTTTGTCCTACATAATTTCATGTTCCAAATTGCTATTTGTTTTGAGTCATGTTTGATATCAATTGCCTAGCTTGTGTAGTTGTTTCATCGACTAAAGCACCTCCACTAGCAGCATCTATCATACCCCTGTCATGTGGTAAAACTCCTTCATAAAAATATTGAATTAGCAGCTGCTCACTAATTTGGTGTTGTGGACAACCAGCGCACAATCTCTTAAACCTTTCCCAATACTCATATATAGATTGATTAGGATTTTGCCTAATTCCAAAAATTTCCTTCCTTAACGATCCTATTCTACTAGCAGGAAAAAACTTCTCAAGAAAAGCCTTTTGCAAATCAGTCCAACTAGTAATTAATCTAAGAGCATGATAAAAAAAGTCAATCTTTTGCTAAATCCTGCAATGAAAAAGGCAGAGCTCGTAATTTCACTTGTTCTCCCACAATTCCTTATGGTCTCATTGTAGAACATACAACAAAATTCTCTAAAATTACTATGGGGGTCCTCGCCTGCACGGCCATAAAAGTTAGGAAGCCAGTTAGGAAAACCTGAATTGAGCTTCAGTGCACATTCTAATTTAGGAAGAACTATGCTCAGAGGTTGATCATCTAGAGTTGGCTGACAAAGTTGCTTAAGAGTTTCGTCAGCTATGACTTCTCTATGCTCCTCTTGATGCCCTTCATCTTGTTCAAAAAGTTCGTCTATGCCAAGAGAACTTTCAACTTCAAATTCTTCGGCAAATATCCTCCCACTTCACAGTCTCATTAACTGTTCATGAGAAGAAAAGATTTTAGTCAAACAAAAAAACAAATTACTTGATTACTAAAAGATCTATTTTTAAAGTTAAGCAAACAACCCTCCCCAGCAACAAGCCCAAAATTTTGATAACATATTCTTTCTGTCACAAAATTAAATTAATTCTTAACCCCCCAAAATAGTTAACAAAAAAATATACAAAAAGAGAGGTTCAATCCCACAAGGAGTTTTGTGCATAAAATTTATGATTTATTTTAGTAAATGTATATAATTCATACAATTTAGGGGGAATTGTAGCCAAAATTGAAAAATAAAAAAAACAAACTATTTATCAAACTCTACTATATACAATTTACCTGACCCTTTTCATACCCAATTCCTTAGCTAAGCATGTACTAGCTAAAATTTAAACCTTGTGTTATACTCTTGATTGGGTGACAAAGAAAAGTTCATAAACTAGACTCCCCTTTTGATTCATACAATTAAAACCAATAGAAGTAATGGTACCAATTAAATCAGATTTTAAGCTCAAATTCAGTCAACCCAAACTATATTAAACATACCAGCATGTTCAAAATAGATTGATTAAATCATGATTTAGTTGATATTAAGACAGTGTGAGCTCTCTTAACCCAACTCACTTTTTTCATCTGTTTTGTCTACTAAGTGCATAACAAAACATAAAGCTGTAAAATTAATCCATACACATGAAGTGACCAATTTCATGCATAAAGATGAAAATTTTAAGAATTAAAAATCAGCATGATTTAAATACCAAAAGTCAAAACACTAAATATTTATTAAAGTGAAGTTGAAACAATCTAAATAGTTTCCAACCCAATACAAAACCAAGGTACAAGAGATATTTCAAAGGCAAATAGACGACAAAACTAGAACATAGCATAAGGACTCTCTTGCCAGTGAGCTTTCATTGATGTTGAATGAAGAATCATTTCAAATGCATTCTCTTTTACATTTTCAAATTAGTTATTCCACATAATGGTCATCAATTTTATGGTTGTATGAAGAAGTTTAGCAGGCCCCAAAATATTTTGCAAAAGCCATGCACTAACTTTTTAGTAAAGCTATTCAATTAGTGCGTTGTTTGTGGATTGAATGGTGGAATGCACTTAGTCTTTACTCTTTGATACTAGAACTAACTTTGAAGGAAGCTCAAAGCGAAATAGATAGAGAAGTGAGTCCCAAGGGATGAATGCGGCGATGTCTGGACCGTTTGGGCCTTTGAAGCCAACCCATGCATACTCCTTAGTCACCCAACTTTGAGCCTAAGCAAATAGAAAATTCTTTTAATTTAACCGTCTCTTCAAAACCACCTCAATAGCTTATTTTGCGTTTAAATTTCTTTTCTTGCATAACCCGTCATTCGAATTGTATAATTAATCAGATTGGAGTTGAAACTCCTTTAGAATGTTGAAGGAAAGCATCCAGATGGTGGAAAGAAAACAAAAACACTTGCAAAGCAAGTCTGTACATACATTCAGCCTATCAAAGATGGCTGAACCTTTGCTAAAGGGGTGAAATGAAGGGATGGCTAGCCATTGGCCAAAGCTCAAGTTTGGGGGAAAATCATTAAGAGAGCTTCAGCTATTGCAATCTGGTTAATTTTGCATGTTGAATGATTTAAACATTTGCGATTAACCTGTTTGACTTATCCTGGTCCCTAGCCCCAATACAACCAAAGAAAGTCCTAAGGATCCTAGGTTCAACTCTCTACAGTTAGTTGAGAGTATATTTCAAAGTTAGCTTATGGAATCTTAGTGGTAAATCATAGGTGCATTGAAAATGGACTGATGTTGAGGCATTGATAAGAGAAACTATAAGAGTAATTAAACTGTGGGGCAATGTAAAATTTTTCAGGTGAGCAAACACTCTTAATAAAACCATTTAAAGAATGAACCATCAGTTACAGTTTTAATTTCTTTTTTTTTGTAAATTTGAGATGCATGAACTACTGATCACATTTTATTCAACAAGATAAAATATTTGGCTTTCTATACTAAGGCTTTGCTTGAGGACGAGCAAATGTTTAAGTTTGGGGGTATTTTGATAGCGTAAATTGTTCCCTATTTTTAGGCCATATTTAGTAATGAGTTAAATCCATTCTCACTTGCTTTTGCTGGCTATTTCTAGGTTCAAGCCTTGAAAAGTGCAAAATGCCAAAAGGAAGGAGAAAATACTCAACTAAGAATTTTCGGATTAAAAACCCCAATTCAGAGCAGCACGGAAGCCGGCGACACAAGGCACCAGAGAGGAAGTCACGACATCGAGAAAGAGGAGAACAGACTATGAGCAATGCCACATGGCACCAGTAGCAAAGTCGTGGCGCCAGAAGAACAAGACCAGTGACCGAGCATAAGTGATCAAGTGTTGGGCGCCATGGCGCAAGCAACAGAAGATATTTCTTGGGTGACCGCCAAGGCGCACAATCCCAGCACAAGGGCACCCATCTTCGCATAAAGGGAGGGCCTTGGCACTCAAACTCAGCACCTCAGCGCTGGCAACCACAAAATGAAGTAGCACAACGCAGCAGGATTGTGCGGCGCCACTCGCAGCCCCACGACATAGAGAGAGAGAGAGAGAGAGTATTGAATGTTAGAGAGAGAGAGAGTATTGAGTGTTAGAGAGAGAGAGTATTGAGTGTTAGAGAGAGAGTATTGAGTGTTAGAGAGAGAGAGTATAGAGTGTTAGAGAGAGAGAGAGTATTGAGTGTTAGAGAGAGAGAGAGTATTGAGTGTTAGAGAGAGAGAGTATTGAGTGTTAGAGAGAGAGTATTGAGTGTTAGAGAGAGAGAGTATAGAGTGTTAGAGAGAGAGAGAGTATTGAGTGTTAGAGAGAGAGAGAGTATTGAGTGTTAGAGAGAGAGAGAGTATTGAGTGTTAGAGAGCGAGAGAGTATTGAGTGTTAGAGAGAGAGAGAGTATTGAGTGTTAGAGAGAGAGAGAGTATTGAATGTTATAGAGAGAGAGTATTGAATGCTATAGAGAGAGGGAGTATTGAGTGTTAAAGAGAGAGTATTGACTGCTATAGAGAGAGGGAGTATTGACTGTTAAAGAGAGAGAGAGAGAGAGAGTATTGAGTGTTATAGAGAGAGAGAGTATTGAGTGTTAGAGAGACAGAGTATTGAGTCAGAGAGAATATTGAGTGTTAGAGAGAGAGAGTATTGGGTGAGAGAGTATTGGGTGTTAGAGAGAGAGAGAGAGAGAGTATTCAATGTTAGAGGAACTCTAGTATGTTGGTATCTAATTAGAATAAAAGTTATTTGCTTTTTAGTATATAAAAACATGAGGATTATGAGCATTCAACGAATATACATAAAAATACAACTTATTTTTATTTTAAGTTATTTCTCTATATATTTTTTAATTTATTATAAAATGTATCTTTTCCACCTAAATTTTTATTTCTATATATGTAAAAATTTTAAACAGTTATTTACGTTTAATATACAAACTAGACAGCTTGTAGAGTTTCCACCTAAACCTCCCTAATCTTGATCTTGACTTAATTAACTAAACGAGTCTTCCAGAGGACTCAAACTTGATTCATGAGGACTCAAATCTGATTCCTGCTTGAGATAATTATTTATGTTTAATATCCTCATGTTACCTCAATATTTTACATGTATTTTCAATTACTATCACAGTTAATTTTATGTTTTAATAATTTTTACATAGTCATGTAAATTATATTTTTGAGATTTTATTTACTCAAAAAAGTGCATTCTGCTCATTTTTGAATAATGCCGGTTTTAGATATATAAATCAGTAATATGTCTTATGTCTCAATATCTTTATTTTTATAATTGGACCGAATTGCCCTGAGCCCTTCGTAGCATTGTAGGTGCGGCAAAGGAAAAGGTGGCAAAGGAAAAGGCAGCAAAGCGAAAGGTGGCAAAGCGAAAGGCGGCAAAGAGAAAGGTGGCAAAACCAGAAATCACTGTGGGTGAGACTCGAATCCAGAATCTTCAGATTTTGAGCTTTACTAATAAGCCAGGTTGACCTTGTCATTATGCTCCATAAATTATATAAGTATTTAACATCCTGCAATTGCTCAATTAATGGTCTAACTCGATCTAACTTGGTTTAACCAAAATCTGCCTTGCTATTAATTCGATGATCAGTTTGGTTTTTAAAACACTGCTCAATGCATTTGTTGTAGTGACGAATTATCTAAAAACAAGATTTCAAGAAGTAATAATTTATTGTACTTTAAAATATATCATTTGTTGACCAAATGATAAGTAGTTTTGTCGAAGACCGGACAGACTAATCTGAAAGAGTATGCATTATGAACTAGCTCAAGATTATGAGTACACATAAGGTAGTATGACCTATAAACATAACAGGGGCTGGAAAGATATCCTTCTCTACATGAATATTAACAAAAGAATAATCATATAATAGTCAGTGACACTTCGACTCTCCAGTTATATTAGTCGACTGAGCAGTGGATTTCGTTCATACAAGTTTGCCCGCTACGCATCTATAAAGGTCATACTTGTTAAAATATAGATGTATATCGCAGAATATTCATCTGATAAGTAGAAAAGAACCACATTTCTGAAATGTTTGGCCAATCTGTGCTGCTGCAAATGGTAGTTTGTTTCCATTATAATAATACAAATCTTTGAAGTTCAAAAAGATGCTTGTGCTGTCTCCGAATGGAGATACCTAAGGACATCATAAATCAATCAAGTTATTGGAATGGAGGACTAATCAGCTCAAGATGGCAATGATAACATAAAGCTACTAAAACAAAATTTAACCAAGGGCCTGGATTACAAGCGTGTTTAGCAATGAAAACATAAAACTATGCAATAAAACAAGTCCAAAGCACTAAGTCAGGCTTCACTAATTAAGTGAGTAAAATGAAATTATAGACAAGGTTTCCATGGACCAAACCTGTAGTACACCCAACCATCTTATTTGCTCTATGTCCACTCCGTAGCTTAGATTTATAATCATGTGCAATATACTATTTGCCCTGTCTTCTTTCTTTAGCCACAAAATTAAACACTTTTTGTGTCCTTTGTCCATCCATTCTGCACGCCTTGGGGAATGAGAAAGAAATTTGAAAAAAGGTTAGGGTAATCCTCAAATTTAGAGAACTTAAACAACCTACTCAATAGAATGTACCTTCTGATACTAGAGCTGAAAGGAATACCTTTCTAGCTTCATGGTTTAGTGATCCTGTACGACAAATGTCAACAAAAATGATGAAAGTATATGTAAATAGACAACTTTTATCTCAAAAGGAGGAACGATTAAATAAATAAGTTCTTTCCATAGCTGAACTTGTTTTTCCAGTGCACCCAACTGCTGTCATCTAGGGAGATGGTTCACCTTTGATTAGTTCCTCTATTGCTTGAATGAGAACTTGAAAACCTGAAATACGATTACATTTATGGCACAAAAAAAAAGTTTTGATACAGTTCTAATATCTCTATTTACCTATTCACGTTAATTTCACGAACTGTTCATATGGAGTATGTTTAAGAGTTAGAATCTCCATCAAGCAAAATATTTATTCAAAGAGCCGTTCCTTATTCTCGACCTCATAAAGTACCGAGCCATCGACATCAATGTCAAAGACAGGACTGGTTGGGTGCAGGCGGGTGCGACTCTGGGCGAGTTGTATTACAGTCTCGCGAACACGAGTAGTTACGAAACCCTTGGCTTCCCGGCGGGGGTGTGCTCTACCATGGGCGTCGGCGGTCACTTCAGCGGAGGAGGAATCGGGTTCAGCATGAGAAAACACTGCCAGTCCGTCAATGACATCATCGATGCTGTCATAGTCGACGTGAACGAAGACGTCCTTGATAGAGAATCCATGGGAGAGAATCTGTTCTGGGCCATTAGAGGCGGCGGAGCAGCAAGCTTTGGGGTGGTTCTCTCATTGAAGATCACTGGTTCAAGTCCCTTCCATCGTTACCATTTTCACCGTCTCTAGAACTTTTGAGGAAAGAGCAACGAGGCTTATGAGCATCTGGCAGAACGTGGCACCCCAGCTCCCTGAAGAGCTTGTCATCAGAGTCATCCTTCAAGCTGCTACTGGTACTAGAGGTGCCAACTCCACCGTCCAAGCTATCTTCAACACACTCTACCTTGGAAGCGCCCCAGACCTCCTTTCAGCGATGAAGCTCAAGTTCCCTGAACTGGATCTGAGAGCTGAAGACTGCCAGCAAATGAGATGGGTCGATTCGACCCTGTGTTTTGATGGATTCCCCTGGATCTCCCACAGAAGCCCTCCTTAACAGGACCAAATCCGGGAGGAGCTCCTTCAGGGGCCATCAGATATTGTCACACAACCCATTCCGGAAGAAGGGCTAAGAGGCATCTGGGAGAAGTAATTAGAAGAACCAAATGGTCTCATGATCCTGGATCCCCTGGGTGGGAAGATCAAAGCGGTTACGGAGACTGAAACTCCTTTCCCATACAGAGGAGATAAGTACCTGTACATCGTCCAACACTACGTGCATTGGGACTCGGGTGAGGTACATTGATTGGGTTAGGAGGCTGTACTGTTTCCTGACCCCTTAGGTGATCCATTCTCCAAGGGGTGCATATGTCAACTACAAGGATCTTGATTTGGGTAGGAATGACGGACCCAATACAAGCTATGAAACTGCCAGTGCTTGGGGCTTAAGTATTTCAAAGGCAACTTCAGGAAACTCGCACTTGTTAAGGGTAGGGTTGACCCGGAGAATTACTTTAGGAATGAGAGTATCTCACCTCTGCTGGCTTAGGTTTTACTATATGTTAGATTTTTATTGATGATTCTCAGCCCCTGTTTTATAAATGAAGGGTATATGGTTCTTAATTCCATTAGATTTGTAATGTTTTTATCTTAGAAAAATGATATCAGTACTTTCTGATTTTACTTTGTGATTTAGGGTTTAGGATTTAGGGTTAAGAGAAAATTTAGGGCCTAGGGTTTATCCTTAGAATAAATAGATAATATTTTATTAAAAAAATAAAATTTTGCATATTATATTCTATTACATATTTGATTTTATTAAGAAAATAAATCTTTCTTCAATGGTTGTGTGTTCATTATAGGTGTCCATGGATCGAGTTTACTGAAACTCAAACCCGATTTAAATCAATTAAAAACCCACTGGGTATCATTAACAACCCACCTCATTGGATTGTTAATGATTATCCAACTCAGAAAAAGGGGTTTCTAAAGGGTACTCATTAAGAACCCAATAATCCTCCCCTTCCACATGCTCCTCTTCTCCGCTCATACTCCAACATGATCACCTGCAACCAATATGTTGGACACTGGCATCCACGGCCCGCTTCCACCAAGTCTTTCTGCTGCTGGCATCCACGGCCCGCTTCCACCAAGTCTTTCTGCTGCTGGCATCCACGGCCCGCTTCCACCAAGTCTTTCTGCTGCTGGCATCCACGGCCCGCTTCCACCAAGTCTTTCTGCTGCTGGCATCCACCGCCTCCACCAAGCCGTCACTGCCACCTCCGCTACCAACAATCCTTGCGTCCAGCCATGGCCTGCTTCCACCAGCTTGTAGCCCACCACTGCTAATTACCACCATTGCTGCAGCCATCTACTACCATCACTATATCCGTCTACCACCACCATTGATCTTTGCAAGCAGCAATCGTTTTTTGCTTTGGTTTTGTTAAATTTGATCCAGCATTTTGTTTTGTTAAATTTGCGTAATATTTTCATCATACACAAAATTGAAATTTTTGCGGTAATGTAACTTAATTTCCTCATTTAATACAGGGAATAGGAGCAAAATGACAAGAAGAGGACATCGGAAAAAATTCCATGCAAAATGGAAACAAAATGAAAAAAGTACAGCCCCCCCAGGAAGAAAATGGTAGAAGCTTGTGCACAAGGTGCCTTAGGGTCACGCCACTGGATTTACCAAGGCTGGAATCTAGTCTTTTACAGCTTGCAGCCCAGCCTCAAAATCCGCCTGGTTGCTAGTCAGCCTCCCAAGCAAGAGTTAAGACAACGATACTCCATTCTAAGTTTTCGAATACACTCAAAACTCCAAGGCAAGAACAAATACGAGATTAAGAGGAAAAGATTCTTCTATTGATTAATGAAATGATTACAAGATCTTCCATAAGGCTATTTATAGTATACATTTGCTCCATATGTGGGGAGATCTAACCAAAACCTCTTAGTCTCTACCTAACTCATTCAAACTCATTTGAATGGGTTTATTTGATTTCAAACCTCAACAAACTCCAGCCAGAAATTAAGCACATGCCATATGTGCTTTGCCAACTCATGCATGCCACCTAACAAATCTGGTCAAGTGCCACCTCATGCTCCATGTCATGCAAATGCTATGTCAGCTGCCAAGTCATCCACCAAATCATCATATGTTGTTGGATCCATGGTAAGTATACTCCTCCTTCTTTAAGTTGCACATATGGTCTAGCTTTCACCTTGATGCCTCTATGTGTGTCAATGCTTGAGCCGCGCGTGGCTGCTCCCTTGCGGCTGCATGAGGGGGTTACGGAATCGCAACCCCGCACTTAGGCGTGCTCATGCTGGCCCAAGCACATGTCCCGATCTGTTGGATGCTCATGCGCATGTGCATCCGGCCCCACACGTTCATTTGAGTATGCATTGTGGCGCATGCACATGCTGCCATGTGCGTCCATGCTTGTCGGTCGGCTGTCCATGTCCATGTATGTGTGTGTCCGCTCTTGCCGTTCCGTCTTGCACATGTCCACACTCCACGGATGTTGCGCTTGTTGGCATAGTCAAGTCGTACTCCATATCACTGAGGCTTTCCAATGAGCCTGGCTCTGTATAGACGTTGTAGACCTTAGTTGTAACTAAGTGATTGTGCACCATTGGACGATGAAGGGCACTTAAAGAATCAAGTGTCAACTAAAGGTGAAACACCAAACGACCTAACGCTGGTGCATCAACATTGACAAAAGGGTGTCATGGTCTGCATCAGCGTTGACGTTGTACTGCCCATAAACTAGCCCCAACTATTAAATCTTATGCATCTGTGTCAGCCTTGACACTTTAGCATCCTTGAAGTGAAATGGTCTTGACACCGTACTGCATATTGGGGATTGTGGGCATTGGGTTTACCTTATGCAGAAAATCGAAGAATTTGAAACTCTTTAAGAGGTGCCTATACACCAAAATATCAAAATTAATCTTTCAACAAACTATTTAAGGCCATTCTTTGAAGGTTTTCAGAATTTAAGCAATGGAAGTTGCTATCTTTCCCAAAGTTTTAGAGGAGTGTGGGGCGATTTTTTGTTATGGGAGGATGATTCTAGCCGCGAATAAAGAAAAGAATAGGACAAAATCACGTGTCTTACAAAAGATTACAAGATTGCCTACCAAAAGTTTAGGAGCTAAATTTGTACAAAAGATATTCTAAGAATTTAAGCTATTCTAAATTATTTCATCCACGTTCTTATATAAAACTAAATTTAAGATTTGGGAATGATTCCTACAAGTTGCACATTTGTGCAAAAACAAAGACTGCAATATTTCCTACTAAATTCAGATTGTAAATGGTGGGGTGTTTTTAGGCCGACATTGTCTAGTTTGCCTCTTTTGCCTTCTAGATGGTGTTTGCCAAATTCGAAGCACTTTCCTATGGAATAAACACCAAAAGTTAGTGAAATTGCAATACAATCATATCAAAACCTGGCCTAAAAACGCAGCATAATTTCAACTAACCAAATACCCCCAAACTAAAATTCTTGCTCATGCTTGAGCAAGGAACCCGTCACACAGATTTTAAATTATCTGTTTTACATGCTGGTGATGACAAATCATGCAATAGAATTAAAGTCATAAAAATTGATGTTGCTTGGACAACCTTATAGCTATTCTTTGGAGACTTGCACATTTACATTCTACTTGCCCCACTCATGAACAAATTCTTATGACCCACACACTATTGCTCTCACCATCAAACCACAAGCCATGCACTCGAGCACTTGATCCCAGAATTCCATAAGCTAGTCTCTCAATCCACTCTCCACTAATTATGAAAAGTTGCTCCTAAGATCATTAGGACTTTCCCTAGGCTGTATTGGGGATAGGGTCCATGATAGGATAAAAATTCAATCATAAAAGGTTCATTCTCTCTAATCACACGATTGAACCTACTTAGAGAGAGCTCCCACCAAAAACTTCCCCCAAACATGAGCTTTTGCCCTTTTTTCAACAATTTCTTCCTTTTTCTTCCCTTAAACATATTGTTTGATTTCTCTTCACTTGGATTAGCCAACTTTTGAATTTTCACTAATCCTTTCACTTCTTTTGTTTTTCAAATGCTTTTTTTTTCTCTTTATTTTCTCTATTAGTTTTCTTCTTTTCTTCTCTGTATCCCTCCAATTGCTTCATTTCACCACACCATAAGAGCACAAACTCCATTTCAATTCAACCATGCAATTTAAGAGATAGGACATAAAAGAAAGTAAAATGAAAAAAGGAGATAGTTTATAAATATTTGGCTATAAAAAACATAAAGGTAAATGAAAGCTCAAAATTGGGTTGACTAGCGAATATGGATAGGGTGGCTAGAAAGGCTCAACCGGTACAAACATTGCCTAAACCCTTTCTTTAGATGCAACATTCATCCATTTTGCCTCGAGTTTCATTTGAAAGTAGTTCTAGAACCTAGTAAAAAGATTCAAGCACATCCATCATTCACACAACTTACCAAGTAATAGTGAATTAGCCACAAAAACATTTAACTCATGAGCAGCTTCTTTCAATTGAAACGAGCTTCTCTTCAGTCTAGCTATTCATGTAGTGGCAGCGCCCCACATAATTCCATTCTTAATTCGCAAGCATGATTATCATCACAATGCATTCCTAAGCATGATAGCACTTTATGCAATTCAAAGTCAAACATGATATACAAATTGCATGAATGAATACATACATAGATTAATGCATGCAAATTGCTACCTCACACCCAAACTTAAATTCTACATTGTCGTCTATGTAGAGAAAACTCCTTGACAACACCACATAAAATGATTGAAGGTTTTCTCCACACTTGTGATGATCATCATAGGAGATCTCTGTTTGAAGCAAACTCTACAAAATGGCTCAAGCCATGCCAACAAAAGTGAGATTATGGGAGGCTTCGTTTTATTCAACAAAAGACAACTAGGAAAAACAAAAAAACACCTAGCAAACTAAAGTAAAACACATGATTTGTGGAAGAGAGAGTTGAAACCAAACTATTGCGTTTCAACACAATGCAGAAATTTCTATCTCTTGAGATCAAGATCTCAAGCTTGAAGTCTTGACATTGGCATGCAACAGAAACTTATCATTGCAATTATCTTCAATGTTTTTAATTCAAAAATCTCTTTATACACAATCATTTTATTTAAAGCATGAAAGAGTCAAATTCACCATCTCTCTGAAATCAAACTCACTAACTCAAACATGGTGAAAAGCAAAAATTGAGTGTAGAACACTCTCACGCTTAAAAAAAGAATCAAAACAACTATTCAAGTAAATTTAAACCATGCCTAAACTAGAGATCATGAGAACTTTTTATTCAAGCAAGAGAAAACAAAAAAAAAAGAGAGAAATCTCATCCCATTCACCCCGGATCAAAAGGAAAGTTGAGCCACTTCTCTTTGATGATCTCACTTCTCCTTATAAATCTCCCAAGTGGATCACTAGGAGAATGGGAGACATTGAAACCTTGCTTCAAAGATTTGCACAACTGAAATTGTGCAAGATGTTCATGACCCCAACCATCTCAAATAAAGATCTCAATTTTAAAGCTAAGGTTGGTATATGGGGTGGGAGGATGAACTCATCTAGATCATCTAGATGTGTCCTTCCCTCTTTTCTTGAAATTGGTTCTCTAAAATTCATGTGTGTCCAAAGGCATTGAAACTCTTAAGGGATAATTCTCTGATATTTCTTTCAAATCTATCCCTTCCCCCAAACTGAATTCCATTCTACTTCCACCTCTTCAAGATTATCATCATTTTTCTCCTCCTCTTTAGCACAAGTGAGGAAGAGAGTTTGTCAGTCTCATTTAGGGGTGTAAACGGTTTCCGATTATCCGCCCTACCGTCCGACCGATTACCGTTCTACCGTCTCTAAACAATAAATAATATTATTTGTTTACCGTTCTACCGATTACCGTTCTACCGTTTAATAAATGGGACGAAAACGGAAATAGCTCTTCCGTATCCGTTCTACCGTTCTGCCGTTTAAATAGGGTAGTATGGTAAATTTATCAATCTTCTTTATGTTTAACATTTTATTTTTATTAATTGATTAATTTGCCAAGTATATTCCTCACACAATGAGATATTATATAAATATTATAGGAAAAATAATATTGTACTTATTTATTTGTTTTAATAAAATAAATATCAAAAAATTATTTCCCCTCCTATTATATTTGTATAATTATTTTAAAATTTATAATCTTTTGTCATAACAATTGAGTATAATGACTAATTGAGTAATTGATTTAGAATCTTAATTTCGTATGAACTATATCTTATATGAGTTATTGAATATAATAACTCATTGCCCATTGGTTAAAGATTTTAGAGTTTTATACATAACAATTGTCAAAATAACATATTTGCAATATGAGTTAAGTTTCTATTAAGGTTTTTATTATGCAATAATTAATACTTCTTCGTAACAATTAGAATATGCAAATATTTATTAATCAACCAAATTTCTTAAACTTACTTACACAAATTATTAAATTACTATAATTGAAAGAAAAGTATTAAACTTATTATTGGCTATACAATTACCTCATTAAGCAATAGTGAATACCTATCTATGTCCTTAATTAAATCAAATAAACATTTAATAAGCAATTTTATTGGCTTAGAATCTTAGTTTCGTATGAGCTATATTTTATATGAGTTATTGAATATAACGATTCATTGCCCATTGGTTTAGAGATTTTAGAGTTTTATACATAACAATTGTCAAAATAACAGATTTGCAATACGAGTTAAATTTCTATTATGGTTTTTATTATGTAATAATTAATACTTTTTTGTAACAATTAGAATATGCAAATATTTATTAAATCAACCAAATTTCTTAAATTTATTTACACAAATTATTATATTATTATAATTGAATAAAAATTATTAAACTTATTATTGACTAGACAATTACCTCATTAAGCAATAGTTAATACTTGTCTATGCCCTTAATTAAATCAAATAAACATTTAATAAGCAATCTTCCACAGTTTTACTTATACATCAACCAAAATAAAATTTACAAGTATTATATGCCATTGATTCATTTATTAGAATATTATGATTTTTTTTCAATGACCATGGGTCTATGAGTCCATTATTGTTTATGAAGAACCACATATTAAATAAAGTAACACTTTCATAACACCCAAAAATTTCAAATTTTAAGATTGTTTGTCATATTTTTTTCAAAAAAAATTATCATCATTCTATTACTCCTAAGTTATAAAAATCAATGATCCAATTAATAATTTCTAACATATTCTAAAAACAAATCCCTAAAATCTACCATGTTATAAACTTACTAAAGGCACAGTCTTAAATCTATTAATCTAATATGTCTAGTGTAAATATATAATAGTAACCGCTCTCGGTGACTCACTGTCATTGGTTGAGCCTTATAAAACGCTAAATGCCCTAATCCAGTGTCCCCAGCAATTGTGCAAACCCTAAATCCAGCGAGACGGGGAGGCGAGTCAGGCGACCATCGAGCTACCGCCGTACCGCTCTCTTGGCAAACTCTATCTGGCAAACTCTATCTAAAGCCGAGGTATTTTTATTCTTCCCTCTGATTCCTCTCTTTTTCGTCTGATTCCTCTCTTTTTCGTCTGATTCCTCTCTTTTTCGTCTGATTCCTCTCTTTTCTGTCCGTTTCATCTCTCTTTTCCCTCTGATATCTCTCTCTTTTACCTCTGATTTCTGTAATTCCTGATTCAGTGATTCCATTCTCACCAGTCTCGTTTCCATTTGTCTCTTCTCAGAGTCTTCACACCGTTGTTACATCGACGCGCGTCCTCCGTTTGTCCTCGCTATTGCAGAAGTGGTCGTCTCTCGTCGAAATCCTTTCCAGGTACTCTTCTCCTCCCTATTTCTCCCTCTCTTTTGCCCTTCAATTTTTCACTTTTCTTGTTTTATGGCTAAAATTTTTGTTTTCATTTCCTCCCTATTGTTTCTGATTTGCTATTCATTCTCTTTCCTGTCGATTTGTTTTCCTTCGAGTCTGTTTTACTATAGCTTCTATTCTGTCTTTGCTCTTTTTCTCTTATTATTTTCTCTGTTGTCTATTTCACATTTCTTATAGTTCGTTGTTTATTTTCTCATTCATTCGAGATTATTATCTCTTAATCCACAAATTGATCTTTGTGTTCTAATGGTTAATCTCAGCCTCTTAACCAAAAGAAAGGGTTTGTCTGGTCGACTTGTACCAAGAAATCCAAGAAATGGTACTACTGAACGTATCAGGAAGTTTCCATTTTTCTGATTGTGTTGTTGGCATGTCATTGAAGTTGCAACTTCTCTCCATCTTTTTCTGATATATTCAATTGAGTGCATTTTCATATTTTCTTTAGTTAGATTCCTCTTTTGAACTGATAGGCTTGTTGCTGTGGATGAAAGAACAGTCTCCAAACAGCATTAGTTATTTACTTAGAATTACTGCATCAATGTGACCAAATTTTATCTGATTTTATCATTTCTCACTATGGAACTAAAATTGTTCTTCTTTTTACAATTTTGGCATAATTCACGTATAGTGCTTCATGCATGCTACCACTACTTGCTTGGTCGTTAACCGCTGAGTCTCAATATCAATTGAATGCATTTCGATCTAGAAAAAGGGTAAGGAACTGACAAGATGCTGGTATATTTTTTTCTTCAGACGCCTCTACAAACACCAATACCAACACCTTTACCCGTTGAACCTGTATCTTATCAGTACTTCACTCCTGCTTCTAGTGAATATGGTGCTGTGTCTGATAATGGCACTGGTACAGATGCAAAGGGTGGGAGACCTCCCGTTTTCCTGGTACTAAGGAAATATATATGGTATTTCTATTTACCTGGTCATGAATAAACCAGGTATTTTCATTTTCCAGATGTATGGAAATGGCATTCTAGAATCGTGTAATTTGTTTCCTGTGCTGCAGCAGCAGCAGCCAACGCCTTCTCCATCACCATCTCCATGAACATGGACGAATCAAAGACCTCTAGGTGTTGATGTAAATTTTGGTAGGTGAACATGTAAACATGCTTATTTTGTAATATCATGTGTACGCGAACTTATTTACCAATCAATTAATCTCTCTGTCAATTTCAGCTTGTGATGAAGCAAGAGAAGAGGAAAGAGGGGGAGTATCTCAGCCACCAACAAAGGTTGTTTTAGCAAATTACCAAGTTCCATTCCTCTTTCATGTGCTTATGTTTTGTGTATCACTTTATCTGTGTTTTGTGTGTGTTAGTTACTGTGGTCTATTGTCCTATTGCATGTACATATTCATGTTTGACTATGAGCGATTCATAGCTTTACCATCCCTCTTAAGTGTTTCATGCCTTATTAGCATTCATAATCTTCTCTTATCTTTCAGGAAAAAAGATGGTTACCGTCTTCTGTTCGTGTAATACATTATTTGCAGCTAGGTATTGTTAAGTAAGTTTAAAATATCTTTTTGATGTTTAACGAGTAAGCTTATATTGTTTCTTACTTGAATTTGAGGTACTCGCACAGATTGTGTTAAGCTGTATTATAGGGAAGGGTTTTTGATCTGTGACAAATTGACAATAGCGTGTTATCTTTGGTGATAAAATTTCTTCCGGCATGCCAGGTTTGCTGGGAGATATTGGCACTCGAACCTTATTGAGACACAGTAGAGAAGGGGGATCGACTCAAGAAGAGAGGGACTTTTTAATTTTTTTGAATAGATATTGTTTTTAAATTTTTTTCGATTTAAATCCATTTTTTAACAATATTTGTAATTTATTTGGTTTTTTAAAATTTAATAACTATCCGAATAAATCTAAATTAATCTGACGAAATAATCGGTCGATGTGGAACTAAAGTAATGAAAATAGAACGAAAATAAACGGGGGTAAGAAAAATCTCGTTTTAATCGGATGAAACGAAATTAATCGGACGAAAACGGTAGGAGTGTTTTCGTCCGATTATTAATCGGACGAAAACGGCAAAAAATGAAGCGAAAATAATCGGACGAAAACGGTAACGGTATAGGATTTCATAATCGGATACGGTAAACGAAAATACCATTTTCGTTACCGTTTAGTTCCGTTTACACCCCTAGTCTCATTCAAGTGCGGGTCAGCTCCTACAAGGTCCCTATAAGTTGAACCACTATAAGATTCCTCAATAGGTGGTTCTACTATCTCCTCAGGGTGGGTCTCATTCCTAGGGGTATCACTGGACTGAAGGAGTGCATGATCAATATATTGCTTCCTAGAATTTTCTAAAGGTAGACCATTGATGTTGCCCTCTTTTTCCACTCCAAGAAGTTTAAACAACCTATCTACATGGGACTATATTTTTAAGAGATTTCTCTCTCTTTTGCAATAGAGCTTTTAGAGTCTCTACAACTGAAGGCCGATAGGTTGCTCTTTGGGAGGGGGAGTAGTGGTGTTGGGTTTACACAAGATGGGTATGACCAATCAGGTTGTTCCAATTAAGAACACTATTTACAACAAGTTTTTCATTCTCACATGGTGGTCTTATTAACTTGGCTACTTCTTGTCAAAGGGCACTAATTCTGTCTAGCTCCTTTCTAAACTCCTCTTGTCCTTCAAGTAACCGTAAGAGATTTTTCTCAATTGAATCACCATTGAGCTCTTGGGGTGGAGTGTGTGGTGTTTGGTAGGAGTTGGGATTGAAAGGTGCTCTATGTTGATAAGGCATACACATGTTCAATGGATTATGCTCCCAAGACGAATGCATATTACTACCCAACATGAATAATATGCCTCACTTTGGGGACCACCAAATTGCTCTCCATATGATGGGGTAGTTCGTTCAAAGGGAGAGCGAAATGGACGGGCAACAGCAAGCTCCCTTGGTCTTGGGAGATCCCATTATTGGTAGTTGCTAGGAGATGAACCTGGAAAAACATTCTCATTCACCTCATAATTCCCATACATATAATGATTAAAGTAAGAATCCATAAATCTAAGACACAAAATCATCCATACAAGAAGGAAATATAACCATTTAAGAATTTTTCTCATTTTTTAAAATTTTTTAAAAAGAAAATTTAAATCTTACAATAAATCAAACAAAGCAAAAAACACCTAACTACCACTAGACTATAGTTAACTCGAATTGGTAATAATATCAATCAAACACCTCCCCAGCAACGGCGCCAACAACTTGGTTGGCCTAAATTGTATCTAAGTAGATTTAGCAACATATGCACAAGTGCACGCGTCATACGAAGTAATACACTGGAGAGTCTAGCTCGAATCCACAAGGAAGTATGATTGAACACAATAATTGTGTCCGTTTAACTATATCTAATCAAGGCAATCTAAGGAGAATTAGAATTAAACTAACTAAATGCTAAACTAACCAAAAGTAATCCTAATTCTACTGTAAGTCGGACTTGGGGAACTCAATTACGCACTAGGGGTGTGACTAACTATTTTGCTCAGTATCCTAGCTAAACTCCTTCACTTGGGTATTTTATCGAACACTTAGCAGATTTGGAAATTGCTATACGTTCCCCTCTCTCGAGGTGATATGACCGTGCCTCTCTCCTTAGCCCTATTCTCTCTTGAGGTTAAGTGTCTAAATCAAGGCCCATAAGCAGCAACCAATCTAACTATGTGTGTCCAGATACTTCTCTTGAAGTCCACCAGCTCACCCCACTTTGCCACTATGCGATTGCAATGGATTTGGAGATCCCACGCTGAGTGACGGTATCCTTTCACATACCCTCTCCATTTTAATGAAACAACAATATTTGCACTTGGAGATTTTAATCTGCTCGTGTACTTAACCCACCAACGGTCACTCACCTAAGGCTTGACTATGCCTAACACTACACTACTAAACTACCATCGCCTTGTAACGGAAGCATCGTACACTCATAGGCATATACAAATATGTAAAATCACCACAAGTAAATGAAAATAAACTAATATAACAGAAATGTACAATCACTACAATCCCTACTGGCTATTATCTCAAATACATCAAATATATGTTAATCTAGACTCAAAAACGAGTTCTAGCTCGAAATACGAGCACATGATGATGGAAAATAGAAGAGGGATTGAAAAAACTCATAAAAGGTTGCTCTTTTGGTGGGAAACTTCCTCCCGAATCGAATCTCCTCCTTTGGCGGCTTCAAATCCGTGCTATGGAGCTCTTCTAGAGCCCTAGTTTTGCCTAAAGTTGCCCTCAAATTACCCTCACGCTTTTACATCCGTTCCCGAAAGGCTTTTTGTCTAACTCAGCCTCAGCGGTGTGGAAGTGTAATCCCCAAAGTGTGGCTATAGCATTATTTATAGGGGAGCCAGGAAGATTCTCCTTTTTTTGGTGCCCAAAGTGATGTGGTGCCACGTGGTGTGGAACCATTCTATTGGCGCCAGGTCTTGGTGTCGAGTGTGGCACCTCACGTTTCGTTGCTCTCCCGCATCCCCAGTGTTCAGGCGCTCGATTCTGATGCTGCGGTGCTGTTTGAACGAGAAACAGTACTCCGGTATTGGATCCTAATGCCAAAGCGCTTTGCCCAGAAATTTCTGTTGTGTCCAACGCTCCAACGTTGATCCTAGCGCCGAGGTGTCGGACACAGCCGTTTAAATTCTTCTCCCGTTCCTCGTTCGCGTGGTGCCATAGTTTCTAGCGTAGCGTCATGTGCATTGCTGCTCTCCACATAGCGCCATGGCTTCCCATTTGGTGCCATGTGGCACTGCCCTCTGCATTGCTCCAAAATGAGGTATTTTTAGGCCGACTCCATCTAATTTGCCTCTTTCTCTTTCCAGAAGGTGTTTGGCAAATATGAAGCAGTTTCCTACAGAATAAACACCAAAAGTTGGTGAAATTGGAACACAATTATATCGATACCTGGTCTAAAAATGTAGCATAATTTTCTCTAACCACTATCCTACCCATGTCCCGATCCCCATTGAATCCTTAGGAAAGACCTTATGATCTATGGAGTAAGTCCTCACAATTGGTGGAGAGTTGAGAGAGAAATTAGCAAATGAGAATCTAAGAGGCAAATTCTCAAGTGCTCGGTTTGTGGATTGTTGGAAAGAACAATGGTTGTGGGAGATGATAGAATAATTGGAAAGTGTGTGGCAATGGAAGTTTGAGAGAATGACTCCTAAGAAGACTATAGACTTAAATAGCCAATCACCATAGAATTTTTATTTTTCCTTACGAATTGCATTATTTATTGTCACAAGCATGCAAGATAGATCATTTTAAATCTGTGTGAGCAATTTCTTGCTTGAGGATGAGCAAGAATTTAAGTTTGTGCTAGAACTCGTATTTCAGTCTAGGTCTGCATGTATTTTGATACATTGGATGATATTAGCCCATAGGGTAGTTGTAATTGCATTTTGTTTAATGCTTTAGTTGATGTTCATTTACTTGGGTGTGATTTTACGTATCTTGACATGCTATAAGTGTATGAACCTTCCATTACAAGGCAAGGGTAGCTTAGTAGGCTAATGTTAGGCATAGTCAGCCTTAGTATGCGTACCCGTTGGCGGGCTAAGTGCACGAGGAGATAATATCTCCGAGTGTAAATCTTATCGTTTCGTTAAATCTGAAAGGGTACGCGAAAGAACATCATCACTGAGCGTGTGATCCCCAAATCCTTTGCAAAAGTAGCAAATGAGGGGTGCGCCGGTAGAATTCGAGAGAAGCGTCGGAACACGTGTAGTCAATTTGGCTGTGGTTTAAGGGCCTTGATTTAGACCCTAAAGGTCAAGTGATAATAGGGCTAAGGAGAGAGGCACGATTGCATCACCACGAGAGAGAGAGAGAGAGAGAGAGAGAGAGAGAGAGAGAGAGAGAGAGAGAGAGAGAGAGATGTATGTATATTTCCTGATCTGCCAAGTTTTCGATAAAATACCGAAGTGTTTAATTATTAAGTACCTCAAATCCAAGAAGTAGTTAGGATTAAGATTAGTTTACGTTATTTTATCATTTATTTAGTGCTATATCTAATTCTCCTTACATAGCCTTGGTTAGATATAGTTAAACAGACACAATTATAGTGTTCAATCCCACTTCCCTGTGGATTCGACCTTGACTATCCAGTGTATTACTTGGTACGACATGTACACTTGTGCATATATTGTTAAATCTACATAGGTATGATTTACTCGAACCAATAAACAGATAAAAAATTAACTACAAACACACCAAAAACCAAATACACAACAAAAACAGAATTCACACAGAAGCAATTCATAGTCACTAACTAAACTAGCTACACTATCATGCAAACTAGCTAAATTAAGCTACTCTAAACATGCTACTATGTTAAAGATTACACCACCTACTCTAAGCTGGATTTCAGCTATAGAGCCCAAGGCTAATAGCAGTAACTAGTCCCCAAAAAACTGCTCCAAGAACTTGATTGGTCGTAGAAGACACAATAAAAATTTTTTGGTGTGCAAGTGCACACATCGTACCAACTAATATACTGGACGACTCCATATTGAACCCACGAGGACTAGTACTACTTATTGACCACTGAATTCTCTATAGCAATATCTTTCAACTGCAATTAAACAGAGTTGTCACAAGTATCCTAATGCAAAAACTACAAAAAGATACTAAGTAACTACAATAGTTGCCAAAGTGAACCATGCTCACACGCTAGAGACTGCAAATATGGAGTTGGGGGAAGTGTGCCATGCAAATTAAGAGTAGGATTCATGCAATTTAAACTAAGTGTGGAACCTATTGCCCGTTAGTGGGTCTGGAATCCCCTACGTGTAATCGTCTCTCGAGGTGATACAACCATAACCCCCTCCTTAGCCTGATTGTCTCTCGAGTTCACAGGAACAAAATATAGGGCCCATGTAGCTCTGCCTAAATGACCACGTGTGTTCCGGTGACACCCACCTGCCATTGATTAAACACAATCGATTTGGCGATCACATGCATGGTGATGGTATCCATTCATATTACCTCTCTAGGTCAATGATACGATAAGATGCACATGTGGAGGTCATCAATCTTTTCATGCAAATTCGTCTCCAATGGTCACGCACACTATATTAAATATTGATTGCACAAGAGTAACTTAAATAGCTAAAATTACATAAACCCAATCCCAAAATCATATTACATCACTTACCCCAAATGAGACTTAGCTACATATATTTTGGATTAAGGAAATATCCCAATCCGAATCCATACAAAGCAAAGTATCTAATACACACCCAATGGATAAGAATTCAGAGATTAAATAGGGAGAACAACTTTCCTTCAACTCCCAACTTCGCTCCTTTTTCTTTTTTTTTTTCTCCCCAGGAGTGTTCTCCTTTCCTCCAAAGGATGCTCAGCCACTAGGGCGTTATGACGCAATATCTGAAGTGCATTTATAATGCCTATTTAAAGGGGATTCTGAAAGATTCACCCTTTTTTAGTTCCCTAAGTGATCCAATGCCACGTGGTATTGGACTTCTCAAATTATGCCAAGTATTGGCGCCGAGCGTGGTACAATACGATTCCATGGGGTCACACTTTTTGGTCTATTGTACCGATGCCGCTCCAGCCCTGCGTTCGATCGCCGGGGCGGTGCACATGTGGGGATGAGTGCTCTTGCACTGAGATCGGGCGCCGAGGTGCTTGATGGGTGAGGATGAGCGCTCCAGCGCTGGATCTAAAAACGTTCTGCTGTGTCCACTGCAGCTGTGCATAGTACAACTCTGGGGTACCAGACACAACCAATTTTCTAGGCTCACAGTTCTCATTCACACAGTGCCACAGCTTCGGTCTTGGTGCCATGTGGCATCAGCCACTTTGCTTCTTCTTTTGTTATTCTGATGTCGTGGTTTCGGCTCCAGTGCCATATGGCGTCACATACATTGTTGTTTCTCTGCATGGTGCCTTGGGTTCCTTTTTGACGCCACGTGGCACTGGTTTCTTTATTGCTCCAAAATTGGGTATTTTTATGTCAGATTTGCAAAGTTGAGCTCCATCCTTCTTTGCTTGGTGTTTTCCTCATTTTGGCACCTGAACCAACAAATGAACACTAAAAGTAAGTGAGAATATCCACATTTCGATAAAGAATATGGTCTAAAACCATAACATATGTTCCACTAACCATTATCGCCTAAATTAAAAGATCATGGGAGTTTCACAATCACTTGTACAATTGGAGACAAATTTCGAGGAAAGGCACTTTGCGACTTGGGTGCAAGTGTGAACTTGATGCCTTCATTTGTCTATGAGTCCCTTGTGCTGGAAGAAGTTATACCCACTTCAATAACCTTACAGTTGCCTGACAGATCATACGCATACTCGAGGGGCATAGTAGAGGACGTTCTAGTGAAGTTTGATCAGTTCATGCTTCCAGCCAATTTCAACCTCCTGTAAATGGAAGAGGACCAGGAAATCCCTATCATCTTAGGAAAGCCCTTCTTGGCAACCACAAAAACTGTGATAGATGTACATAAAGGAGAACTAACCATGATGGTCAATGACCAAACTGTGACCTTTAATGATTTCAATGCAATGATTTTCCCTAATGACATAAAGGGGATTTTTGAAGGGCAAGAGGGGGATGTATTGAGCCAAGCATTATTTGTTAAATCCTTCCCTATAGATCCCCTAGAGGAATTTATACCTCATAGTCAAGTGGAGGGGAATGAAGTGACTGATAAAGAAGTAAAGAGGATGAATGCGTTACCCCCAATGATGTGACGCAGGGAGCAATATGAAAAACTTGATTTGAAATCGTATTAAAGAAGCGTGATGAAGCCATCTATAGAGGTAGCCCCAAATTGGAGTTGGAGGCTCTGCCTACTCACTTGACATACTCCTATATTGGAAAAAGGATCAACCCTTCCTGTAATCATATCTACTCAACTATCTTGTGAGGAAGAGAACAATTTGCTGCAAGTTCTCAGGAAGCACACAAGGGCTATCGGGTGGTCCATTGCAGATCTCTGAGTAATTAACCCTTCTGTGTGTATGCATAAAATATTCATGGATGAGGGACATAAAACATACATTGAGAATCAAATATGACTCAACCCAATCATGAAAGAGGTGGTAAAAGAGGAGATCAGGAAATGGCTGGATGCTGGGATCATCTATCCCATCTCTGATAGCTCTTGGGTCAGCCCAGTGCAAGTAGTACCAAAAATAGAAGGAATGACTGTAATAACAAACTTTAACAATGAACTGATACGTCAAGAATTCTTATAGGGTGGAGAATCTACATGGACTATAGGAAACTGAATAAAGCAACAAGAAAGGTTCATTTCACCCTTCCTTTCATTGATCAAATTTTGGACAAACTAGCTGGCAAGGAGTTTTTCTGCTTCCTTGATGGCTACTTTGGTTACATCAAAATAGCAATCGCTCCAGAAGATCAAGAAAAGACAGCATTCACTGTCCCCTATGGGCCATTTGCAATCAGGAGAATGCCCTTTGGGTTGTGCAACGCTTCAGCCACTTTCCAACGATGCATGATGTCCATATTTTCAGACATGTTAGAAGAGGGTGTAGAAGTGTTTAAGGATGACTTTTCAGTTTGCATGCCTTCACACACTAGAAAGGGTGCTTAAAAGATGTAAGAAAATAAACCTGATATTTAATTTGGAAAATGTCATTTAATGGTCCAAGAAGGCATAGTTTTAGGTCATAAGGTTTCCAAATAGGGCATTGAGGTGGATCAAGTGAAAATCGAGGTGATTGAAAAATTAGCACCACCCACCACAGTGAGAGGGATTCACAGACTTTTAGGTTGTGTTGATTTTTATAGGAGAGTCATCAGGGATTTTTCGAAACTCTCAAAACCAATGAGTACTCTGTTAGAAAATGATAAGGGCTTTGAATTCGGGAGTAGTCGCTCCATATTGGAGTAAACTATCTGTGCTGATGTGCATGTAGTAGGAGCAGATTTGGGTCAAACTAAACACAGAGTCTTCAGATCAAACTATTATTCTAGTAAGACCCTCAACGAAGCTCAGATGAACTATACAACTACTGAGAAGGAGATGCTCGCAGTGGTCTATGCATTTAACAAATTCAGATCATATCTGCTAGGGACAAAGGTCATAGTGTACAGTGACAATGCTGCAATCAGATACCTAATCTCAAAAAAAAAGCCAAACTTAGGCTGATTTGGTGGATTCTCCTATATTAGGAATTTGACTTAGAGATCAGAGATAAGAAGAGTAAGCAAAACTTTGTGGCTGACTATTTATCAAGAATAGAGAGTGAGGAGAACGGTGAAATGGAAAATTCGTTAATTAATGAGAGATATTCGGATGAATAGTTATTTTTTTTTCAAGGGAATGAAGATTCCCTGGTATGCTGGTTATGTTTGTTACATCGTCAGCAATACTCTACCAAAAGCGATAAGCGGTCAGAAAAAAAAATCTATCACGATCTCAAATCCTTCTTATGGGATGAAATATTTCTTTATAAGAGAGGGGAGGACAAAAATTTGAGAAGATGTGTACCATATGAAGAGGTAAAAGATATTCTATGGGCCTGCCATGACTCTGGTTTGGTTGCCATTTTGGTGGACATCACACTTCAGCAAAAGTTCTACATTCAGGATTTTATTGGCCTACTTAGTTCAAAGATGCTTGTGCCTATGTGGAATCATGCGATCGATGCCAAAGAACGGGCAACATATCTCACCGACTGGAATTGGCTAGATCTAATATCCTTGAGGCGGAAATTTTCGTTCTTTGGGGTATAGATTTTATAGTTCCCTTTCCTTCCTCATATGACAATCATTACATCTCTCTGGGTGTAGACTATGTTTCAAAATGGGTGGAAGCTATAGTTTGTCCGACAAATGACTCCAAGGTAATGATTAGGTGTCTACAGAGAAACTTCTTTTCGAGATTTGGGACACCCTGAGCTCTAAATAGTGACGAAGACAGTCATTTCTGTAATAAGTACTTGGACAAAGTGTTGGCCAAATATGGAGTCACCCCAATTGGAATGTCTTAATTCAAACTGTTATACGGAAAAGCATGTCACCTTCCAGAGAAAATGGAACACCATGCTTACGAGGCAATCAAGAAATTGAATATGGACTATAAGCAAGCAAAACAACAGTCTTATCCAAATTCATGAAGGGGAATAAATGCGCTTGATCTCCTACAAAATGCCAAAATATTTAAGAAAAAAACCAAGAGATGGCATTACATGAAGATTAAATCAAGATGATATGAAGTTGGTCAATTAGTGTTGTTATTTAATACCAGGCTAAAACTATTCCCTGGAAAACTAAAATCCAGATGGTCTGGACCTTTTTGAGTACACAAGGTTACTCCCCTAGGAGTAATCGAGACACAAAATGTGGAGGACGGAGCAATAATCAAGCTTAATGATCAAACAGTAAAGCACTATCTCGGGGGAGTACAGCTTGAAGAGACCCAAATAGAGTTAACAGACCTACCATAGACCAACCTGGACTTGCCAAAGACGGAAAATATTGGCCCTGCTTGGGAGGTAAGCCATGATGGAGGAAATGAGTCATTTTGGATATTTATGCAAAGAAAAATAGGAGATATGATATCAATTGTTCCGGTTAGATACCTTTTTGAAGTATGACAGCCCTTACCGATTCTTTTTGTATTCAAAAGTATTTCTTTCATTTCATGATTTTTTAGGCTTTGCATTATTCACACAGAGAGCACCATGGAGCATCGAAGAAGAGCCAATGCAAAGCACAACCAGGAAGTCTCTTCACCCCTTTTCTCATTTCATACATTCAATTCAAACACTGGTGACAATGTTTCCTTTAAGTTTGGGGGTAGAGAAAACATTGGAGATAGAAATTTGCATGTTGAGCCTAAAGCAATTCTACTTTATCTTGAATTTGAGATTTCAATAAATCATTTTCCAATTCATTCGCTTTTACATTTAAATTAGCTATTCCAGATGATGGTCATCAATTTTATGGTTATATGAAAGTGTTTAACTAAGCCCCGGAATTTGTCTTTTCAAAGCCACACACTAAGTTTCTAGTATAAGTATTTCATTAGTGTGTTGTCGATGGATTGAATGGTGGAATGCACTTATTCTTTACTATTGATACAAGAATTGACTTTGAAAAAAAAAACACATGGCAAAATAGATAGAGAAGTATATTTGGACTGTTTGTGCCTTTGAAGCCAACCCTTGCATATGCCTTTCTCACCCATCTTTGATCTGAACCAATCAAAAAAATTCAAAAAATCTAACCAGCTTTTCTAAACCACCTAATTAGCTTATTTTGTGATTAACTTTCTTTTCTTGCATCATCCATCATTCTAATTAAAAGATTTTCATGAAGAACATACTTAAGAATGTAAGGAGAAGGACACACGACCAAACTAACACACAAGTTTCTGTTCCACACAGCTAGGGTCGTGGGTAACCCAAATCCATGTGTGTAAATAGGGCAGCATTCTTCTTACGTTAATAATAAATAAATTATATAATTACAAGTATGCCCATATAGGGATAAAATACTAAATTACATCATATGCCCTTATATACACGTGTACTAAGTATCTTTAACACTCCCTCCACAAGCCAAAGCGGAAATAGATAATAGCTTAAATCTAGCATATGTATGAAGCTTACACACCTTGAAAATGCTTGAACAAACATGGGTATTCACATGATGTCCATCATTACTTCCCCTCACTGCTGCACAATATCTACTCCACGTAGATTTCTTCATTAATAAAAAATCTACTCCACGTAGACTTCTTCACCAATAAAATATCTACTTCACGTAGATTTCTTCAAACATAAACTATCTACTCCAAGTAGACCTTTTTTTTCTTCAACAAAATATCTACTCCACGTAGATTTTTTTACCTTGCTCACTTACTAATAGGTTTTTATGAACAATGAATTCCGGTAGTGCAATCATGCCTATTCCTCAGAAGCACACTCCATCCCCTTCTCCCATTAAGGGTACCACACTGAAAACCAATAAATAGGGAATAACGTGTCATGCACACTCCCCCTTACCCACAAGGACAATGTCTCAAAGAGAAATAAATTCGTGCATAACACTATGCAGAAAATCAAAGCAGTTAAGAAGTAATATGAACCAATTCTCCATCAAGCGAATTCACGTAAACCATCAAAGCCGTTTCAATTCAACAAGCTCATCACAATAAATATTTTTTACTATTCATCTTCGCACCAAAAATTCCTCCAACTACTTACTCAACAACCAAATAATAATAGTTCAATAACCATCCAACAACAAGAACAACTCGCAATGCACTTATAGGAACAAGCATAAATCTTTCATTGATCTCAATCAGAAGGATGCATATATAAAAACAATAGCATCAATCTTAAAGCAAACACAAGTAGTCGAATGAAATAGTCGACTCATTGCTTCTATTTCGAACAGACACAAAAGACCAGAGGTTGAGATGAATTTCCTTGTGAAGTCGTAATTAACAAGAAGTATAACCACGAATCCCAACTGAAATAAAACTCCTTTCCTTCATCCAGAAATCAAGAGTACCAGGAATCAAAGAGTTTCAGAGCGACTTAAATTTCCAACATAGAACTATCCAAGTTTGTAACCTACAACAATATGCCAAGTAGAGTCCCAACTGAACGAGGAGGGGTCTGTTCAGTCGAGAAGAGGATTTCATATCCTCAAAACTAACCCAAAGATAATCTCACCCTAAATCAATTTACAAAGAGAAAACGGTTAGAGAAGATATCACCAAATATTCCATACTGTCGGCACTAATAATGAACAATACGGCAATCAAAATCAATCTCCACCATTGGTGCCACAAACATGCTCACAAAAAATCAGCCATATTTGACGAGGGATGCCCCTCCAAAAAATTTACCAATTGAATGTGTTTTGTTCGAATGAATATAATTCCTTCTCCAGACTTCCAAACACGATCTCCACTGTTCATAATGTAGAAATAGTGGCGAAGAACATACACTTAAAGTTTCAGCACGATTCAATGGCTAACGAATCCATAACCCGCTCTGATACCATAAAGATTTTTCACAAAGAACGTACTAAAGAATGTAAGGAGAAGAAGAAGACACACGACCAAACTTACACACAAGTTTCTATCCAACACAGCTAGGGTTGTGGGTGACCCTAATCCATGTGTGTGCTCCCTTTAAATAGGGCTGCTCTCTTCTTACATTAATACTAAATATTTTACATAATTACAAGTACACCCTTACAGGGGTAAAACACTAAGTTACATTGTATGCTCTTATATACATGTGTACTAAGTATCTCTAACACTCTCCCTCAAGCCAAAGCGGAAATAGATCATAGCTGAAGGCTTGCATATATATGAAGCTTACTCACCTAGAAATTGCTTGAACAAACATGGGTCTTCACATGATCTCCATCATTACTTACCCTCACTACTGCACAATATATATTCCATCTAGATTTCTTCATCATTAAAATATTACTCCATGTAGACTTCTTCACCAATAATTTATCTACTCCACATATATTTCCTTACGCATAAACTATCTACTCCACGAAGACCTTTTTTTCTCCAACAAAATATCTCCTCCATGTAGATTTTTTTCACCTTACTCTCTCACTAATAGGTTCCGTGAACAATGACTTCCAGCAAGGGAATCATGCCTCTTCCTCAGAAGCACACTTTAGCCCTTTCTCCCAAGAAGGGTACCGCACTGAAAACCAATATATAAGGAATAGCGTATCTTGTACACTCCCCCTTACCCACAAGGGTAGTGTTTCAAAGAGAAATACATTCCTGTATAACACTATGTAGAAATCAAAACAGTTATGAAGCAATATGACCCAATTCTCCGCCAAGCAAATTCACCTAGACTGTCAATAGCATTTCTAGCAAGCTCACCACAATAGATAATTTGACCATTCATCTTCGCACTCCAAATTACTCCAACTACTTGTTCAAAACCCAATTACAACTCGCAATGCAGAAATAGGAACAAGGACAAATCTTCCCCTGATCTCAATCTGAAGGATGCATTTATAAAAACAATTGCAGCAATCATAGAGCACACAAAAGTAGTCGAATGATAGAGTCGACTCAATTCTTCCATTTTGAACAGCCACAAAGTACCAGAGGTTGAGATGCATGCCCATATGGATTAAGTCCTAATTAAAAAGAACTGTAACCATGAATCCCAAATGAAATATAACTCATTTCCTTCCGCCAGAAGTCAAGAGCACCAGGAATCATAGATTTTCATTGCGACTGAAACTTCCAACTTAGAACTTTCCAGGTTCGTAACCGTCTTCAAAATGCCAAGTAGAGTCCCAAATACACTTGGAGAGGTCTTTCAAATCGAGAATAGGGTTGAACAAACTTACAACTAACCCAAACATAATCTCGCACAAAATCAATTTACTAAGAGAAAAACGGATAGAGCAGATATCACCAATTTTAAGTTCTGTCGGCACTAATAACGAACTATTCAGCCATCAGAAATACATCTCCACCATTCATAATGTCTTTTTTTTTGCACCAATAACATTCTGTCAAAATATTAGCACAATCTGACCAGGGATGCTCCTCCGCTTACTATGATTTGTTAGACTGGTCGCAGCGGAATTTACCAGTTGAATGCTTTCTGTTCGAATGATTATAACTCCTTCTCCAGACTTTCAAAAATGCTCTCCACTATTCAGAATGTAGAAATAGTAGAGAAAAACATGTACCCAAAATTTCAGCACGATCCAACGGCTAACGAATCCACAACCCGCTTTAATATCAAAAAGATTTTCATGAAAAACATGAGAAGAAGAAGACACTCAATCAAACTTACACACAAGTTTCTGTTCACCACAGCTTGGGTCATAGGTAACCCTAATCTATGTGTGTACTCCCTTTAAATAGGGCAGCACTCTTCATATATTAATAGTAAATATTTTACACAATTACAGGTATGCCCTTACAGGGGTAAAACACTAAATTACATCATATTACCTTCTATACACGTGTACTAAGTATCTCTAACACTCTCCCTCAAGCCAAAGTGGAAATAGATCATAGCTGAAGGCTTGCATATGTACGAAGCTTACACACCTTGAAAATGCTTGAACAAACTTGGGACTTCACATGATATCCATCATTACTTCTCCTCACTATTGCACAATATCTAATCCATGTAGATTTCTTCATCAATAAAATATTGCTCCACGTAGACTTATTCACCAATAAAATATCTACTTCACGTAGATTTCCTTACACATAAACTATTTACTCCATGAAGACTTTTCTTTCTCCAACAAAATATCTACTCCATGTAGATTGTTTTCGCCTTACTCCCTCCCTAATAGGTTTCCATGAACAACGACTACTTGCAATGCAAACATGCCTCTCCCTCAGAATTACACTCCAGTTCCTTTTGCCATGAAGGGTACCGCACTGAAAACCAATATATAAGAAATAATGTGTCTTGCACAGTCCCCCTTTCCAACAAGGGTAGTCTCTCAAAGCAATTATGAAGCAATATGACCCAATTCTCCATCAACCAAATACACCTAGACCATGAATGGCGTTTCTAGCAAGCTCACTACAATAGATAATTTTACCGTTCATTTGTGCACTAAAAATTCCTCCAACTACTTGTTAAAAAACCAGTTACAACTTGCAATGCAGAAATAGGAACAAGCACAAATCTTCCACTGATCTCAATCTGAAGGACGCTATAGATAAAAATAATTGCAGCAATCTGAAAGCTCGAATGACAAAGTCGACTCACTTCTTCTATTTTGAACAGCCACAAATTACTAGAGGTTGAGATGCATGTCCTTGTGAATTAAGTCATAATTAAAAGGAACTGTAACCATGAATCCCAAATGAAATAAAACTCCTTTCCTTCATCCAGAAGTCAAGAGGACCAGGAATACTAGTGTTTCAAAGCGACTAAACCTTCCAACTCAGAACTTTCCAAGTTCCTAACCAACTGCAATATGCCAAGCAGAGTCCCAACTAGACTTCAGGAGGTCTGTCAAATCGAGAAGAGGGTTTCACAACCTCACAACTAACCCAAACAGAATCTCACAAAAAATCAATTTACTAAGAGATAAACGGAGAGAAGATGTCACCAAATTTTATGTAATGTCGGCACTAATAACGACTACTCCAGCCATAAGAAATACATCTCCACCATTCAGAATGTATGGTTTGTTCCAGGAACATGCTCACAAACTATCATCTCAATCTGACCTAGGATGCCCCTCTGATTGCTAATATTTGTGAGACTGGTCGTTGCAGAATTTACCTTTGTTGAAATTTTTTTGTTCGAAAGACTATACCTCCTTTTCCAGACTTCAAAATACGATCTCTATCATTCATAATGTGGAAATGGAAGCGAAGACCACGTACCCAAAGTTTCAGCACAATCCAATGGCTAACGAATGCACCAAAGCGATTAACCTATTTGAGTAACTCAATGTGGTTAACTTTGCATGCTGAATGATTTAAACTGTAGCGATTAACCAGTTTGACGTACCCTGGTCTATAACCCCAATACAACGGAAGATAGTCCTAAGGATCTTAGGATCACCTATCTGTGATTTGTGGAGAGTGAATTTTGAAGTTAGCCAATGAATCTTAGCCAATGGAATCGTTTTGAGTTCTAATTTCTTTTTTTTATAAAATTTGAATTGCATGAACTACTGGTCGAGCATTTCTGGGTCGAGCGCCCCAGTACAGGGGAGCCCATCATTGCAAACTAGCACCTCGGAACTCAGACTCAGCGCCTTGGACCTGACAACCATTGATAGAAGATGCACAACAGATTGTATGAATTGTATGGATTTGGACAGGGTATATTCTCTCATCCAAACTATGTCCGGCTAAGAACCCTTAGGGGGGTTGTGATGTAATGTAATATGTTGTAAGTATTCAAGTAAGATTCAATTTATTTATCAGTGTAATATATCCTTAATTTAGTGTGGTTGACTCATGGGATCTAAGTGGATTGATGACCCTCTATTATAAATCCAATGTCCCCGTTGAGACTTAGAGGTAATGCTTCGATAGACACCCTTAAACCTGATCCCAGAGTTGACTGAAATCGCGCAGAGGCAGGTGAGGGGTGTGCCGGTGAAGTCCGAGAGAAGTGTCCAAACACATGTGGTCAGTTTGGCAGTGGCTTACGGACCTTTGATTTTTTACCCTTGACCTCGAGAGACAATAAGGCTAAGTGAGGGACGCATGGTCTTAGTGCCTCGAGAGCAGGGTACGCATACCAGATTCCAAATCCTCTATCGAGCTTGGAATTACACACCAAACTGAAGTTGCATGAATTGCCCATTTGTTGCATGATATTGCATCCCCCCAGCTCTATTAATTTGCATCTCCTCCCGTGTGCATGTATCACTTTAAGTACCTGCAAAATTAGAATGTTTAATATCTAGTATAATTTAGTTATATTAGGTACTAGTGACAATTATTTGCTAATTTTGTTAGTTATATATAGTTAAAGAGGACTGTTCTGCTAATACGTAGTGCAAATCCATATGGGGTCGATCTGGACTCTTCCAGTATATTACTGTTCGACATGTGCGCTTGTGTACGGGATATTTTATCAAAAGTAATTTTGCCCAACCAACGATGGCTTTTGTCCCTATGAGGTATGATCTGAACTTGTCAAATGCATAGACCACCACCAATAACTCCTAGGTCTTACCAGCATAGAATATCGATCTAAAGACGAGTTCTCTAGTCTGACGCAGAATGGCCCATACAGCATACATCACACATAAGCTCGAATGGTCTACTCCAATCTGGAGCAACCATGATAGCTGCCTGTACAAGCTGCTCCTTCAACTCATTGAAGGACTTAATACATGTTCTTCCAAATTCAAAGGTCATTTCTTTCTTTAATGAGGTGTTCAGAGGTTTCGAAAGTTTTGAGAAGTCTTTGATAAACCTCCTATAAAAACCTGCATGGACTTGGAAACTCCGAATGCCTCTAACAGTAGTGGGTGGAGCTAACTTCTCAATGACTTCTATCTTTGCTCTGCCTACCTCTATACGCTTATTAGATACTCTATGTCCCAAAACAATGCCTTCTTCGACCATAAAGTGGCATTTCTCCCTATTTAGTAGGAGGTGTGTTTCCTCACATATTTTCATAACCTTTTCCAGTGTATGGAGACATGGATCAAATTAGACTCCGAAGACTTAAAAATCATCCATACAGACCTCCATGCCTTTTTCTAGAATATCTAAAAAGATAGACATTATGAACCGCTGGAATGTTGCTGGAGCGTTACATAAATCAAAGGGCATCCTTTGGAATGCAAATGTCCCATAAAGTCATGTGAAGGTTGTCTTCTCTTGGTCTTCGTGCTAGAGCTATTTGGGTATAGCCGGCATAGAAGTCAAGAAAACAAAATAATTCCTTCCCCGTTAACCTGTCAAGAATTTGATCAATGTAGGGGAGATGAAAATGCTCCTTCCTAGTTGCTTTATTAAGCTGCTTGTAATCCATACACACTCTCTAACCCGAAACTTTTCTACAGAGGATGAATTCATTATTTTATTCAGTTCTTGCTGTCATCCCTCCTTCATCGGCACCACTTGCACCGGGTTTACCCAAGAACTATCAGACAAAAGGTAGATGATCCCCACATCCCGCCACTTAATGATCTCCTTTTAACCACCTCTAAAAATGTTTTCTTCATACACATAGAGGGACTGATTCCCATAAGGTTATCTATATACCATCCAATGGCCTTCTTAAATTTCTTGAGCACTCTCAAGAACCTTTCCTCTTGTTCGATGGAAAGATAACCTGATATAAACACAGGTAGGGTGGACTCCACCCCAATGTAGGAATATCAAATGTGCCCAGGCAAGGCTTTCAATTCCAATGTTGAAGCCTCTTCTTTGGAAGGTTTCGTAAAATTCATATCCCCTTGTTTCAAGTGTAGTGCCTCATATTTCTCTCTACCATTGATCATAGGAGGTAAGTCATTTAACCTCTTGATTTCTTCCCAACCTTCTTCCTCCTCCTGTTCAATGTTGTGCACTATGCATGCTTCTAGGGAATCTCTTGGAAAGGAATTGACAAACATTGCTTGACTTACATTCTTCACTTCTTTAACTTCAAAGACCTCCCTTGCATCCCTAGGAAATCTCATTGCTTGAAAAACAATAAAGGTTACTGTTTAATCATGAATCTTCATGGTCAATTCTCATTTTTGGACATCTATAATGGCTCTTCTGGTATCTAAGAAGGTTATGGGGATTCCTTGGGCCTCGACCATGTCCAACACAATGAAATCAGAGGATAATATGATTTGGTCAACTTTGGCCAGTACATCTTCAACTATGCCTCTCGAATATGTGCAAGACCTAATTACCAGTAGGAGGGTTATTGGTTAGAATACGTTATGCTGCATTTTAGGCCACATCTCACAATGATTTGATACCATTCTCACTTACTTTTGGTGTTTATTTTTAGGTTAAGGTCCCAAAAAGATTAAAACAGCAAGTAGAAGAAGAAGGAGCTCAACTATGCCTTTCTGGGCCAAAACACCCCATTTTGGAGCAATATAGAAGCCGGCGCCACATGGCGCCAAGTGGAAAGCCATGACGCCAAGTAGGAGAGATCAGCACCCTGAGTGACGCTACATGGTGCCAAGGTCGAGGCCACGGTGTCATAATTATCAGAGGAGAAGCAGAGTGGCCTACGCCACATGGCTCCAGCATTGAAGCCGTGTCGAGCGCCTCAGTGCTTGACTCAGAGAAGAGGTGCTGGGAACAGAAATAACTTTCAGGGTTGCGCACCCTGGCACCCTAACTCAGCGCAGGGGCGCCTATCTTCACACATGAGCACCCTGGTGCCCAGATGTAGCACAGGCGCTTTGGCTACAACTTAGAAGATAAAGGGCGGTGCAACAGCTTCGCACAACGCCACGGTCGACGCCAAGACTTGGCACAACAGATCATGTCCGACGCCACCTAGCACCAGGTCACTTAGGGCACTAAAATTTAGGGGAATCTCCTGAACTGCCCTATAAATAGGCATTATAAATGCTCTACGGACATCGCATCTCTGCACTCTTGAGGTTGTGCAAGCTATGGGGTAAAGGGAAAACACTTCTAGGCTTCTTCTCCCTCATTTATCTCTTTATTTCCGTTTTAACTTTATGGTTAGTGGAAAAAATGATGTATTTTAGATCGTATTTTATAATGGGTTGAGACCATTCTAAGTCATTTTTGGTGTTTATTTGTACGTTCAGGTGCTAAAACAAAGAAAACACCCCATTTTGGAGCAATGCATAAGCCGGCGCCACATGGCGTCAGATTGGAAGCCATGGCGCCAAGTAGAGAAGCAACATTGTACGCAATGCAACATTGTACCAGGTTCTAAGCTGTGGCGTCGCTTGAATGAGAACTGTAAGCAAGGAAAACGACTAAGTGTCGAGTGCCTCAGCACTCGACTCAGCACGCGGCGCTAGGTGCAGCAGAACAGTTCTAGGTGAAGAGCCTCGTGCCCGATCTCAGCACAGGAGCACTCACCTAGCTAATCAAGTGCCTCGCTTCCCGATATTAACGCAGGAGCGCTCATCCTCATAGATTCCACACCTCGGAGTCTGAACCCAGTGCTGGAGCACTGGTGGTGCAAAGGAACACATAGCACGATGCCTCGGAATCGTATGGTACCAAGCTCAGCGTCAAAACTTGGTGATACAGGAAGAGTCCAACGCCACATGGTGCCAGATCACTTATGGCACAAAATATAGGGGAATATTTCAGACTTCCCTCTAAATTGGCACTATAAATGCACTTTGAGCATCATGCCTCCACTCCCTAGAGGCTGTGTAAGCTTTGGAGGAAGGGAGAAACTCTCTTGAGTAGCAAAGGAAGGAAGACTGAGCAGGTTGGGAGTACAAGGAAAACTCTTCTCCCTCTTTCATATCTGTATTTCTATCTTTTGAGCATTTGTTTAGCTACTATTCCTTGTATGGATTCATATTGAGAGTTTTCCCTAATCCCAATTATGTCTAGCTAAGTACCCTTAAGGAGGTTCGGGTTACTGTGATATTTTGTAAGGATTTTTGTAATTTCAGTTCTTATAAGTGTTATCCATCTTTAATTTAGTGTGGTTGTATTATGGGATGCATTGTATATGATGGGATTGACGACCTTGTCGTATAACTCTGACGTCCTCGTTGAGACTGAGAGGGTATACGAGGATAGACACCCTTCTACTTGTGTGTGATCCCCAAATCGACCGTAAGGGTGGCAGTGGCAGGTGAGAGGTGCGCCGATGGATTTCAAGAGAAGCGTCTGGACACACGTGGTCCGGTTCACTGATCTATTGGCCTTTGATTTAGACCCTTGATCTTTAAAGAAAAATAGAGCTAAGGAGGGAAGCACAGTTGTAGCGCCTTGAGAGAGGGTTACACATACTGAATTCCAGATCCATTAAAGAGCTATACAAATTGAACACAAAACTGTAGATTGCATGAATCCCCCATTAGTCACATGAATGCATGTCTTGCCATCTCCAATTCTTCGAGCTTCAACCGCGTGAGCCTCTATCACTTTATGCTGACATCGTAATTAGTAATATTTGGTATGTTTTTATAGTTCATACAATTTATATACTTGTGACAACTCTTGTAAATTTCGGCAGTTAGATATGTTGTAGAGAATTCATTGGTTAGTAAGTATTACTACTCCCTGTGGGATCAATCTGGACTCATCCAATATATTATTTGGTGTGATACGTATGCTTGTGTATGGGAAAATTTTTATAGAGTCGTTTGCACCCAACAAATTTTTTGGCACCGACGCTGGAGACTAGTTACTTCTATTAGCTTTGAGCTCTATAGTTGTATTCTTTCTTAGAGTAGTTATTTTAATTTGACTAACATAGTAGCATGTTTAGTGTAGCTTAATTTATCTAGTTTGCATGTTTATTTAGGCATCTTTTTGGCTAGTGTAATTGTGTTTGTTAGTTTTTGATTGTGCTGTGTTAGTTTTGTGTTTGTGTGTTTGTAAGTAAATATTTATTTATTTGCGGAAATGTGTTTGAGGGCTGAATTTCCTCTCTTCTGTTGTATGCAAGAAAGTAGAGGCCATGCCTTGCTTCCTAGAATCCTGAAGTTGAATGGACAACATAGGCAAATCTAAGGCAGAAAAAGGTATCAAGAAGAGAGGAAAATATGGCTGAAGAGGAGCCCAGAAGTTTAAGAGAATTTACTTTGGCTCAAGATGGATGTACAAACTCGAGCATAACAAGACCGGCTACTATGGAAAATGCCTTTGAGATCAAACTGGCAATTATCCAAATGATCCAAGCCTCAGTTTAATTTAGTAGACTGCCAAAATATAATTTGAATTCACATCTAGCAGATTTCGTGGAGATTTGTGATACTTTCAAGCACAATGGAATTTCAGAAGAAGCGATAAGATTGAGATTGTTTCCATTTTCACTGAGGGATAGGGCAAAGTATTGGTTAAACGTTTAGCCCTGACGTTCTATTACCACATGGATGGACCTTGAACAAAATTGTTTGGCTAAGTACTTCCCTCCAGCCAAGACAATATAGTTACAAAATGATATCAATCTTTTCATTCAAATGGATCAGGAATCTTTATATGAGGCTTGGGGTCGGTTTAAAGAATTGCTAAGGAAGTGTTCTCATCGCTCAATACAAAAATGGTTACAAGTACATACCTTCAACAATGGGCCACAACACCAAACTAGAACCATCATTGATGCAGCCGTGGTAGGAGCACTGATGAAAAAACCCATTGATGAAGTGTACAACCAGTTGGAAAACATGGCTTCCAACAACTACCAATGGAACACTAAAACACCAAGCAGAATGCCTGAGCAAATTCAAGGCTCAAGAAAGCAAGTTGAAGTCTATGAAGTAGACACTAACACAAAAATTCGAATTCAGATTGATGCTATTAAAAAAAAAAAAAGCAGCCTTGGAAGTTAAACCTGCACAGTCCATTCATATGATGTGAATTATGCGGTGGTGCTGGACACGGAGTTGAAGAATGAAAATCCACTATGGAAAGTGTGCAATATGCTTAAAACAGAAACAACCCCCGTATTCCAACTCATTCAATATCTACTGAAGAAACCATCATAACTTCGTATGGAGAAGTGAGCAGGGGGGTACATCAGCACCAACTCAAGGGAACAATCAGAATTTTGGTCAGCAAGGAAGGTTTCACCACAAGGTGAAAACTCAAATTCGAACCATGAGTTGCTACTTACGTTGGTGCAAAGCTATGATGGCTCCCTTAGGAATTAAGAAATCCAAATGGGACAATTGGCCCAAGTCATTAAAGAAAGGCTGAAAGGATTTCCCCTTAAGTATACGGTGAAAAATCCAAAGAAAGAAGATAAGGAAGAAATCCAAAGAAGTGAAGCAAGAGTTCACTCTGGAAGAAGAAAATGGGTGTGATTCCCTTTCTTTTGAATAGAGCCAATCACTCTCTTACTATGAAGAAAATGAGGTAGAACAGTCTCAAACATCTCCCTTTAAATTGGTTGAGATTGAAGAGACTGAATTATATGAGGGAGAAAGTAAAGAAGAAAAGTTGGGCAATGAATCTCAACCAACACCAACATGGAGATTGGAGGAAGAACTCCAGCAGAAGGCAAGTTTGAAAGAGTCAAACCAGATTCCACTTGTATTGTAATTGAGAAATGAAGAGTATTTGAATTGGTCGAGTGAAGAATAAATGGGGGAAAGGATAATTTTGCCACCACCTACTATTGAAGAACGATGTGAAGATATTGAGGAGTTTAAACCTCCAAAGCCACAAGATGTTTATGTGAAACTTCAACTTGATATCTCTGTTTTTGAGCAATCTGTGAACACCTCTGAATGGAAGGTGTATAGAGATGAATGAAGCAGCAATTGGAAAGTAAAGTGCTCTCCCAAGGTGAAAGAGCCAGGGATCTTTGCAATACCATGCACTATAGAGACTCAAACTATTGAGGACACTCTAAGTGATCTAGGGGCTAGAGTCAATATTATGCCCTTAAGAATATTCAAGAGGTCGGGTCTCAGTGAACCTCCCCCTACACATGTGAAGATCATGTTAGCTGATTGTTCTTCAGCTATCTATGGGGAATTTTGGAGAACTTGTTGGTCAAGGTATATGTGCTTATCTCTCCAGGTGATTTTTTTGGTGATTGATGTGGAAGAAGGGTCATAAATGCTCTCATTCTTGTCAGACGGTTCCCAGGTACTACTAGAATAATTATTGATAGAGGAAGGAAACATCACCCTGAGGTCGATGAGTGGAGAAGAAGTATCCTTCTATATGCCTAAAGCCTAGAATCGAAACAAAATGGAAAGTCAAAGGGTGAAATACCCTTTGGAGTTTGCAAGGGAGGCTCTCAATATTAGGCCTTCAGAAAGAGGTTTAGACCTGTGTGTCTTAAAGGGAAATTCTCCCTATGAAGAAAAATGGTGGTTGAAAATGGACGAGTGGTGTAAAAGCACTGGAGAACTTGGAATAAGCTCATAGAGCTGAGAAGACCTGTAGAAGGGGAATTAAGTACCCCACTAATACTGAAGAAGAAAGAGCTGTCACCCACAAAAAAAGGTTGTTCAAACCAACTGAAAAGGTCAATGGGAAGAGCTTGAACAAGAAAAGGCAAGTTGTGAGTTACAATGTCCCTTCCAACTCAACTTTTGATACTGGATAGACAACAAAACATTTGAGAAAGTCTTATCAAACACTTCAAAAAAAAGGTCCCTTTTGGGAGGTAACCCATGTTTAGTACATAAATATTTTTGAGAAGAATAGAGATAAACTTTCTCGAGTTAAGAGAGACTCAATTTTGGTAGTTGCATACTTTAATTGAAAATATCAACTATTATGAAGCATGTCTGGTTCGAATTTTATTAGTTAGCATGAATCGAGCAATTCAACACCTTCACCACGAACTTGAGAGTACAATTTGGGTGTTTGTATAGTTAATTGGTGAAGTGTGCAGTTCTTCGATGGTTTCTTTGATATTAGGAGTTTCATTTGGAGATAGAATAAATTTCAGCTTGAAGGGACCAGTCCATAAAGTAAAATCTCGCAGGTCATGAAAATCTGCCTCTCTAAGATGGTGACGCCATGGGAGCCAATTTGACGCAACTCGGCATTAGTGTGATGCCACCAAGAGCTATCTGGTGCCCTATGGCATCAACGTGACGCCATGAGCAGGTTAAGTGAAGCCGCACAGTGCCAACCTATGGAAAAGAAGTTTAAGTTATTGGGCCCACGTGAAATGGTTCGACCCACATGGCGTCACTGCTATTTGGGCAAAAGTTATAAAATCCTCGGTTCATTTGATACGACAGGGCATCGAAATGACCCAAGAGCGTCAAGCGAAAAACGGTGAAACCCTACCTCCCAAAAACAAAGAAAAATCATTTCCTTAACTAAATTCCAGCAAAAATTTCATGATTTCTTCATGGAATCACCGAAATTTCTTCATGGAATCACCGAGATTTCTTCATGAAAGTTTTTGTGAAAATCAGTTTGGTCGAGTTCTTCTTCAAGTCAAAATCGACTCTTGAGGTAGGCATTCTTGTTCTTTTTATCCATTGTCAATTTTTGAGCTCTATAGCCACTATGGTGAGGGAAAAGTTACTTTTCAGCCGAAGCAGCAAAGAGTGGGAGGAAGAATGAGATGAGAAGGGGGTTAATCCTAGAGAGAGGATATGAAATGGATGATAAGGACACAATATTTACCCCAATAATTGTGGCAAGAGGATGGGTAAAATTCTTCAATCACCCATCATCCCCCGTAATTGGAATGGTAATTGAGGCTAAAGAGGAGAGTTTCAAAGGAAAAATGCGCAGGGCATGCAAGGTGCGCCGGACATCGGTACCGTATTGCGGAGAAATGATCAATGCCTACTACGTCACACCCAACATCGATGATTGGTTAGATCGGATAAGGGCTGAGGTCTCACTGAAAGAGGTAACTGATACAATTAGTGATTTCCTCGGCAAGGCACATAGTTTTACTTTATCTGTACCCGCCTAATTCTATCGTTGCAGACCTCCGATGTTACTATTGACTGGGCATATATATTATATGCCATCCTAAAAGGTGTGCTGATTGATATAGGGAGAATATTCCACAGGGAGTTAAACAAATGTGGGACAGGTGTCAGGCCATGACTTTATTTTCCTTCCTTGATAACAGAGCTGTGCAGGACAGCTCAAGCACCCAACCCCTCTGATGCTTCACGGGCAGAACCAGTGAAGCCAATCCAGCGGCAACTCATCGACCACCTATGACAACAGGATGACAGGAGATGTTCTTCAGCTCAAGAGCCTTCCTATAATGTGAGACAACCTCCAGAGCTATCTTATGCTCAACTGATGAAGCAAATGTAGCATCAGATCAACAACCTTGAACAGGTTGTTAAGCATAATGTCGAGTACATTACTGAGGGGCATGTATGAGGTGTAGCACAGAAGACCTCACACTTAAGTGGATTCCATGTATACCATACGCCGGAGATGGAGTTCAAGAAGCAGGAACAACAGAGAAGGAGAGGAGAGTGATAGTGACTCCTAGTTAGATTGTTTTGCAAATGAGACATTGTGCATGTATGGTTTATTTCATTATGATAAAAATGACTTTTGGAATTAATTGTAGTCTCAAGATCTTTGCATTTTTAATTGAATGTAACAGACTGCACCTTTATGTTTTTAAATGTCAATTTCTATCTCAAATTTAATTATGTGATAATTTTGTATTTATATTTTATCTGTTGAATAAATGCTCTTGATGAACCTTGCCATTTTGGCATTGTAAAGAGCAATCCGAGAGCCTCAAGGAGCAACAAAGAAGAGCCGACTGCAAGCACAACAAGGGACTCTCCCACCCCCTCTCTTTCAATTTATTCAATTCAACATTAAGGAAAATATTTCATTTAAATTTGAGGGAAGGGAATAGCATGCTCAGCCTTAAGTGATCCATTCTATTTGGCATGATTTATTTCTATCGTAAGTGAAGATTTTCAAAATTGCAACTCTCTTTTTACATTACCAAAATTAACTACTCCAAGTTGTTGGTCATTAATTCTTTGGTTGTATGAAAGATTCTAGCAAGACTTCAATTTTTTTTGACAAGCCACGCACTTCTTTGCCAATATTACTATCTTATTAGTGCTAGGTTTGTGGATAGAATGGTGGTATACAGTAGGTCCTCACACTTTGATAGTAGAACTAGTTTTGAATGAAGCTCAAGGCGAAATAGATAGAGAAGTGAATTCAAGGAGATGAATTAGTCTATACTTGGGCCGTTTGAGCATTTGTAGCCAACCTATGTATATTCCTTAGTTACCCAAAAATTTTGAGCCCAAGAAAACTATAATTTTTTTAATCTAACGATTTTACAAACCTTCCCTTTAGCCTACTTATTTATAAAACGTTTTCTTGTATTACCCTTCATTCAAATTGCATAACTGAATATGGTTGGAGTTGAAACTCCTAAGGGGCAATGAGTGAAAGCAATTTACTGCTGGCATACATATATATATATATATATATATATATATATATATATAAAAACACTTGCAAAGAGAGTTTTGCACAGAAAATAGTCAAACAATGGCATGGAAATTCTCAAGTATGGGGTGATGTGAAAAATTGGATAGCAACAGTTTTGCATTGAGAGGGGAGGTTCAATCATCTCAATTTGGTTAAGTTGTGCATGTTGAATGATTTAAACTTCAATGATTAACCTTTTGACGTACCATGGTCCCTTGCCCCATTACAACTAAGAAAACTGCTAAGGATCTTTGGATCATCTCTCTATGATTTGAGGAGAGTGGAGTTTGAAGTGTATTGGAAGTGGACTGATGGAAAGATCACATAGTGAGAAAAACTATAGAAGTGTGTGGGGTAAACTAAATATTTGATTTAGGTAAGTGCTCTTAAGAAGAACATTCAATAAATGAACCATCAGATAAAGAGTTTTGATTTTCTTTTGTAAATTTGATTTACATGACTAATGATTACATTTGGATCACCAGAATAGAATGTTGGCTATCTGTATTAAGGCTTTTGCTCGAGGACGAGCAAACATTTAAGTTTAGGGGGATTTGGTAAGTAGAAAATATGCTGCAATTTTAGACCATATTTTATAACGGGTTGAGATCATTCTCACTCACTTTTGGTGGTGGGTTTATACAAGATGGCTATGACCAAACATATCCTTACAAACTAAGAGCACTATCTACAATAGGTTCTAACTCCTCTCATGCTGATCCTGTCAAATTGGTTGTTGTTCCACAAAGGGCATTTATTTGTTCATTGGTTCTCTCATGTTCATCTCTAAATGCTTTTTCACCTTCAAGTAACTGTAAGAGAATTTGCTTACTGGATTCACCATTGAGCTCTTGGGATGGAGGGTGTGGGGTTTGGTAAGATATGGGATTGAAAAGTGGTCAATGTTGATCAGGCATACACATGTGCATAAAATTAGTCTCCCATGAAAAATTAGGTACACCACCCCACTAGGACTATATCTATCAAATGGGGGACCACCAAATTGCTCTCCATATGGTGGAATAGCTTGAACAAAGGTAGAACAATAAGGACGGGTTGAGGCAAAATCCTTTGGTCTAGATAGACCCCATGGGTGGGGGTTGCTAGAAGATAGACCTGGATAAGCATGCACATTGTCATCTTCATTCTCGTACATGGAGTGATTGGATACAGATCCATCAATCAAACACAAATGCAATCAATCCATGACACAAGAATCAAGCCAATTTCAACATACATAAATTGTTTTTTTTTACCCTAACTGGCGAAACTAGCTACACTAACAAGCAAACTAGCTAAATTAAGCAACTAAGCATGCAACTATGTGAGTCTATTGAGCGGTGATATAAGTACTGTGGCTTTTTACTTCCAAGACTTTACATCCTGACGTGGCATCCACATTGCAGTCCAGGTAAGAAATAAACTCTGAGATAAAACTTGCAAGATTTTATTTTTCTAATAAAATATTATCTACCTATTCAATGGGTAAACCCTAATCCATAGATTTTCTCTTACCTTCTAATAAAATCCGAAAGTACTGATATCATTTTTCTAGTCTATTTTACTCCAACTCTAAGCTAGATTACATCTATAGAGCAAAATGCTAATAGTAGTTAAAGTCCTCAACAACGGCGCATAAAACTTGGTTGGGCAAAACTACTCTCAATTAAATAGCCTGTACACAAGCGCACGTGTCACACCAAGTAATATACTGAATAAGTCCAGATCAATCCCACAGGGACTTTCCTACATACTAACACAATAGCACCCTATGGCTATATCTAACTAATGAAATTTCCAAAAGGTCGTCACTTGCACGTAATATAAATTAACTTCACTAGATACTAAATCTAATAATTATGTAGCTGCCTAGAGTGATACACACACACAAAAGGAGGTGCGAAGTAGAAGAGTTGGGGGATTGTGATTTCATGTAACAAGTGGGGGATTCATATAATCTTCAGTTTCGGTGTGTAATTCCTACCCCACTATAGGATCTGGAATCTGGTATGGGTAGCCCTCTCGCAAAGCACGACAACCATGCCTCCCTCCTTAGCCCTATTATCTTTCAAGGTCAAGGGTCTAAATCAAAGGCCCATAAGCCGTTGTCAACCCAACAATGTGTCCGGATGCTTCTCTCGAAGTCCAACGTGCACCCGTCACCTGCGACTACATGCTTGTAGTCGACTGGGAATCACACACAAGTTGAAAGGTGTCTATCCCCACATTACCTCTCAGTCTCAACGAGGACATCAGATTTACTAAAGGGGGTCGTCAATCCCCTAATGCGAAACACTCCCACGAGTCAACCTCACTAGATTAAAGATAGATCACACTGATAAATAACTGAATCTTACATGAATCCTCACAACATGCTACATTACATCACAAGATAAGAAAAAGGGATGGAAGCTTCCCTTCCACTCTAGGTCTCCTCCTTCCTTGTAGCTCAAAGGTGATGTGCCCTAACTCCAAAACATTCACAAAATCCAGGCGTGGAGGGGTGATCGTCAAATGAGAAAATGTGGCATCTATTTATAGGGTTGCTCTTGCGGTTCCCCTATTTTTTTGCTAAAAAGTCATCTGGCGCCGTGTGGCATGGGATGAGCTCCACGGCATCGAGTCTTGGCGCCACATGATCCTATGGGGCTACGCTACTTCGTTCTGTAGTCTCCAGTGCTGAGGCGTTGAGACTGAGTGCCCAGGCACTCGCTTTAAGCGAGGATGTGCACACTTGCGCTGGATTTGAGCTCCTTGGCACTCGACCCAGAAATGTCGTCTGCTTCCTATGTTGTAGCTCTATCTAGGTCACCATGGCACCGTACACTTATTCATTTTTGCTTGGTCGCAGGTCTCAATCTTCTAGTACTGCAACCCGTTGTTGGCGCTATGTGGCATCGTTCACAGTTCTGTTCTCCTCTTCATTTAATATATTTAGTTTAATTTTTATGAATTATTGAATAACAAAGAGATACACCTGTATAAAATATAGTAAATTATTAGGGTACAGATTATTTCAAATAATGGGTGATATTGGTAGACCTAGGTTAATTTTTTTGAGAAAACAATATTTTGACCATACTATGGAGGATTGTGATCATGGTGTAAGAAAAAGAATGGGTGGTGGTATGTTAAATAGTTAAGTTGTTTGTTTTTAAAATATTTGCATTAATAAAAATATTATGTTTTTTATTTTTATAATATTAATAAATATTTATATTTTTCATAATTTTAATAAGGTTTCCTAAAATATCCACACTTATTACATGTGTATCTTATTGTATCTATGTGTATCTATGATATGTATATGTTTCCTTAAGGTCCGATACTAGACGTATCTCCAATACTGAAAACCTTATTTTTAACTAAAGGTAGAATCCAAAAATAGAGCAAAAAACAAAGAGCTGCAGCAACAGGCCAACATGGGGATTGGGACAACGGAACCAGCAGCTTCTCCATCAGCGTGAACTAGTTTATGAGGTTCCCTTCTTCTTCCTCCTCTTGCACTAGGTTTATAAAATTTGGAATAATACGTAGCTGTTTTATTTTTATCCTATTTACGTGGCTGTTATTTTTTTATCCTGTTTACGTGGCTGTTATTTTTTTCTATTAACGTGGCTGTTATTTTTTTATCATATTTACGTGGCAATTGTTTTTTCCTATTTACGTGGCTGTTTTGTTTTTCGTATTTACGTGGCTGTTTTTTTATCCTATTTACGTGGCTGTTTTTTTATCCTATTTACATGGCTAATAAATGATAACAGATCCTTGCGTGAACATGAACGCCAGGAAATCTCAGCACGAGCATTTATTCCTATTTTGTTAGCAAGGAGCAGCTAATTTATAAGATGGATCAACATGTTTAGTTTTGTTTTTTTTTTTAACGGAATACACTGAGTCGGGGCAAATCAATTGAGATAGAAAGAAACGTCTTAAACCCTGGGTTTTAAAGCCCGATCAGTCAACCTGCAAACCTGGTCAGGTTTTTGCCTCACCAGTTTTTCTCCTTGTACAAACCGCACCAAGACCTATAATCCAATTCTCCTAAATTCAAGTTACAACTTCGGTTCCCCAGGGAAGGTAATAAATTGCACTCTTCTTATTTGACAATCAAAGACAAGATACTGAGTCAAAAGATGGACGCCTCGGATAGGGCTAATAAATGATTTAGCTAGCCTTAAAGCTTATGTACCCAAATCGGGAGGGGGGGAGGCGATGTATACAACAAAAAGATTCTACAAACTCAAAAGAGATACAAGAACTCCACCTACCTATGACCAACCACCTCCGCTGCCGCTGGTGTTCCATCCACCACTGCCAGTCCCATTTCCAGAATCACCTTCTTTGGATCCACCCCATCTCGAGTTGCCAGTTTCTACCACAGAATCACCCCCTCCAGCGGCACTACCACCCCAAACACCTCCACCACCCTCCCCTTTGTTATAACCCCAGTTACTGTTTACCCCGCCTTGCTTTCCCCCAGTGCTGCCGCAGCCACCGGTAGCATTGTCACGATTATCTCCACCGCTACCCCAACCACCGGCCCCACTGCCACCACCCCCACTGGTACCCCAACCACCTGAAAAGGCATCTCTACCAGGCGTATTGCTCACTTTGGAACCAGGAAGTGTGCTCCATCCACCATCGCCCCATTTAGAAGAGGAGCCACTATTGTCATTTCCTCCATCATGATAACCGGCAGCCCCACGGCCCCGACCACGCCCATCATAAGGCCTAGGTGCCCCACTTGGATGCCCATCTCTACTACCACCATTCCTGCTATCATTTCTACCTGTTAAAAATGAATCAAAAACCAACCATATTTGTCAGTTCAATAAGATATCTCAATCTAATAACAGGCACTCAGGCAAAAATAAAGTCACCGGGCGTACATGACCCCATAACCATGAGTAATAAGAACAGTATTAGCGAGAGATTGTCAAAGTTTGCTGTGGAAGCCAATTGGAGTTCTTAATTAGGAAATGAGCTTTGTCTACTGTAGCTGATGACAGCAAATTCTTAAAGTGGTTCCACATGTTGCATATTATCTCTTTCTTTTTAGGCTGGCTTTCGGAGATTGCGGAACCCTTGCTAAATCAATGAACATCACAGACTCTGGTTAGGGTGTTTTACAACTACTTAACACACCGATCAACTTTTTGTGTAGTTCGGTGTTTATACTTCCCAAAGAATACACGATGGTGAGAGCAACGGGAGAGGCAAAACGAGGCGGTGGACACAAACTGCTTACACCCTCCATTGCAGGAGTCGAAGACGAGACTCTGGAGCAACGGGAAGTGCAGAACGACACATCAAAAGGGGATTGGCGAGTCGTCGAATGAAGATCAAAGAGGAGTGAGCCCTCACGTGGAAGGATTAGGTCTTTGGGCGACAGTAGATTTGGGGAGTCTTCCCTTTTTGTGGAACACAAAGTAGGAAGGAGATGTTGTCGAATACTTCTGGTGACAGGAGAAAAAATCCTTCATCCGTATCCCCATTGAAGCCCTCCTGTTTCATTGCAAATCGAGCAGTTATGGAAGCCAAGCAAACTGCATCAAGGAACTATGGGGTCAGGGGTGGGGGTCTGGGGTGTGGGGTCAGGGTCTGGGGTCCAGGGGTCTGGGGTCAGGGGTCCGGGGTCTGGGGTCTGGGGTCTGGGGTCTGGGGTCCGGGGTCTGGGGTCTGGGGTCCTGGGTCCGGGGTCCGGGGTCGGGGTCTGGGTCAGGGGTCTGGGGTCTGGGGTCCGGGGTCTGGGGTCCGGGGTCAGGGGTCAGGGGTCCGGGGTTCGGGTCCGGGGTCTGGGGGGGTCCGGGGTCCGGGGTCTCGGGTCTGGGTCTGGGGTTCAGGGTCAGGGGTCGGGTTCGGGGTCCGGGGGTCGGGGTCCGGTCAGGGTCGGGGTTCGGGGTTCGGGTCCGGGTCGGGTCCGGGTCCGGGGTCTGGGGGTCCGGGGTCCGGGGTCGGGGTCCGGGGGTCCGGGTCCGGGGTCAGGGTTCGGGTCCGGGTCAGGGTCGGGGTCAGGGTCCGGGGTGCAGGGGTCTCAGGGGTGCAGGGGTGCAGGGGTGCAGGGGTGCAGGGGTGCAGGGGTGCGGAATGCCTCCTAGATTCTCTCCAGAAAGTGTTTCACACTAAACCCTGAGAAGTCGAATCGCAAAAGCTGGAGTGATGTCTTGAGCAAAAATGGGAATGAGAAATCCATACTGGATGAAAGACACAACGAGGCAAATGTTCGGCAAATGTTGAAGGAGAAATGGCAAAAAAAAAAATTGGCCCTTCTAAACAGTGTCGTAGCAAGAATCCATTGGGAAGTACAGAAGTTAGAGAAGGCGAATGGCTCATTGTAGTTTGGGATGAGGACACTTGCCACAAACTACTAAAATGTAACCATGTCGATTTTGTTCCATGTTGGGAAGTGCAGAAGTGGGAGCCGACTGCGGAAACAGGTCCTCCATTAGTGTGGATCCAAATTTGGTGGATACCCCTCGAACTCTAGGAGAAGGAAACTTTAGAGATGTTGGCTAATAACTTTGGCACACTGCTGGAACTAGAGGAAGAGTCCTCGTCAGGCAAAAACATGTCATTATCGAGAGCTAAGGTTCGTCCCCATAATTGGCCATTCGAAGATAAATGGAAAAAGCTTGAATTTGAAGGAAAATTCTTTGCGGTGCTTTTGAAGCCAAAAGAATTCTGCCCACCTTTCCGAATTGTCTCCTACAGGCGGGAGGAAGAAGAAGATGAACAGCCACATGACTCAGTGACTCAGGCCAAAGAACGAGTTGACTCGATAATTCGGAATACAAGAATTGGCCGAGTTGACTCGGTAACTCGGAATACAGGAATTGGTCGGGTTGACTCGGTCTCACTTGGCCCATGGAGGAACTTGACACTTAATGATGAACTGGCATTGCAAGAACCTATTATCCCGGCCCCTACTGCTGCACCAGTTGCTGAACAAGTGGCTGAACATATTTGTTGGACAGATTGCTGACCCAAGCTGCTGAATTAGTTGCTGCTCCAAATGGCTTCGCAATACCTTCACCCACCCTCTAGCCATCAGTCCAGAAAATCACTCAACTCCTATTGTTCAAAGTCTCACCATAACTCCAGTAAACTGTTCATCTTCTCCAAATATTCCTCACCAAATACAGCCTGGCCTCTTTGTCAAACAACTTACTCCTGCAGATAGTGTTCACGATAACTTCTTATTTCATCCCAACAATCAGAGCCCTCAGGTCCACACTCCTATTCCTATCACTCATTTAAACAGTCCTGCCACTATTTATCCAAGAAGTAAAACCCCCTTGTTTACCTTGCGAGCCACTGGTTCATAATTCCCCTAATTCAGTTAATGGCAATTGCACTTATGACAAAGATGGTGTGTGGGCTAAATCCATTGAAATTATTCAGCCAAGGAAAGAGGACCCAACAACAACCTCTTGGGTTGAGTTTCTCCAAAAATAAGGAAGATATGACTGATAAGGAGTACATGGAGGCCCTCACAATGACCACTAAATTTGATGAAATGGAGGGAAGAACTGATGGGGAGTCCGTGGCTGCCCGTCAAATGGCCTCCCGAATAGAGGAAGAAAAAACAGTTTGTGAGGACAGAAGAGTGACCAGAGGAAGGGGGAAGGGAGTTGCAGCCCAGAATAGAGGGAGAAAATGATCATTCTATCATGGAATGTAAGAAGAGTAAGAGGCATGAATAAGAGGATTGTCATAAGAAATACAATTTTGCAGAATAAGACCCATTTAGTTATCTTTCAAGAAACTAAGATGGGAGACTGAAGGAGTCTATTGTTAGAGAGCTTGCTCATTTTCAGCAACCTAAATGGCATACTCTAAATGCTTCAGGTAAGGCTGGAGGCATTTTGATGGTTTGGGACCCATGTCATGTTGACGTACAAAAAGTCTTGGATCTTGCAGACAGTAAAAATTAGTGTATTGGAGGTATTTATGGTCCAAACACATAGTGACAGATCAGTTTTTTGGGAAGAATTGTTGAATCTAACTTCATAGTGGAACGAGCCATGGCAATTAGGAAGTGATTTTAATGCTATAAAGGCAAGGAATGAGAAATTGCCCCATGCTAGAACTATCACAACTACAATGAGAAGGTTTGGGGATTATTTGGGGGCATCTAAGGCTATTTGATTTACCTACCTCGGGAAAGGCTTACACTTTGGAGTAATGGCAGAAGCATGCCAACCTAGGCTTGACAGATTTCTCTGTTCCAATGAATGGTTTGATCTCTACCCTAATGTGGGCTGCAGGGTGTTGGGCAAGACTATATCTGATCATTGGCCTATTCTACTAGACACAAAGGCTGAAAGCTGGGGGGGAATTCCCTTCAGGTTCGAAAATCAATAGATAGAGGACAAGCTTTTTTAGCAAAGGTGGAAGGCTGGTGAGATAGTTTTATTGATGATCGGCCAATTGGGGGTAGACTATTTCGAAAGCTTAAGTTGCTGAATCAAAAACTTCAAGCACGGCCAAAAGAAAATAAGGCAAATCTAATGACAAGAAGAGAGGAGCTAAGGGGACAGATTGAGATCTTTGATTAGACAGAGGAGGAGAGATTCTTAAATGATTATGAGGTGGCTGCAAGGCTTTTGGCAACAGTAGAATTTAATAATTTGTGAAAAAGGAAGTTATTATATGTAAGCAGCAGGCCAGGTATAGGTGGCTTATGGAAGGTGATGGGAAAACAAAGTTCTTTCACTCAATTGCATTTCACAAAAGAAGGATAAACAGGATTTGTTCACTAAATATTAATAGTGAAATTTCAGCAGATAAGAATGCCATAATTAATGCCATTGTTGGACATTTTACTAGTCTCTACACTGAGGAATTTCCTTCTCGGCCACATCTCGAAGGCATACCTACACGCCTTTCTTCAGCTCAAGTAATTGAGCTTGAGAAGCCCTTTACACATGAGGAGATTGCTACTGCAGGACAGGTGCCGAAAGATAAAGCCCCGGGTCCGGACGGGTTTAATGGAGAATTTTTCAGAACATGTTGGTCTATTGTTAGTGGTGGTGTGATGGAACTCTTTCAGCACTTCTATCATAATGGATTGACTAGTACAGCTATAGGGGCAACATTTATTGCTCTAATACCTCAGAGACTGTATGGAGGGTATTGGTGATTTCAGGCCTATAAGCCTTGCCAGTGGCATGTACGAGAACATTGTGAGGCTTCTTGCAGCTAGCTTACAAAGAATTTTGGGCAATATCATCAGCCTGGAGCAGCATGCTTTCATCAAAGGAAAGCATATAATGGATGCAGCCATGAACACACATGAAGTCTTGCATACGTGTCAGCAATCAACAAAACCAAGGGCGGTACTAAAGCTGGACTTTGAGAAAGCTTTTGATAGGATCTCTTGGAGTTATATGGGATGGATGATGGATCAGTTGGGGTTTGGTACAAGGTGGAAGAGGTGGATGATGAGTTGCATTTCTTCTACTAGATACACTGTACTCATTAATGGGGGAACACATGGTTTTATTAAACCAAATAGGGGGCTTAGATAGGGGGACCCTCTCTACCCAATGCTCTTCAATATTGTAGCAGAAGGGCTGAGACATCTTCTTCAATTGGCTATATGTGAGGGCTGGGTGAAGCCAATATTTCAGAGGAATCATCTACATGCACCAATGGTACAATTTGCAGATGACACTATTTTATTCTGCAAAGGCACCATGCAGCAGCTCAAAACTATCAAAAGCAACCTTCTTATGTTTGAGATGACTTCTGAACTGAGAATCAATTGGGCTAAATCCTCAATATTTGGATTTTCCATGGGTGATGATGCAGTTATGTCTTTAGCATCTGCTTGGTTGTAGAATTGGAACATTACCAACTACTTATCTTGGTCTCCCCTTATTCACCAGAAAAGCAAAACCCTGTGGGACACTACTTGAAAAACTCAGTAGAAGACTCAATACTTGGCAAGGAAAACTGTTATCCAAGGCTGGCAGGCTTACACTTACCAAGGCGTGCCTATTGGGTATTCCGACATACTATCTCTCATTCCTACACTGCCCTATTTTGGTGGTAAATGCTATGGAACAGTTAATGAGATGTTTCTTATGGTCTGGAACAGCAGAGAAATCGAAAATGTACCTTATAAATTGGGATGAGGTTTGCCAGGCAAGAGATGTGGGGGGCCTTGGAATTAAGAGGATTAAAAGCATGAATGAGGCTCTCCTGGTCAAGTGGATTTGGAAGCTCAATAGCCCTGAACTGAGGACATGAAAAAATCTAGTTCTTAAAGCCCTTGGTTGTAATCAGAACAATAGGTGGATTGAGGCTCCTAATATGAGGAAATTCTCTCCAATATGGAAAAAGATTGTCAAGCTAATGCCTTTCTTTCGGCAACATGTATCAATAGAGCCCGGGAAGGGGATAGGACTATTTTGGACTGATATATGAATGGGTGAAACATCTTTGGCTGACAAGTATCCACAGATTTATTTGCTTGCAAGAAATCCGAACTGTGCCATTTTTTATTAGGCTCCCAGTGGGCAACTAAATAAGATTGATTGGACTTCTTTTCTCCGAAGTAGAATAAATAATATGGAGGCTCTTGAAATCTCCTAGTTATTAGAGGAGTTGGAGGGCACATATCTCAGTAGAAATCAGGCTAATACAATAATTTGGAGGCCTCACCCCAGTGGGATATACCTTGTAAAGTCTAGATATTTTTGCTTAACTGATCAAGGAAGACCATTACATCATGTGGCTACCGCATGGAAACTATCTTGCCCGACAAAAAAGTTGTTCTTTGCATGGTGTTGCATGAGGGAAAAGCTCCCTACTAGAGATCTATTATCAAGGAAAGAGATGCAGTTACAAACTACCAATTGTCCTTTATACAATAAAGTGCAAGAATTAGTTAATCACCTAATTATGCAATGCTCATATAGCTGGAGAGTATGGATCTTCTTTTTTAAGAAGTTTAATGTTGACTTGGTAATGCCTCATAACCTTTATTCACTTGCCAAGCTAGGGGCTTCTTTCAGTTTTGCTGAGAAGGGAAAAATGATGTTTAATTGCTGCTTGGGATTCATACCATGGCTAATCTAGAAGGAGAAATCAGAGAATTTTTCACAATGTGGCAATGGAATGGCAAGATTTATGTCAAACAATCTTACAACACATCATTTGTTGGCTGAAAATACAAGACGTCTTCATAAATGTGGACTACAATACAATTTGTCTCTTGGCTAGAACATGCACGAGACAAAAGAAAGCTTATGCCTAAGATTCAGAAAAGGATGCCTCCTCCAATGCATTCTGATAAGCTATATTTTGATGGTGCTTCTTTTAGTAATCCTGGATTAGCTGGTGTTGGGGGGGCTAGTTAGGAATCATCATGGGGATATCTTACTCACCTATGCTGGGGCCAATTGGGGTAGCTGACTCCACTACAGCTGAAGCAATGAGCTTGTTGCAGGGGATTAAATCCTTCCGAAATTCACACTTTCCTGGACCTCTTCGTGTTGAGGGAAATTCGAGCGCCATAATACAATGGTGCAAAAAAATTAATAAAGCCACCATGGAGGTTTGCTGCTATAGTTAATGAGATTCTAGGTCTTGCTGATATTGTTATGAGCTGGTCTCATGTTCTTAGAAGTGCAAATTGTAATGCAGATGAATTAGCTAAAAAAGGGGTTCATGAGCAACATCTTGTTCTATGGACCCCTACTTGCAGTTGACTGCCCAAGTATTTATGATTCTATTGTAACAATTTCGATAGCGAATTATACAAAGAATTCCTTAAAAAAAATAAGAATAATATTAGCTAAGACAGTCCTCATAGCACTTACCCAATCTTGATCCCGGTGCGGAATATCTATCTCTTTGAGAATTCACATGACCTCCTCTCCAGCTACCTTCACCATTGACTTGAGAGCCACCACTAGCGGCAGAGGAACCCCCACTTGCTGGGCTCTTCATGGGCACCATTGCAGCAATGGATCGATTAGGCTGGGAAGCCTCCCGTGGCAAATCATCAATGTGCTTCTGAAAATGTGCTACAAGTCTGTCAATATTATCAAAGAAATTTGACCGAAACCTGAAACCCTTGGGATAAAGAGTAATATAGACATGATGGGGATTTGTGTTCCTGATATAAGATAAAATAAAAGTTCCTGGGTGCTCGTGACAGATCCCAAAACAGTAAACAATCCTTGCTGGGAAATCCGCTTTCTCTGCTCTTAGAAGTTCATCAACTTCTGATTTTGTGCCACGTTTGAATTTCCGATGCCCAAGCATCACCTTTAGGTGAGCCACCAGGGGATCAACGTAACGGTCCATGACCTACATTAAGGCAGTTCGGCCAAAAAAAAGGAAAATAATTATTTTTAGATGGAGCCCTCATTCAAGTCAAATTTAAAGAAAACAACCGATAAAGCACAGATAACAAAATGAGTAGAATCAGGCTAACATATACGAATAAGCAAATGGTGTGTGATCATATCAGACGCAAGCAAGGAACGAAAACAGATTAACACTTAGAAAAAAAAAAAAAAGAAAAGAAAGTCAAAGACATCAAATAAAACCACCAAGTAAAAAACCAGGAACCATTTAGTCCCAGAATACAGGAGATTCAGAGGTTCTATTGGACCAAAAAAGATAAAAAACAATCTTGATCTCAGTTAATTTGAAAGCACAGTGCAATAAACCCTAAACCCTAAATCCCATTTAGTGATAGAAATCATGACAACAATAACAACAGTTTATAGTAGAAAATCTAAAGATAGAGAAAAGGTAATAAGGGTAACAACCTCATCAAGATCCTCAAAAGTGTCCTCCCCTATCTTTAAACTCTTCCCAATACGGAGCAAACTTGTGATGTCTTTCTGATCCTTATCTCCCTCAGCAATATCTTTATGAGCATAAACCCCATCAAACACTTTCAAGGTCAAAGACAAATATAAGGGCCCTCTGGAACTTGGGCGGATAATGCTTTCACCAGGCTCCTTCTCTGACAGGAACTGTTCAGCACAACAAATAACGCAATAAGAAATTGGGAAAAGATACACCCATTCTTACTCCAAAGAAGACAAAAACAAAAAAAAAAAAAAAAAAATATGGACACAAAAACATTCCATGAGACATCTGATACTAAAAGTGCATTACAAACTCACCTCTATTGCTTCATCAGCCGTCAAATTTTGAAAACGAGGATGTACAATCATCCTGGGCCTGAAATGCTTTTTAGCAAGTTCCTTTTCTTTGTGGGCTTTCTCTTGCTCAGTTAGTACATTGTTCTCTCCTTCATGGTAGTATGGATCTAGATTTCGTAAAGTTTCACCCTTCCCTTCACCCAAAGTAAGAAAGACAAGGTACCTATTTTTCTGAATCTTTTCAACCCTGCAGTTGATGATTGTGTCAAGAGGAAAATTTTCTGGGGTAACGTCCAGGTCATCTTGCCGGTGATCACTTCGCCTTTGATAAAGATCATCCTTTTTAATTATCAAACCAGTCAAACCCGAATCAAGCACACAAGTCAATCTTTCGGGCTGAACCTTTTTAACGGTGACCTGCACTGCTCTTCCAACTGCCAAGGACTCCTCTGTCTCACCTGTGATCATATAAAATTCTTCATCTTGGGTTGGTTCATTGTAAGGGGTCCGCCAATCCTGAAATCCATGCAGCAGCTCCATTTTTATATCATAGAGAGTTTCTCTTTTCCGTTCCCCAAGCCGCTCCTCAACACTCTTCGCATATTCGTCAATGTCAAGGACTCTGAGCAACTTCGGCTGCTCCCTGACATGCTCAATGGCCATCTCTTGCACTTCGTCATCTGATTCATTCTGATCCTCCTGCACATCTTCATCATAGACATCCTTCGCCATACTCTTAGCGAGTTTATAGGATTCAGGATGAATCCTTGTATCATCAAGCAAGTCTATTATACGAGTGCTAGAGGTTGCAACCCCACTCCGACGGACCCTCAGGAAACCAACTGCATTAAAGAACACTTTTTTCTTTATAAAATCAGTCATTAGTTCTTTCCGGCTAAAAACAGATCCAACCCTCACCAATGCTCTCTGTAAGCCAGATGCTTTTCTTGGTCCCAAGCCTGAAATAAACTGGAGTGGAGCGAAAAGCCATTCATGACTTGCAGCCAGGTTTATGTCTAGACCAACCTGGTTTGTGACATCAACCATTACTTGCTCAACCACTTCATACTTCTCATCAGGAGTGAGAAGATGTTCTAAAGGGCACACCTTCCAAGATAATATCTCCCTTGCAGGACCACATAGTGTTGCAATCATGGCCAAAGGATTTTGAAGGTAACGGCCAAGAGCAACAGCTCGCTTAACAATGCCTGAAAGAAACACAATAAGGATAACATCGAACGTTCATGATTACGAATTGAGAACTTATACTTTCAAAAATAAAATAAATAAGATATGAAAACTTCGGGAGCTTACCTGGTTGCCCTGGGAGTTGATCTGATGAAATGCGAGAGCTCTCATAGAGGCGAGGCAAAGATTCGTCCCCATAAACAACCTTTATTTCATCTATTTCTTGACCAACTTCTGTAGGATGCTCCTCCAAAATTTTAAAAATAATCTGCGAAGGGTTGAAAAGGGCGAAATTGAAACTAAAAAAACATTGAAGAAAATAGCCATTTTAATAGTGATAATAGCCCCCACTTCCAGGAGGTTCATTTAAAAAGGGAGAATAGACGGCTGACAAACAAAGGAGATTCTGACAAACTGGCCAAGGATGATTTTCACAGAGATCACTTTGCCTCGGGAGCAACTTTACCTACTTTCTTAACTCATGTTATGCTTATTTTGTATTTGAAAGCCTTAAAATTAGGAGCAAACGTAATAGCAAATGTAAAAGAATTATATCTTTGTTCATAATTAATAAAAGCTGTCACTGTTTCATGTCCCAAAAAAATTTTGAAAATGAAGCCACATGCACGGATGGTCCATCCCTTCAGCAACTAGCAGGCAGGTTTGCTTGCTTTGTTAGCAAAGAGCTGTGCCTCCAGTAACACCTTTTCTGAAAAAACTCACTGCCTCAATTCATTGTTTTACATTGTTTGTTTGATCTTTTTGGATCTTTCTTTTTCCACTCATTTCCTTTCATATTATTCTCTTGTCTAGTTTTCCTCCAGAGATTTCTCCTATTAAAATCTTTTTCTCAATGTTGTCATTAAAACCCTCAGCTAGTTAGGTCAAGCTTCCACCGAGGATATTAATCTCAAATTACATGCAGCTCAAAAGTGTTTTTGTTTATCTTTGAAGCTTGTATTCATGAAGCTAGAACGGCTTAAAGTACCACATAAGATAACATAGAGTACATCTCCTAAGAAAGCTAATGGGAAACCCAAATACAAGAAAGTCTTTCGCAAGCTTCCCGGCCACTGAGTTGGCTGATCTGGGCACTCTAATCCAAGCTATGTGCCAAGGTGAAGATGTCAAAGAGCTCATTAAAAGCATTTTTAGGAGCCGTAATGGCCGCAAATAAAATGTGTTTATTTACATATGAATCAGATAGAACTCCTTTTTCCTGCAGAAAACCAGAATAATATAATTTCACTTTTATTTTATCCTACATTATTTTTTCAATATTGATAACACACTACACCCTGGGGAAACTTAAAACCAATACCCCAGACCAAAATAACCGACAGCATCTCCTCTCACAGCCACAAAAGGCCCAATCCATTAGTATTTCACATATAAATAGAGATACATAAAGAAAATATGCACAAAATGATAACCAAAAGCCAAATGAAAAATTAAAAGCAGCAAATCAATCATACACAGTAACACTCAAGAAACAAAAGAACATATACCTCAAACAGTTCATCCTTCAGCCGTGTACAAGACAAGTTCACAGCTCCCAAAACAACTACTTGAGGTTGATGATCTGTCATGAACTTCAGGAGACGCTGCTGGTCTTTTTTTTTTCTTTGCTGATCTTCGACACTCTGGGAACGGATATTAATTGACCCAGCATAAAGCACATCCAAGACTTCCCCTGATGAATCCAACATCACAAATGTTGTTGCAGGCTTTCCTGGGCCCCAACAGCATGCCATAACTCTTGGTACAGTGTCCTCATCCATGCCAACTTCACTGTCCTTCCGTTGATATGGTGCGACAGATGCTTTACTCCACAACTCTCCACCATATTCCATAAGAAGAAAAATTTTCGCTCTTGAAGTCAGTAAAACCCTGGCTTCCTTGGCCATAGAGGGCAGGAGAAAATTAAAAAGGGCATCATTCAAAATCATTTTCCTTTGTTCATTCCACAGCTGAGCAGATTTGCTCACGCCATCACTAAGATAATTCTCATTAAAATCATTTAATATTTTGTTTTGTGTGTCTTCCGGCAATTTTATAGTAACCTGAAGATGTTTCTCTTCCTCGGCTTTTTGAATGAGGAGCCATTGTGAATCTTTGAACTCAGATAGCGGCTTGTTACGCAACCATTTGATAGCAGCAAACTTATGGAAAGAATCTATAACAGTTTTCCCTTCAGTAGTAGGACAGGTTGAGACAACAGCCTTCTCCAAAAAGATACTTCGAACATGTTTCCTCACACAAGGTTCACAGCTGATCTCCACAGCAGCCTGAAACAACAAGGATAAAATAATTCCAGCCATTTCTTCTGCAGCTTATTTAGCAGGAAAGTTATACACAAATCAGTAAAAACGCTATATACCATGTATCTGGCACCTTTAAGAACATGTTGAGGAGAGTCAAATCCATTGCAGGTAAAATTCATGGCAATTTCTTCAGGAGTTTCCTTGGCATCCTCCAGTTCATCCTGCCGCTGAAGTTCAAAAGCAGATTGAAATACATTTGAGAGAGAGAATAAATATTGGGAGATCAATTCCTATGCAAATTAAATTTGAAATGTACATACCATTTGCTCTAAGGTCAGAAGTGAACCAAACTGCTCAGAGCTGAAACCAAACTTGCCAACAACCTCCCAGAGACCAGCATTTCTACAAATAGTATACAATGTCTTCCGCTGTGGCCTCTTATATTGGCCTTCTTCCACTCCTACTTCGCCAGGAGGGAAATGCAGAATGAACTTCATATCAACATCATTAACTTCACGTTCTGTTTCAGCAATCTCAAGGGACTTGAGAATAGATTTAGAAAGATCACGGTTCAAGTTGAGCCTTGTTTCATGATCAATCCTTTGTGCTTCTTCCTGAAAACGCTTGTTGTAGTATAACCGAAGAGCTCTCTTCTGCTTTTGAAGTAGCAACCACTTTTTATCTAGGTTATAAACAGCCCATAGTTTCTGGTGAGAGAATGGAAAGAAACAGAAAAACTTAGGAAAAGCTTTTACAACTAGGAAAACAAAGAAGAGACAGGCGTACAAGTTTCGTGAGAATGGAATTACCCTATGCCACTTAATTTTAGTTTCTTCATATTTATCTTCATTATCTATCACATCAGGCTCTGCCTCCTTCAAAAGGCTCAGGCACATCTCCCTCCGATAAGTTGCTATGAAAGGAATCTAAAGTAAATTCCAAGTATCATACACATAACCAATGAAAATATTAATGACAATTCAAAACTCCAGAATGCAAAAATGTCCTTTTCATTGAATTTATGAAGTTTAAAACAAGAAGAAAGATTGTTCTTACATCAAGTTTTTGAACATGGTGTAGGGCCAAGACATTTCTAATGTCTTCTTTATTTATTTCAGTAAGGAGTTCCATGCGACCAAAAAATGGTGATGTATCAGGGAAGATCATTTGGTTGTACACCCAGGTGCTCTCGTCCTCTATGCTTTTTTCATCAGTTGGAAAAGGGCTGGTAACTTCTTCAGTCAACTGTAAAGAAGAAATTAAGCACGTGTAAGAAAAATTCTTTCCACACCTAAAAAGATGATAAAAGAGATTAGCTTTAAAAACACAGAGAAAGGCAAGAAAAAATAATGACAAAGAAAGAGCAAAAATATCAAATGCAATAAATAGGTAACCTGAATTCTTTCTGGCACATCAGTCTCCCGGATCATATTATCCTTCTTAGTCATGTACTTCTCCGAAAGAATATAAGGTTCAAATTCATCTTCCAGATCCTTGTGCAGCTCCTCACTCCTAGCAAGGCCTTCTTTGCGAACTCGCAGAAGTTCATCAACATCTCCAAATATGTCATGAGCCTCCTGCAATGCAGATGATGAAATTCCAGGCGCTCGCCTCATCTTCTTCTTGCTTAATTTTTTTCTCCTGCAGAAACAAAATTAACATGGTAACGCCAAAAAATGAATTCAGAGTGACATGCTATAAAATACGTGCACTTTCTTTCCAACTACAAATCTATTACGCAGTCTCATCCAATATATCAATTTCTTCTAAACATCAGTCATTTAAACAATAAACTATTTCATCAACCACTTATTGTTCCCATTTTTTCTGTCCTAATCGGTCATTTTGCTAATGGGGGATACCTCTCTTTTCCCAAAAAAACAAGTCCAATTAAGGAAGCTACCTAACAGGGGCACCATTCTCATCAACATCTTCTTCATCCACAATAAAATCTGCCATTTCATCTTCTTCACCAATATCTCCATCCTCCTCTTCTTCAGGTTGGTCCTCCTCTTCAGCAATATCCTCAAGAGGAGCTTCTAAAGATGTAAAAAATCTCATCATCAATCAGTGAAAACCGAGAACAAACAGACAAGTAGTAATCTAACATGGTACAACATCCCTACCATCATCATCACCAAATAAACTGCGTTTAAGTTTCTCCTCAGCTGTATGACGAATACCACTTCCGCCAATTTCTTCATCATCGGAGAATCCTGAATGCTCTTGTTCAGAGTCTCGACCAGCCTTCTTCAAACGCTTAAACTTTTGGTTCCCCTAATCAAATTTTCAAAGAAAGAGTAAAAAATAAGACCAAACATCCACCTATATACTCCATAAGATACATTTATTCAGTAAGTCGCATCCATCAGAAATAGACTAAACTCACAATTTTGGGTCGACGAAACCCTGTAATATTGTTGTCCTGCAGCAACACATAATCATCTTCGTCAAGCACGTAATTCCTCTCCGTTTCTCTGAAGTGTTCCAATAAATTTTAGACAATTATTACACGAAAACTATTATAGGTACGAATTAAATAAGAACATTACCTTTTCCTTCTCTTTTTCTTCTTATGTTTCTCTTCCTCGTCGCTCTCTTTTTCCTCTTCCTCTTCTTGTTCCTCCTCTTCCTCCACATCATCAACTATAAAACCATCCTTCTCATACTCATCTTGACCATCTTCTACTCAAACAAAGTTAAAAGAATCAATCAGTACAAGCGTCTTTACCTAACTCTATCATGTCCTGCAGCAAATATTGTAATATTTATTTTCAGGCATAATATCATATGTATTTAAATATGTAAGGCATATAGATAGATTAAAAAATAGGTAGATGGAAGGACAGACAGAAATATCACAATAGAATGTGAAATCCTTAAAAATTGTCTGTGATTTGAATTTAAGGGGCAATTTACCAAGAAATGGCTAGACTAGCTAGTCTCAGTCACAGACCTTCCTATCTGTGTATGTAACCAACATCACGCAAACAACAGTTACACCTTTGTAAGGAACAGAAGGCCTACCAAACTGTGTATGTAACTAAGCTTAAAGATGCAAAAAATATAGGTTTGCTGTGCACAAATTCAAATTTTACATGTGGATAACACAAACTGAACAGAATCAAAAAGTCATTCACTTAGTCTTAAGAGTTTTTCAGATTTTTATTAAGAGTTTTTTTTGTTTTTTTGCTTGAGGAAAACTCTTAAAACTTTTACTTAAGAATCAAAATTCTTAGATAGATGACTTAAGCATTATTCAGTAACCGTGCATTATAACAAGAAAAAACATCCTAGCAAAGCAAGGAGCATCCGAGCAACATCTTCTTGTTAAAATTCCCAACTTGTACAGAAATTGCACAATTCGGTTGTACATTTTATTTCTGGAATGAATAAACGAAATACCAACTTTCAAGAAATAATAACAAAGAAAACATTAACACATCAGAAAAAACCTTTTCAAAAATCTACCAAAAATTTTGAGAGGAATTAAAAATTGTCTGGAATTTGAATTTCAAAGGCAATTTACCAAGAAATAGACTAGCTAGTCTCCATTACAGACCTTCCTATCCGGCTTTACAAAAAGTGATGCCAATGATAGCCCAAATATTTTTGAAAAAATTCAATTCAAGAAAAAGGGAAATCTGTTCACCCTCAATGGTATATCCTTGGATACAACATCCCTCAGAACAGAATATGGGACCCCAAAACAAGGCAAATCAATGATAAAAGCCCATACTGTACACTCGAACTAAGAGATACTCATTTACAGCTACTTGCAAATCTGATTAATGTCTAAATCATAAAAAACCGACGTTTCTCTTTAGAAAAATGGATAGATCTCACCTTCTTCCTCATCATCCTCATCCCCTTCATCTATATCAGCAGCTTCTGTATCTCTAACTTCCCTTTCATCATCCTCCTCTTCAATTTCATCTGCCAATTCAATGAAGCCCACAAACAAACAAACACACTTAGAAACAGATAAAGTTCCAAAAAAAAAAAAAATTAAGCTCAAGTTCTGACAAAATTCTTCATATTACCTTCCTCATCTGAAACAATTGCCCTTCCGCCCATGACTTTCACCAAAAAAAAAAAACGAAACAAAAGAAGTAAGTAACTCTTCTAGTATTACCACAATGAACTCTAGTGCTAGAGCAAGGGCTTTGACATAATGCAAAAGAAGAATGAAAGGAGGATAAGCAGAGTATAAAAGAGAGGAGAAAACAGGTAAAGAGCATAAGACAAGGATACTAGGAAACCGTGAATTAGTTCATGTTTCTGGCCATTCTCTTCTCAATGGACAGTATTCTGATTCTCTCAGTGGTTGGTTCGTTTACCCGAGATTTGTCAGGTAATACATCCCTGTTAGACAGGGATAAAGAGGAAAGGATTAAAAGAAGACACCTTGGCACCTAGTCAGAAACCAGTCTTGACAGTCATCTCTCCATCCAGTCTCTCATGACACATCCCCAATTGGGCACCACAAAAACATCTCCAAACCTTCTCCTCTCTATCCCCCATGCTGCCTATACATCATCCTGACAAATCTAATCCATGGTACACATTAATTATAAAAGGATAAATATGTGACTAAGTACCTGTAAAGCCTTAAACTTCTTCCTCGCAACTTGTTTGATAGAAAAACAGATTGCTCTCCTCTTCTGAACAGGTTTGCTGAAGACATATTCTCTAAATGTAAATAAACAACTCGAACACGGACAGTACTAAATTCTCCATTTCTTAAGAAAACAAGAAAAAATAAATAAATGCTCCCAAATGCCGCTAATCATTTTAAGATTAAAGAACTTCTAAATAAAGTCAAAATGTGACGTCCCAACAAAATTGAAGAGTATGGAATTTGTTTGATAATGGTTAAACTCCTAGAGCAGCTTTTTATGCGATCAGCATCAGAATTATCACTTAAAAACATTCATTTAAAGGCATCTAAGAAGGATAAAAACATGGAATATCAGGTACAAAGATGACAAAATACATCCAAAAAAATGCATGCATGGCCAGGGTGGTGCAAGAAAGTTACGAGGGGCGTCGTGGTGCTTACACTACCAAAGAGCAGCAGGCACACAGCACGCAATGCGGCACCATGAAGTTGCACGCAATGCGGCACCATGAAGTTGCACGCAATGCGGCACCATGAAGTTGCACGCAAATTAAAAATTAAAAGTTAAGCAGCATTATTCTTCATAATTTCAAGCAGCGGATATACAAATCAATATAGAAGAAATGGAAAGTTATTTTTCTGATAGAGAAATATATCCTTCTTTTTCGCTAGAGAAGGACATACTAAACTGATTATTCAAAAAGCCTCTAGATGCCAAATCTGTGCATCTTTCGATTGCAACTTAAAAGTTTAGATAATGCCACTCACAAAAGATTATATTATGTACAGTGTACTCTGGAAAAGTTACCAAGAAATAAATACACAGATGCGGCATAAAAAAAGAGTAAATGTTTGGGCCTTCTCTTTCTATCCAATAATTGCGGGAAAGCATTATGTCCTTTTTTTTTAAATGATGAAAAAAGATTTATTGATTGCTCAGTTTTCTTACATCAGTTAAATAGTATACATATATTACATTAAGATCAACTTTTCTACAAAACTAGGGAAGGGGTAGCATAGTTCCTATGGTTAAGCATGGTCTAGTTACATCAGTTACATAGCATTACGTGCTTTAAAAAAATGGAAAATAGCACACGCTTGAACAGGTCAAAAAATGAAGGCCTACATGCATAACTGATGACAGATGCCAACTTTGCTTTTCATATTTCCTTAAAAATCCATATAATAAGAAGAAAAAAGGAAATAGTTATCCTGACACACAAAATATTCAACTTTAATATCATTATTTGTAGAGCCACATTTGGTCCTCTTATAGCGTAAGTAGTTGTTTCTCATGACGACGTACAAATTTTGGAAAGTATCTACTGTCATTTGAGGTTATAAATTCAGCGATTTTTTGTAAAGTAAATGTCTCATAATCACAATTTAATTGTACATAAAAAACGAATTAAAGAGTCACCATCAGCATCATCATGAAGATAGTTGTCTTCCTAGCCAAGTATAATCGCTATGAGTTCTATTTTTGCAACTGCATAATCGCTATGAGTTCACGGATGAGTTTTTATTTTCATTTTTGCAACTGCATGAATGAGTTTTTTTTTTTTTGACAAAATATGTATAAATGAGTTGATGATAAAGCATTATGCTATCTGACCTCCAAATGTTTTTTTTTTTTTTTGACAAAATATGTATAAATGAGTTGATGATAAAGCATTATGCTATCAGACCTCCAAATGTTTTTTTTTTGAAAGTTATCTGACCTCCAAATGTAACAACTACCTAGATTGATTTATTTTTCTAAAACAACAAAATCAGTAGTTGAATGAGGGATAAGCCATCCAGGTCCAACAAAGAAGACACGATCTTGAGTCCTATTACCGAAGAAATAAAGAGAATCAAAGAGAGAAAGAAGAGGGAAAGAAGAACAGCAGAGAGAAAGGATGTTCCGAGAGAGAGAGAGAGAGAGAGAGAAATGAAGAGACACAGAAAATCGCAGAGAAAAAACAAAAAACAAAAAGAGAACTAGAGAAAGAAAGAGTAATGAAAAAGAAAACGGAAGAAAAAAATCGAAGAAAGAAAGAGTAATCGAAGAGTCGAAGACGAGAGAGAGAGAGAAAGAGAGAGAGAGAAAGAGAGAGAGAGAGAGAGAGAGAAATCAGAAGCAGAGTGATGGTGAATCGAAGAAAGTAATAGATAAAGACAGAGAAACGAAGAGAGAGAAAGAGAACCGAAAAGAGAGAACGAAAGAGAGAAAGAAAGGATAAAAAAAGAGAGAAAATCGAAGAGATAAAGAGGAGGAATAAGGGAAGAATCGATGGAGGAATCGGGAGGGATACGATAAACACCTGAAGAGATTGTTCGTCCTCACCGAGATATTGGGAAGTCGGAGGTGTGCAGGGGATTCGAGAAGGCAAAGCCGCGGAGGTGGGTAGGGGATTCGGGAAGGCAAAGCCGCGGAGGTGGGTAGGGGATTCGGGAAGGTAAAGCCGCAGGCGGAGGCGTAGGGTATTCGGAAAGGTGTAGCCGTAATAGATTAAAGAAAAATGCTATATGCTCTTTGGCCACTTCCCCCAATGGCCATGGGACATTAAAATATGAAAAAGAGTAATGCTATATCCACTCGCAAGAGCTCGGCCGCTTGCCGTCAGCCACATTAAGACGTGGATGGCTTATGTGGCCATCCACATGAGAAGCTGACGTAGCCTCTCCCACTCGCTTGTCTCTCCTCATCTCTCACGCCCGCCTCTCTCTGGCTCCCGTGTCTCCTGCCCACCTCTCTCCAGCTCCCGTGTCTCCCGCCCGCCTCTCTCCAGCTCCCGTGTCTCCCGCCCGCCTCTCTCCAGCTCCCGTGTTTCCCGCCAGCCTCTCTCCTGCTCCCGTTTCTCCTGCCCGCCTCTCTCTAGCTCCCTTGTCTCCCGCCCCCCTCTCCTGCCTGAGCCTCTCTCCCCGCCAAACACTCCCTCCCGAACACTCCCTCCTGCCCCGACACTCCCTCCTGCTCGGGCGGGAGACACGGGAGCGGGAGAGAGAGAGTGGGCGTGGGAGAGAGAGGCGGGCGTGGGAGAGAGAGGCGGGCGTGGGAGAGAGAGGCGGGCGTGGGAGAGAGAGGCGGGCGTGGGAGAGAGAGGCGGGCGTGGGAGAGAGAGACGGGCGTGGGAGAGAGAGGCGGGCGTGGGAGAGAGGCGGGCGTGGGAGAGAGGCGGACGTGCGAGACGGGAGCAGGAGAGAGAGGCAGGCATGAGAGACGGGAGCAGGAGAGAGAGGCGGGCTTGAGAGATGGGAGCAGGAGAGAGAGGCGGGAGTGAGAAACGGGAGCAGGAGAGAGACGCAGGCAGGAGAGACGGGAGCGCAGGAGAGAGGTAGGCGGGAGAGACGGAAGAGAAGCGAGCTGGAGAGAGGTGGGCGAGCGGTTTTGGATATTGTGTCAACGTCTCGCGTGGATGGCCACATAAGTCATCCACGTCATAATGTGGCTAAGGGCAAGCACTCTGCGAGTGGATATAGCATTACTCTATGAAAAATGATATTAATACTTTGATATTTTACTGTGAGGTTTTACATCCTGATGTGGCCTCTTCGCAACCTAGTTGGTATTCCAGATAAGGTCTAGGGTTTAGGCTTCCCTATAGAATAGGTAGATAGTTCCTATTTTATTTCTTACTTGGACTACCAAAGAGGATACCACATCATACTGTAAAAACTCACAAAGGTCATAGTATGGATATCACTACTCTTAAAATATTCCTGATGTGGGTCTTACAGCTACAGTAAGGAGGAAGCGTACAAACTACATGTACTGTAAAGTGTATATAGCGTTACTCTAAATTAAAAACAAAAAAAAATAATGTTATAGACTTGCGTCCCACTTCCCCTTGTGTTGGTGCATTTATGGCATCGCCCTATCTGATGTGGGTCCACCCACATCATAGGGAGAGGTGGACGAAATGCACACTGAGTGAGCATAGCATTACTCAAAAAAAAAAAAGTATCTCTGAAATAAGTGGTTAACTCTGAGATTCTCAATTATTTTGTTAGTTAGAAAAGTTGAAAATTTAAGAGGTTTGTGTACATTTAAAAAGAAATATATTTCATATATAAAATTAAAATGATATTATTTTATTAGTACAAAATATTTTTATATGTATGAAAAAAAATTGTACTTTTTGAAACAAATAAAATTAAACTCAATGTACTACAAAATTTCGCGTGAAATTTTGTTGAATGATTTGTAGTTTGTTCTAGTTATATTTTGCCCAATGAATCCTTTTTGTTTCTATAGTTTCCAAAGTTAGTTATTTTCTTTCCATATTATACATCATTGCTTCAATCCAAGCGGTTTCATAAATACGCTAATTATTTATTTGTTGGTTGTACAATCAAAAAAGCAACACAATAATCCTGTGAATTAATTAACACGACAGAGAAACTAATTGAAAAGAGTAATGCTATGAGCACTTTTGGGGGTGCGTATTTCATCCACCTCCCCCTATGAAGTGGGTGGACCCACATCAGAAATCAAGGTGGCATGAATGCACCCACATAAGGGGGAGGTGGACGAAATGCGCACCCCTAAGGGTCATTGCATTACTCAATTGAAAAAGTAGAAGAGAGAAAAGTGGTAGGAGAGAAAAAAAGGAGATATGAGGTTGTGGAAGGAGAAAGAAGAAGAAGAAGAGAGGGAACTGTTGAAGGAGAGAAGTATTGGCAGAGTGGGAGCTTGCCGAGACGTTGTTTGCGAACCTTACCTAGTTGAATGCTACCAATCGCTAGAGTTTAGGGTTCAGTTGTAGGCCTATCTTCAGATCCTGTCATTCAAGCCTTCCGGGATCTTTAGGTCCCCGATTTTCATCTCGCGTCAGGGTTCCCTCACCAGAAGCACTCTTCCGGTAGAGAGAATTCGAGAGAGTTGTGAACACCACCTGTTGGGGTGAGACATGGAATTCTCATAGGGCATTCCAATTTACATATTGAGAGAGACTTAGAGATTTCTCTCCTACTTTTAGGGAGGTTAGTGCATAGGGGTATTGGTGTCAGGGACATGAATGTCTCAGAAAAAATACTCTTTTGGGTTACTGGAATTATAGTCGGTTATGAGTCATGACACGGGATTCTCCCTAAATTTAGGAGAGATTGAATTCTCACTCTCTGTGTAATTTGTTGTCTTTAGTGAAAATTCTTTGTCACTCCTAAATAGGTGGAATTTTAAATTTTCCTGAATTCTCTCACCACACCTAACTTGAAAAATGAAATCAAGGTTAATGTCAGTTACTTTAAATTCTACATGAAACATCACTTTCTCAATTGACTAAACCCCCCATCTCCCTGCTGTTAATGAGAATTGAGAATTTCAGGGGTTTGACAAAGACTAAAGACTAACCAGGGAAAGTGGGATTTAGAGGGACTTTGGTGTATAACATTCTACCTTCTCCTTTGACTAACCCCACGTAAAGGGAATTAGGTAGAGGGTACGTGAAAATTACCATTCGGGGAACGATTATTTAGGGATGATTCTGCAAAATAAAAAATATTTCAAATAAAATAAATTTTATATAGTTAAATTCAATAATTTATTCTATAACACACTTATTAAATTCTGCCCATGCGCATGTTCACGCGTCGTACCGAGTAGTATACCGGATAAGTCCAGATTAATCCCACGAGGGCTATGTTACGTACTAACTAATGAATTCTCTACAGCTATATCTAACTACCAAAATTAAAGAGAATGTCATAGTATCTCAATGTAAAAACTACACAAGAATACATCTAATTACAATAGCCCTAAGTGATACACGCCCATGCGAGAGGCTTACCAGATTAGGAGTAGGGGGGTAGTGATTACATGCAATTAAGAGTAGGATTCATGTAATTCAGATAAGTGTGCAATACACAACACTTTAGTGGGTCTGGAATTCCCTACGCATAACCCCATGTCGAGGCGATACGACCGTGCCTTCCTCATTAGCCTGATTGTCTTTTGAGGTCAGAGGTCTAAATCAGGGGCCCAATGCAATGTGCTCAACCTAAACGACCACGAGTGTCCGATAGCTCACATAGTCTACCGGTGCACCCCTCATATGATATGTGCGATAACAGTGGATTCGGGGATCACACGCAGGATGGAGGTATCCTCTCATATTACCTTTCAGTCTCAACGAAACGATAAGATAAACCTGATAGAGGTCGTCAATGTCTTCATGTTAAAAGCTCCCCAACAACCAATCACTCTAAATTAAAGATAGATTGCACTTAAATAACTAAAATAGCAGAAATTACATGAATTCAAACCCGAAATCACATTACATCACTCACCCCCAAAAAACATTTAGCTACACATAGTTTGCAATCGGGAAGAATCCCTATCCTTTAGCTTTACAAACATGATAGATAGGAAGAACAAAAATAAAAAAGAAAAAAAGACTTCCCTTTTTCCCATAAACTCCTTCCTCCTTCAGTCGCCCAAAGTACCTCTACTTCACTCCCAATCTAACTCCGCCTCAGCAGCGTGGAAGCGCGATACCCAAAGTGTGGCTATAGCGCATATATTATAGGGGAGTTTGGAAGATTCCCTTTTTTACGATGCCCAAAGTTACGTGGCGCCATGTGGCGTGGAACCCTTCTGATGGCGCCAAGTCTTGGCGCTGAGTATGGTGCCTCGCAATCATACGACGTCACGTTACGTTGCTCCACTGCATCGCCAGCACTTAGGCGCTGGATTCTAATGCTGCGGCGCTGCTTGAGAGAGGACCAATGCTCGAACGTTGGTTTCTGACGCTGATGCGCTGTTATGGTGAGGGCCAGCGCTCTGGTGTGTCCAATGCTCGGCGTCGATGATGACACTGGGGCGTCAGATACTTAGTTGTTTTTCCTCTTCTCGCTTTCCTCGATTGTGTGGTGCCATTGCTTCTAGCGTGGCACCATGTGGCATCACGTGCATTGCTGCTCTTCACATCGCGTCGTGGCTTCCCATCTGGTGCCATGTGGCGCCGCCCTTTGCATTGCTCCAAAATGGGGAGTTTTTATGCTGACATCTTCTAGTTTGCCTCTTACTCTTTCCTGATGGTGTTTGGCGTATACGAAACACTTTCCTACAGGAATAAACACCAAAAGTTAGTGAATTGCAACACAATTATATCAAAATTTGGCCTAAAACGCAGCATAATTTCCATTTACCAAATACCCCAAACTTAAACATTCGGTTGTCCTCGAGCAAAGGCCTTAATACAGAGAGTCGATTTTTCGATCTCGCTGACCGTAATGTGATCAGTAGATCATGCAACACTTATTTACAAAAAGGAAAAAACGATTTTGATTGATGGTGTGTTCCTCCTATAGTCTTCTTTAAGAGTGTTTGCTTGCCTAAGAGTTTTTTTCTATTTTGCCCCACTTCTTAATTATTTCTAAAATGTCTCTCATTATATGCTCTTTCCATCAATCCACATTCTATGCACTTTGAATTTTACAACAAAAATCCCATATGCTAGTTTCAAAGTCCGCTCTCCACTTATTCCAGAGAAGTGATCCTCATATCTTTAGGACTTCATTAGGTTGTAATGGGGCTAGGGACATGGGTGGGTCAAAAGGATCAATGAACAAGGTTTAAATCCATTCATAATGCTAAACTTAACCAGATTGATTAACTGAGGTACCCTCTTGATCTAAAGCTATTCCCCCAAACTTCAACTTTGGCCAATTGTTTGGCTGTTTTTCATCTCATTCCTTATTTCCTATTAATGTCTCTGTACAATGGTTCAATCTTCTCTTAGATGAGACTGAATATTTACATTTGTCTTGCTTTGCAAGGATTATTTTATTTTTATTTATTTTATTTTTAATTTCTTTACATTCTCCCCTATTTGCTTTCACTTGTAGATTCTGGGGATTCTCAGTTTAGTTAAGCGCTTTGAATGGGGTTTCAATGAAAGGAGAGTGATAAATACTATTAAGCTAAATGGGTGAGTTGAAAGTCTGTTTTCTTTGAAAAATTTAGTCACTCATAGGCTCAACTTTTTTGGCTGACTATGGAGATTGCATAGGGTAGCTTAAGAAAGGCCCAAACGGTCAAAAGATCGCCTAAGTCATCTCCTTCGATTCAATTCTCTATTCTATTTCGCCTCGAGTTTCCTTGAAACTAGTTCTAGTCTTCTTAAAGTAAAATCCAAGTGCATAACCACCAGTCAAGCCACAATCCAAGCATCAATGAGATAGTCAAAGTCATGATAAGGGGGTGGCTTGATGAGAAAAATTTTTTCTAAGGCTTGCTTTACTCTCTCATACCAACTATAACACAATGCCCATCAAAGAGAATTCTTTGCTTTTAGTATTGTAAGAGAAAGTGTTACAAGCTATTTCATCATTTCACATTGACATAGAACTTCACCATTCAAGATAGAATAGAGTCACTTAAGGCTTAAAGCTTAAAATGTGCAATTCCCTACGCCAAACTTAAATTTAACATTGTCCTCAATGTTCAAATTTGAAAACTGAATGAAAGAGGGTGAAGGACTCCCTGATCTGACAGAGATTCCTTTACTGCTCCATGAGGTGCTCGGATTGTGAATGTAATGCAAAACCGAAGGTTCATTACATCATTTATTCAAGAAATTAAAAACTAACTAAGATAGCAGTTGACATAACAAAATTAAACAAATATGGGTTACTACCCAAGAAGGACCAGTTTTTAAAGTCTATGGTAAGACGTTTCCTTTTTACTGTGGTTATGCTAGTTAGATTGTTGTATCACCTGGCACCTGATCCCCTCCCACATAATGTTTCACTCGTTGACCATTGGCCTTGAAGAAGGTTCCATTTTCTAGGTTTTCCAGCTCAAATGTTCCGTGAGAATATATTTTGTTTACTTGGAAGGGAGAAGACCATCTAGACTTTAAGTTCCCTGGAAATAGTTTTAGTCTAGAGTTGAACAGTAGGCCGACTTCCAGCCTTTTCGATCTTATATTTCTATCATGCCATCTTTTTGTTTTTTCCTTGACTATTTTGGCATTCTTCCAGCCTTTTCGATCTTATATTTCTATCATGCCATCTTTTTGTTTTTTCCTTGACTATTTTGGCATTCTTGTAAGAGCTCAAGCGCATTTCTTCCAATTCGTGGATTTGAAGGAGTCTCTTTTGGTTTGACTGCTTGTAATCTATGTTTAACTTTTTGAGTGCCCAATAAGCATGATGTTCGAGCTCTATTGGCAAATGGCATGCCTTACTATATACAATTCTGAATGGTGACATTCCGATGGGAGTTTTATAGGCTGTTTGATAGGCCCATAATGCATCATCTAGTTTTGCCATTCGATTGAGGATGACAGGTTGTAGCTATTCGATGAGTAACCCCATAATTAGCTAGGACCTTGTCCAAATATCTGTTGCAAAAATAGCTTCCTCCATCACTAATCAATGCTCTCGGGGTGTCGAATCACGAAAATATGTTCTTTTGTGGAGCTTAATCACTACCCTTGAGTCATTTGTGGGGCAAGCGATCGCCTCTACCCATTTTGACACATAGTCAACAACTACTAAATGTATTGGTTTCCATATGATGATGGAAATGGACCCATGAAGTCTAACCCCAACATATAAAAAAATTCCACTTCAAGAATTTAGCATTGTGGCATTTCATGTCGCTGGGAGATATTACCTATATTGGTGCCACTATGATGGGTACTTTAACCAACTTGTCCTTCAATTTCTTGAAGGACTTTTGACAGTCTTCATTGAAGCCAAAGGCTCTGTCTTTCTCTAACATAGTGTTGAGGGGTTTCGAGATTTTTGAGACGTCTTTAATGAATCTTTTGTAGAACCCCGCATGTCCTAGAAAAGTGCAAATTCCTCTCACGGTGGAGGGAGGAATTAGTTTTTCTATTACCTCAATTTTTGCTTTGTCCACCTCTATGCCTTTGCTTGATACTCTATGACCAAGAACTATACCTTCCTGTACCATGAAATTACACTTTTTTCCAGTTCAACACATGGTTTGTTCTTTGCATCTCTTGAGTACCCTATTCAATGTGTGCAGGCAAGAGTCATAAGAATTTCCAAAAACTGAGAAGTCATCCATGAATACTTCCATTCCTTCTTCCGACATGTTTGAGAAGATGGACATCATGCATCTCTAGAAAGTGGTGGAGCATTACATAATCCAAATGGCATTCTCCAAAAGGTAAATGTCCTGTACGAGCATGTGAAAGTGGTCTTCTCTTGATCTTCTAGTGCTATAGCAATCTGATTATAACCAGAGTAGCCATATCTGATTATAACCAGAGTAGCCATCCAGGAAATAGAAGAATTCTTTTCCTGCTAATCTGTCCAAAATTTGATCAATGAACGGTAGTGGAAAATGATCCTTCCTGGTTCCCTTGTTGAGTTTTCTATAATCCATCCAAATTCGCCAACCAGTGACTATCTGACATGGAATGAGTTCGTTGTTTTCATTTTTATCATTGTCATCCTACCCTTTTTTGGCAACTAGCACTAGGATCACCCACGAGCTGATAGAGATTGGATAAATGATTCCTAAATCCAAGCATTTAATGATCTCCTTTTTTACCACTTCCTTCATGATTGGGTTTAACCTCCTTTGATTTTCAATGGAAGTTTTGTGCCCTTCCTCCATAAATATTTTATGCATGCACATGGAAGGGGTAATTCCCTTCTGGTCTGCAGTTGACCATCCAATTGCTCTTGTATGTTTCTTGGGTACTCCTAATATTTTTTCTTCTTGTTTAGTGGAAAATTGTGATGATATTATAATAGGGAGAGTGGCTTCTTTACCAATTTATGAATATCTCAGATGACTTGGCAGTGGTTTTAATTCCAGGACATGTGCTTCTTCCACAAATGGTTTCATGAAGCTTCTTTCTTCTAGTTTCAAGTCGAGAGCCTCATACTGGCCGTTGTTTCTTATTACTGGGAGCAGAGCATTTAGTCTTTTTACTTCCTCATCATTTTCATCATCTTTGTTTTCTTAGCTGTGAAGTAAGCAGGCCTCCAGGGGGTCCTCTGGAAATGATCCTATGCACATTGCCTAGCTCAGTCTATCTTCGTCCTGTGCTCCAATGTCTACTTTGTATCTCTTGGAAATTTCATTGCCTGAAGCACATTGAAGGTTGCCTTTTGGTCATTGACCATCATGGTCAATTTTCCTTTTTGCACATCTATAATGGTTTTTCCTGTCGCCAAGAAGGGTCTACCTAGGATGATTGGTATCTCTCAGTCTTCTTCCAAATCTAGGACAATGAAGTCAGCCGGAAGTATGAACTGATCAACCTTGACTAGGACGTCTTCCACTATTCCCCTTGGGTATGTGTAAGATATGTCTGCTAATTAGAGGGTTATGGAGGTGGGTTTAACCTCTCCTAGCTCCAAAGATTCATTAATAGATAAATGCATTAGGTTCACACTAGCACCCAAATCACACAATGCCTTTCCTCGGAATCTGTTCCCAATTGTATAGGGAATGGTGAAGCTGCTTGGATCTTTCAACTTTGGTGGTAGTTTCCTTTGGAGAACAACATTGCATTCCTCTGTCAATGCAACTATTTCGAAGTCACCTAACTTCCTTTTCTTTGACAAGATATCCTTTAAGAACTTTGCATAGGTTGGCATATTCTCAATTGCCTCTGCAAAAGGAATATTGATGTGTAGTTGTTTCAGAATTTCTAGAAATCACTTAAATTGCTGATCCCCTTTAATCTCTTTAAGCCTTTGCGGGTATGGTGGAGGAAAAGTTTGTTTTGCCCTATTTTCTTCAATTGGTGCATTCTCTTCTGTTTCTCCTGGGGAATCCTTACTCATGCTGCTATTCCCTTTGTTTAGAGGGACTTCTCTTGATTTCGCTAGTAGTTCCTTCCCACTTCTGAATGTCACGGCCTTCCATTCTCTTTCCTTTTTTTCGAATCTTTCTTCTAGTGCATCAAAAAGAGCTTCATTGATCATGTTTTTTAGTTTTTCGTTCAATTTTTCCATTATGCCTTCAATACTGCGGATGGAGTTATCATGATCGGTGATCATTTTTAGCAACTGTCTCTTCAGCCTTCCATTTCTTATTGCTTCCATCCTCTGGTTGTTCATCACCTACTTAATGGATACTTTCTATCACTATGGAGCATGTTGCATCTTCGTGTCCCACTCCTCCATAGATGTTACAACCACTAGTCAGTCCTTGGGAATGCACATAGCTAAAGCCTCCACTTTATTGTTCATGGCTTCCATTTCTCCAAGGATCTGTGAGGAAAAATCTGTTCCATAGACTACCATTGCCTTTCTTTGATTTTGCTCAGGCAAGCACCTTGTTCTTTCAGTGTTCCATTGGTAGTTGTTGGCTGCCATATTCTCCAATAAATCATATGCCTCATCAATGGATTTGTTTATAAGTGCACCACCTGCGGCTGCATCAAAATTTGTTATCGTTTGATTTTGCAGCCCATTGTAAAACATATGCACTTGTAAACATTTGGGAGTTGAATGGTGAAGAAACTTTTGTTTGTCCATGAGTTTGTAAGTGATAAGCAGTTGACACCTTGTGTGTCACATGATACGTTTGCAGCAAATTCTCCATAATTCGATTGCCAAAATATGTGCCTCGATCACTTATTAGAGCTCTTGGAATTCCTAATATGGAGAATATGTTAGACTTGATAAAATCTTTCACAACTTTAGAATCATCAGTCCTGGCAGCTATTGTTTCTACCCATTTTGAGACATAATCAACAACAAGTAAAAAATATAGATATACAGAAAAATACAGGGAACGGTCCAATGAAATTGATGCCCCAAGGAAAAAAAATTTCACTAACAAGTAAAAGACTTTGTGGCATCTCATTCCTTTTGGATGTGTTACCTAATAGAGACGGCCAAAAGAAACCACCTTCTAGCACTTTTCTTTCTATACTTTTAACTCAAAAATGACTTCCACAAGCATAAGAATGACAAAAGGTTAGAACAGAAATAATTCATTTTCAGGAATCCACCGTCTTATCACTTGATCAGCAGAATTTTTCCATAAGTAGAGGTCATCCGACATAGTGTATTTGGCATCACCCTTGATTTTACCTATTTGACACTTATTGAAACCAGAAGGTAACATATTAGTACCAAAATAATTTACAATATTTGCATACCAAGGTAATTTCTCATTCACAGAGAACAAGTGTTCATAAGGAAATGTTTTTGGAAAAGGAATTTCATCCTCCATATGAACTAAATGACTCAAATGATCTGCAATGCAATTTTCCTTCACTCTTTGGTCTTCTATATCAAAATAAAACTCACTTAAGAGAAGAATACATCTTATTAATCTTGGTTTTGCCTCTTTCTTTGTCATCAAATAACAAAGAGCGGCATAATCAGAGTAAACGATGACTTTAGTACCAAGCAAATAAAATGGAAACTTTTCAAAAGAAAAAACAATAGCTAAAAGTTCTTTTGCGGTCATAGAATACTTTCTCTGAGATTCATTCAAAGTCTTTGAAGCATAACAAATGGCATGAGAAAATTTTCCAATTCTTCGACCCAAAACATCACCTCCTGCATGATCACTTGCATCACACACTATGTCGAATGGCATGTTCCAGATAGGGGGCTGGATAACTAGGGAAGAATTTAACAGTTCCTTCAGTTTATCAAATGCCTTTCTTCATGGCTGAACGAACTCAAAAGTCACACCCTTTTGTAGTAACTTACGAAGTGGTAATGCTATTTTTGAGAAGTCTTTGATGAATCTTCGATAAAAACCAGGATCTCCAAGTAATGAATTAACTTCCCGCACACTTCTGGAATAAGGTAAAGATTTAATTATCTCAATTTTAGCTTTATCTTCCTCAATTCCTTTTGATGAAACCACATACCATAAAAATATACCTTGTTCAACAATAAAAAGACATTTTTCAGAATTTAAAGCATGGTTAGTTTTGGTACATATTTGAAGAATTAGTATAAGGTTATATAGACAAGTATCAAAGGGAGTCTCCATAAACTGTAAAATCATTCATAAATACTTCTATGATATTCTCAATATAATCTGAAAATATGCTAACGATACACCTTTGAAATGTGGCTGGGGCAATGCAAAGGCCAAACGGCATTCGACGGTATACAAAAGTTCCGAATGGACATGTAAATGTAGTCTTTTCTCGAACCTTTGGAGCAATTGCTATATGAAAATAACCTGAATAACCATCAAAGAAACATTAAGTAGAAAGAATGATGAGATAAAATTTCGAGCATTTGATCAACAAAAGGTAGAGGAAAGTGATCCTTGCTGTTGACAACATTTGATTTCCTATAATCTATGCAAACCCGCCATCCATTCTGAACTCGACTTGGAAATAACTCATCGTTTTGATATTTCACTATAGTTTTTCCTGTATATTTGCGGACCAATTGAACAGGGCTGACCCAATTGCTTTCTGAAATGGGGTAAATCACTCCAACTTCAAGAAGTTTAAGGTTTTCCTTCTTTACTACATACATCATGAGTAGATTCAACCTTCTTTCTGGTTGACAGGAAGGTTTTGCTCCATCGTCAAGTAGAATATGATGCATACATGTTGATGGGCTAATTCCTTTAATATCTGCAATTTTCGTACCAATAGCCATCTTATGCACCTTACGGACCTGTAGAAGTTTTTCTTCTTGTGTAGCACTATGTTTATTAGAGATGATCACTGGTAAATTCCTTCCCTCTTCAAGAAACACATACTTGAGGTGACTTGGGAGGGGCTTCAAATGTGGATTAGGAGCCTGAAAAATAGAGGGTAAAGGCTTCTCATTAGAAATTGGTAATGTCATATAACAAACTTTACTTGGCTGGTGTAATTTAGGAAAATCATTTAATTCAGCAATTGTTCTTCAAATCGCTACTCCAGGTTAAATAGTCACTCTTTTTCAAGATGACTACTAATGGCAACTTCTAATCCATCTTCACCATCAAAATAAAAAACATCTTGTGCCAAAGAATCAATTGCATCAATAAAATAAACAAAATTATCATCTCCAGCATATTTTGTGGCATCGTAAATATTAAATTTTAACAATTTCACCATCAAACTCCATGGTAAGTGTACCACTATGAACATTTATTTTAGTGTTGGATGTCTTTAAGTATGACCTTTCTAAAAAATTGGAGTAGTTTAATCACCATTCTCCATAACAAGTACATAGAAATCAGCAGGGAAAAAGAAATCACTAACTTTCACAAGAACATTGTCAACTACCCCTGTAGGATAGGCATTAGATCTATCAACCAATTGAATAAAAAACTACTTTATTCAAAGAATTACATGTAGAAAATGGCCTTCTCAAATATAGTGTCACCTATCATACAAGGAATAGTAAACATATCTGGATCCTTCCATTTTGTAGGGAGTGTTTTTTGAATGATTGCAGAAACAATCTCCCCTACTCTCACCTTCTCGCATCCCCTCAGTTTATGTTTCTTCTTAATTGTACAAAATTCCTTCAAGAATTTAGCATATCGATGCACTTATTTAATAACATCTAAGAGTGGAATATTTATCTCGCATGTTCTAAAAACCTCATATAGCTCTTTATTCTATTCACCCTTTTTGGATACTACTAAAACCTAAGGAAAAGGAGGTACAGATTTATAATCAGAAAGGGGTGGAAAGTTACACTTAGGTCTGTCATTGACATTTGGAGTACTTCTCTTTTTTTTTTATGCTGAAGGTAACGCATCAACTTCTTTACCACTTCTCCGAATGATTACCCTTATTTTTTTTTTCTTTTGGATTTAATTTTGTGTGTTAAGGTAACTTATCTGATTTTTGCACTTCAAGCCGATTACTTGTAGTTGCCATTTGACTCATTTCATTGTTTAAACTTTGAATACTATCCCTTGTTTTCTGTTGAAATTGCAAAGTTTTAGTGGAAAGAGATTTAACTATATCTTCTAAAGACATACCAGAAGTATAATTTTGGCCTGGTTGTTGTCTAGGGATGTATGACTGCTTATATGGCTAGACAATTTGGTGATTTTGAGTTGGTGGCTTATTGAGTTAAGGATTTCCAAATCTAATATTGGGGTGATGCCTCCACCCCAGATTAAACATGGTTAAATAAGGATCGTACTTCCTTTGTGGCTGTCCAGGAAAACTGCCTACAACATTCACTTGCTCAATGGGCTCCTCTTGAAGAGTTGGACACATATTTGTTGGATGCCCTTCTAATGAACAAATCCCACATGCCTTTGCTACTTGCATTTTACCTACAACCATTTGACAAACAAGATAAGTTGGACCGGAAATTTTTTGTTCAAGGGAAGAAATATTTACCTCATTTATATTCTTTAATGGAGGATTAAGCCTAGTGCTAAATTGTTGTGAATTTTCTACCATATTTGTAATTAATTCAGGCAGCGTCACGAGTTTTCTCCACCAAAGCTCTTCCACCAGCAGCATCAATCATGCTCCTATCTATGGGTGAAAGGCCATCATAGAAATACTCGATAAGAAGTTGCTCACTAATTGATGTTGGGGACAGCTAGCACAAAATTTCTTAAAATGTTCCCAATACTTATGTAGGGATTCTCCATTGTGTTGTCTTACACCACAAAATTTTCCAATATTGCCAGGTCTTACATATGGGAAATATTTCTCCAAAAACAACCTCTTCATCTCATTCCATGTGGTAATACTCCCAAATGGTATATAGTAGAGCCAATTCTTAGCCGAATCCTTCAGTGACAATGGAAAGGCTCTCAATTTAATTTGATCTTTAGTTACACCTGTGGATTTCATACTTGTGCATACCACATAAATCTCCTTTAAATGCTTGTGATGATCTTCAGCTGCAAGTCCATGAAAAGAAGGTAAAAGATGTATTAGCCCAGATTTCAATTCAAACGTGGTAACAACATCTATAGTAGGAAATGATATGCATAATGGTTGTAGATTCAAATCAGGGGCAGCAAGCTCCTTTAATGTTTGATTTCTTGCTATGACTTCTGCCCCTTCAAAATTACAATTTTCAACAAATAGTGAATCAAAAGCTAGATCCTTCCTTCTCCTCTGAACTTATTTTCATAACTGGCGCAATGTTTTCTCCATGTCTGGATCATACTGCAAGTCAGCATGATTAGAACCACGAGTTTTGGACATAAAACTCCCTGGCAACGGCGCCAAAATTTGATGTGCAGTCATAGTTAACCAAATATAAAACATTTACTCAAAACAAATGTAATTAGGTTAGTAAGGATCATTCCCATAGAGAATATATAGTGCAGTAAATAAGAATTGATGGGATGAGAGGGAGGTTTGACCATAAAAGAAGTAAAATGGAAGAAAAACTTAATAAGGAATAATTCAGATTGAGATATAAAAACATTTAACAACAAACATTGGTCTTATTCAACATCCACCATTGGAGATCCAATGAAAAAAAATTAGATCTCACAGGTTTTGAAGACTCCGAGACTTCAGTCTCCTTGGACGAATGGTAGAAATCTAGCCACGTAAGTTTGTGACGAAAATTACCGAAGGAAAACCAAATAGAGAGGAGGGAATACAGAAAAATAAAAGATCCCCCTAAATTCTAACCCCTTACATATTTATAGACTCGATTTACTAAAACCCTTGGGCAGAGAAACCCTTTTCTAATCGAACTCTAAGTCCGATATGCCAGCTGTTGGCATTGAGTAACTCGATGCCTGATTTTAACTTTGATGGAGCACATATCTCTCAAAACCCAAAAACAGAAAAGTTGTACATATTTCTTTTTTTGTGTCAGGTACATATTGAATCAACTCAATCGGACCTCCAAAGACAAAATTAATCAGCAATTATGGGCCCATGGTTAAACTGTTCAAAATCTCTCAATTAGCTGCTTTTAATATTTATTGCCTCCATTTTTATCATAAAAATAAACAGAAGAATAATCAGTATATTTGGGCACCAAGTAAGTATAAAAGTCTAAGAATTAAGGATGAAAAATGACATTATGGATTCCCATCAGCAACCAACTCGAGGGTTAGTTTCTGTTTCCCTTCTCTGATCACTGCACTGTGTAATAAAGCCGTTTGTTTCCCTTCTCTGATCACCACATTGTGTAATAAAGCCTTTTGTTTCCCTTCTCTGATCACCGCATTGTGTAATAAAGCCGGCATAAAAGTGGATGAGTCTGAAGAAATCATCTATGCGGGAAATCTGATTGATGAGGGGTTTTTGCACAAGTTTCATCGTGGACCGAAGAGTCCAAAGATAAGACCACCACCTATTACTGGTATAGAAGAAAAACATGATCAGATAATCCAATGACAAAACCAACATGTGGCTACAACTGTCAATCAGATCTCAAAAGCAAAGAGTACTTCAATTGGAAATTGTGCTATATCCAACAAGTGAAGTAGAGCTGAGCAATAACAACCCAATGGATCAGTCATCTGAGAGGTATTGATTTTGAATCACCTAAGATGGTCAGCTGTGGTTTGATACATCCTATGCTGAGAACAAGTGGCAATATAAGTTCTAAAGATATTCGTAAGGAGGCTTGAAAAGTTGAATTTGTATGGTGTACTGTCATTATATCTTAGAAAATGAAATGGAATGTTCACTCTAACATGTTTGGTTCCAATTTCAATCTTCCAAATGATACTTTTTGCAGTTAGTTTAGTTAACTTTTATTTAGTTCATAGTTGTACTTAATGATTTTTTTTTTAGCTTGGCATTGGTCAAACCAACTCCATGAAGCATCAAAGAAGAGTCAATGCGCACAACAACCAGGGAGTCTCATACCCCTTCCTCATTTCATATTTTAATTCAAAGATTGGGGCCAATGTTTCATTTAAGTTTGGGGGTCGAGGTAGAAGTGGAGATAATTTTGCATGTGAACCTCTAATTCTTTCTAGCATGTGAGCTTTCATTGAGGTGAAATGATAAATCATTTTCAAATTCGTTCTCTTTTACATTTTCAAATTAGCTATTCCATATGATATTCATCAATTTTATGGTTGTATGAAGGAATTTAGCAAGCCCCAGAATTTTATTTCTAAAGCCAAGCACTAACTGTCTAGAATAGCTGTTTTAGTAGTGCGTTGTTTGTGCATTTAATGGTGGAATGCACTTAGTCTTTACTCTTTGATACTGGAATTAACTTTGAAGGAAGCTCAAGGCGAAATAGATAGAGAAGTGAGTCCCAAATGATGAATTAGGTGATGTTTGGATCGTTTGAGCAATTGAAGCTAACCCATGCACACTCGTTAGTCACCCAACTTTGAGCCTAAGAAAACAAAAAATTCTTTTAATTCAATCACCTCTTCATTAGCTTATTTTGCCCTTAATTGATTAGATTGGAGTGGAAACTCCTTTAGAACTTTGAGGAAAAGCACCCGGAAAATGAAAAGCACAAAAAAAAAAAACATATTTGCTAAGCAAGTTTATACATACATTCAACTTATCAAAGACGAATGGACTTTTCCAAAAGTGGTGAAATGAAGAGATGGCTAGCTATTTGGCCAAAACTCATGTTTTGGGGAAACTCCTAAGAGGAGGTTCAACTATTACAATTTGGTTAAATTTGCAAGCTGAATGAAATAAACTTTCACAATTAAACTATTTGACTAACCATGTTCCCTATCCCCAATACCACTGAAGAAAGTCTGAAGGATCTTAGGATCACCTCTACACTTAGTGGAGAGTGAATTTTAAAGTTAGCCTATGCAATCTTAGTGGTAAATGCATAGGTGCATGGAAAGTTGAATGATGGTGAGGCACTGATGAGAGAAATTATAAGAGTAGTTAAATTGTGGGGCAACGTAAAATTTGCCATGTGAGTGAAAACTCTTAATAAAACCATTTAAATAATGAACCATCAGTAGGAGTTCTAATTTTTTTTTTTTGTAAATTTGAGATACATAAACTATTGATAACATTTGTTCAGAAAGATAGAATAATTGACTTTCTGTACTAAGGCTTTGGTCGAGGACTAGAAAAAATTTAATTTTGGGGATATTTGGATAGTGTAAAATATTCTTAGTTTTTAGGCCTTATTTTGTAATGAGTTAAAGCTGTTATCAATTGCTTCTGCTGATTATTTGCAGGTTCAATCCTTGAAATGAGAAAAATGCTAAAAGGAAGAAGAAAGAGCTCAACTAAGTATTTTCGGGCAAAAAATAACCCAATTCAGAGCTACACAGAAGCTTGCACCACAAGGCACAGGGAAGAGACATGTTGAGAAAGAGGAGAATAGACAGTGAACGACACGACATGGTGACAACACCAGAGTCGTGGTGCCAGAAGAACAAGACCAGTGACCGAGCAGAAATGAACAAGTGTTGGGTGCCACGATGCCCAACCTAGATCAGAGGCTGAGGGATTGGAAGATAATTCTTGGTTGAGCACCAAGGCGCTCAAACCCAGCGCAGGGGACCCATCCTTGTTTAAAGCGAGAGCCTCTGCGCTCAGACTCAGCACTCAGACTCAGCGCTCAGACTCAGCACTCAGACTCAGCGCTCAGACTCAGCACTCAGACTCAGCGCTCAGACTCAGCGCTCAAACTCAGCGCCTCGGCATTGGAGACCATAGAATGAAGTAGCGCAGCAGCATTGGATCATGCCGCGCCACTCGCAGTGCCAAGACTCGACGCCGTGACACCCGTATAGTGCCTCATGGTGCCATACGACTTTTCGAAAAAATAAAAGAACCACAAGGGCTCCCCTATAAATAGACGAGATATTTTCTCATTTGGGGAGCACGCCTCCACGCCGGCAGTTTATGCAAGTTTTGGAGTTAGGGCACAACACACTTGAGCAACAAGGAAGGATGGAAGAGACCTAGGGTAGAAGGGAAGCTTCTATCCCTTTTTCTTCTCCCTTTTCCTATTATTAGTGCTATATTGGTTTGTATGTTTTTAATGGATTTTAATAGGGTATTTTCCCTCATCCAAACTATGTTGAGCTAAGAACCCTAAGGGGTTTGTTATGTAAAGTAACTTGTGGTAAGGATTCATGTAAGATGCAATTATTTATCTTTGTAATCTATCTTTAATCTAGTGTGGTTGACTTATGGGAGCGTTGTGCATGAGGGGATTGACGACCCCCTTTGTAAATCTGATATCCCTTTTGAGACTAAGAGATAATATGGGGAGAGACACCCTTCAACCTGTGTGTGATCCCCAAGTTGCCTGTAATTGCCCAATGGCAGGTGAGGGGTGCGCGGGTAGACTTCTAGAGAAGCGTTTGGACACATGTGGTCAAGTTGGCAGCGGCTTATGGGCCTTTGATTTAGACCCTTGAACTTGAGAGACAATACGGCTAAGGAGGGAGGCACTGTCGTAGTGTCTCGAGAGAGGGCTACGTGTACCAGATTCCAGATCCTCTAGCGAGTTAGGAATTACACACCCAAACTGAAGATTGCATGACTCCCTAACTTGTAAAATGAAATCACAATCCCCCAGCTCCACTATTTCACATCTCCTCTCATGTGCGTGTATCACCTTAGGCAGCTGGGTGATTTGTAGGATTAGTATCTTGTATAGTTAGTTATATTAGGTTACCAGTGACACCTTCCAGCTACTATCGTTAGTTTGATTTATTTGTAGAATATTGTTGTGTTAGTATGTAGCAAAGTGAACAGGAGTAAGCCGAATTGGAACTATCAAAGGAGTTGGTAATATAGGAAAACCTAACAGTAGTGAGCAGAGAGTGCATAGTATTCCGAGTTAGCAGTGGACAGGAGTAAGCTGGAGAGCTTAGGAGTTAGATCATAGAGTGATTCAGTCATTCCGAAGAGATTTTGGGAAAAGGAGACCAGGATGGTGTGAGGAGTCAATGTATCTTCTCGGGCCGGGGAGATGGTTTGGCTAAAACAACACTATAAAAATTCTGCCCATGTACTAATGCACGTATCGGCCCAAGTAATATATTGGACAAGTCCAGATCGATCCCATGAGGACTATTACTAATTACTAGGTACTTAATTCTCTATAACTATATTTAACTACTACAATTAAAGAGAATTGTCACAAGTGTCCTAATGTAAAAATTACAAAAAGATCCTAGCTATTTAACTACTGCAGTTCCTTAAGTGATACACGCTCACATGCTCGAGACTAAGCAAATTAGGAGTTGGGGGAAGTGATTCATATAATTAAGGGTAGGATTCATGCATTTTAAGCTAAGTGTGCAACCTATGGCTCATTGGTGGGTCTGGAATCCCCTATGTGTAACCCTCTCTCAAGGCGGCACGACCGTGCCCCCCTCCTCAGCCTAATTAGTCTCTCGAGGTCACAGGTTTAAATCAAAGGCCCATGTAGGCATAAATGATCATACGTGTCCGAATAATAATCTCAAAGTCCACTGGTGCACCCCTCACCTGCCACTGATTGAACACAATAGATTTAGGGATCACACGCAAAGTGGTGTGATTAGTAGAATTATGCAGCGTTTTAGGCCAACTTTTGATATAATTGTGTTAAAATTTCACTAAGCTTTGGATTTAATTCTGTAGGAATGTGCTTCATATTATATAAACACCAACAGGAAGGAGAAAAAAGCAACTCAGTCATTTTTTTGCCAAAACACACCCCAATTTAAAGCAATGCGTAGAGCGGCGCCACCTGGCGTCAGATGGGAAGCCACCTAGCTATGTAGAAGAGGTGAAGTGCACGTAACGCCACATGGCGCCATGTTCAAAGTTACGGCGTTCCATTGACAAAGGCTGCAAGCATTCAATAAATGACCAAGTGTTGAACGCCTCGGTGCCCGACTCGACTTAGGAGATATGGAGGAAGCAGAACTCTTTTGGGTGCAGCTCCTCGGCATCAGGACCCAACACCAGAGCGCTCATCCTCGCTCATCCAGTGCCTCAGCGACCGAAGCAAATACCGGAGTGCTCGACCTCGCATGTACAGCACCTCGGCGACCGAAGCTAGCACTGGTGCTCTAGCGACAAGAAGGCTAATGGAATCCGACACCACGGAATTGTATCATACCACACTTAGACCCAAGACCTAGCACCATGGAGTGAGTCCCACGCCGTATGGCACCACATCACCTAGGGCACTAAAAAAGGGGAATCATCCAGACTCCCCTATAAATATGCGCAATAAATACACTTTTGGCACCGTGCCTCCACGCCGTTGAGGTGTTAGCTTTGGAAGTGAAGCAGAGACACATTGAGTGTTCAAGGAGAAAGAAGGAGGAGTTCAAGACCAATTGGGAAGTCTTTTGCCTTACTTTTACCTTCTTTATCATGACCTATCATTTATTTAATGTTATTGGATAGGGGTTTTCCCAATTCCATAATATGTGTAGCTAAGCTTCATTAGGGGGTGAGTGATGTAATGTGATTTTGGGTTTGGATGCATGTAATTTTAGCTATCTTAGTAAATATAGTGCAATCAATCTATAACTTAGTGTGGGTGGACGTTGGGGAGCTATTAACATGAAGAGATTGACAACCTACACATGTTCACCTTATCGTTTTGTTGAGGCTGAGAAGTAATATGAAATGATACCACCACTCTGTGTGTTATCCCCAAATCACCACAAGAACAACAACGGCAGGTGAGGGTGCCCCGGTAGACTTCGAGAGAAGCATCCAGACACACGTGATCACTTTAGGCTGAGCATTCATGGGCCCTTGATTTAGTCGTGTGACCTCGAGAGACAAATAAGGCTAAGGAGGGGGAACAATTGTAGCGCCTCGAGATAGGGTTAAGCATAGGGAATTCCAGACCCATTAAAAAGTCAAAGAATTTCACACTTAACTAAATTGCATGAATCCTACCGTTAATTACATGAAATCACTTTCCCTTCAAATCTACTTCGTCTCTAGCGTGTGATCATGTATCACATAGGACTGTTGTAATTAGATATTTAGTATTCTTTTGTAGTTTTACTTTAGTATAATGTGACAATTTTTCTTTATTTGCAGTAGTTAGATGTAGCTGTAGAGAATTGATTGGTTAGTAAGCAGTATAGTCCTTGTGCGATAGATCTTGACTCGTCCATCATATAACTTGGTTTGACATGTCGACTTACACACAGGCAGCATTTTATAGTGTCATACTTGCCCACCCAAGTTTTTGGTGCTGTTGCAGGGGACTATTACTGCTATTAGCCTTGGGCTCTATAGCTGTAATCTAGCTTAGAGTAGTTAGTCAAATCTGACTAACATATTTGCATGCTTAGTGTAGTGCAATTTAATTAGATTTGCATGTAAGCATTGTTAATTCTATCAGGTAGTATAAATTGTTGTAGTATAAATTCAGTTTATGTTGTTTGTTGTATGTTTTAGCTGTTGTTGTCTGTTGTTGTTGTTTTTTGTGTGTTTGTGGTGTGTTTGTGGTTATGTTTTTCTGTTTTTAAAGTTGTTTCTTAGCCGAATTTTTATTCTTACTTTCTCTTGTGTATTCAAAAAGGTAGAGACCTTGCACTGATTCCTTTTGATCTTGAAATTGAGTGGACAGCAAGAGTCAACCTTAGACAGGAAAGGGTATCAAGAAGAGAGGCAAAATGGTTGAGAAAGAGCTTAAGAGAGTTTGTTGTACCTCTAGCTGGAGGTGCACACTCTAGTATAAGAAGACCGGAAATACTAGCAAACAATTTTGAACTCAATTCAGCAATCATTCTAATGATTCAAACTTCGACGCAGTTTAGAGGATTGCCAAATGATGATCCAAATTCACACCTAGCAGATTTCCTGGAATCTGTGATACTTTCTAGCATAATGGTGTGTCAAAAGATGCAACAAGGTTCAGATAGTTACGATTTTTGCTGAGGGAAAAGGTGAAGCATTGGTTGAATTCTTTGCCTTCAGTTCTAACACCACATGGATAGACATTGATCCGAAAGTTTCAGGTAAGTACTTCCCTCAAGCCAAAATAGTAAAGCTGAGGAATGATATCAACCTGTTTTTTTTGTTGTATCAGGAATACCTTTATTAAGCTTGGGATCATTTCAAGGAGCTGTCAAGGAAATTCCCTCATCATACAATCCCTAAGTGGTCACAAGTGCATACATTCTACATGGGGCTGCAAAATCAGTGACGGAAAATTATTAATGCAACAGCAGGTGGTGCACTTATGAACAAATCAATTGATGAAGCATATGAATTGTTATAGAACGTGGTAGCCAAAAACTGCCAATAGAACACTGAAAGGCCAAGGAGCTAGCCTGAGTAGAGTTAAAGTTCAAGAAAGGCAATTGGAGTCTACAAAGTAGACACCCAAAGAGCCATCCGAATTTAGATGGATGCCATGAAAAATAAGATTGCAGCCTTGGAAAGAAAACCCACATGGAGTCCATTCGTATGTTGTGAGTTATGTGGTGGTGCTGGACACAAAGTTGAGGTATGGACATCTACAGTAGAAAGTGTTCAATATGCTCAGAACAGAAACAACCTGTACTCCAATACCTACAATCCCGGTTGGAGAAACTATCCAAATTTTGTATTGAGAAATGAGCATGGAAATGCATCGGCCCCAACTCAAGGAAATTATCAAAATTCTGGACCACAAGAAAGGCTTCAAAATCAGCATCAAACTGAGAAGCCAAATTCTAATCATGAACTTTTGCTAAGTTGGGGCACAACCATGATGCATCCTTGAGAAATATTGAACACCAAATGGGACAGTTGGATAAGCCATTAATGAAAGGTGGAAAGGATCTCTCCCTAGTGATACGGTGGACTGTCCGAAGTGAGAAGATAAGGAAGACGTAGAGCGCTACAATGCAATGTTGGCTAGGTAAACTCTAGCTCGAATGGATGGAGATGGAATAAGTGAGCCAAGAGTTCACTTCAGAAGAAGAACATGAGTATGAAACCTTTTCTATGGAACAAAGTCAAACTTTTTCTTTCAATGAAATGAATGAGGTAAAGCAGTCTCACTTATCTTCCTTTGAATGGGTTGAGATTGATGAGATTGACTTCTATGAAGTAGAAGAAAAAGATGAAGATATGGGTTAATAGCCCCAACCAACACCTATCTGGGGTCTTGAAGATAAGCTCTACAATAATTTGAAGTTGGAAGAGTCAAACACAAATTTTCCCATCCTACAAGCTGAAGAAGGAGGCCATCTGAATTAGTCAACTAAAAATGGGTGGGGAGAGAAGAAGGTTTAGCCACCACCCTATCATGACAGAAAGAAATTTGGGAAGTAGATGAAGTCAAACATAAGCCACCTGAAGCTTTCAAGAAGCTTTAAGTTGACATTTTCATCCCATGTAGAATTCGATGAGCATAAGTCAGATAATTCAGATTGGAAGGTGTGTAAAGAAGATGAGTGCAACAATTGGAAAGAGAGGTGTTCCCCAAAGGTAAAAGACCCTAGGAGCTTTGACATACCATGCACCATTGGGACCCACACAATCAAGGACACTATGTGTGACTTGGGAGCAAGTGTGAACATTATACCTTGTGGCATATTCAAGGAGCTAGGTCTCAGCGAGCCACCTGCTACAAAAATACAGATAATACTGGTTGATGGTTCCATCAGCTACCCAAGGGGAACTCTGGAAAATGAAATGGTGAAAATGAATGGACTGCTCTTTCCAGCTGATTTTCTAGTGGTAGATGTGGAAGAAGGCACAAAAATTACCTCAGGAAGACCCTTCCTTGCTACAACTCATGCAAGGAAGAGAAGTAAAGGAAATCAAAGGGTGAAGAATCTTTTAGTAGTGGCTAGAGATGCCTTGAAAAGAAGACCTCATTCTAAAGACATAGAGCCCTGTTTGGTTAAGGGCAACTCCCCATATGTAGAAAAGAGGTGGTTAAAAATGGACAAGTGGTGTAAAGCCACTGGAAAAGCTGAAGCAAGCTCGGACCCATACTTAGTTGAGTATTATGAGCTCAAGGAGGAGAAGCTCAAGGAACTGAGAAGTCTGGTGGAAGAGGAATCAAGTACCCCACCAAAAATGAAGAAGAGGGAGACTGTACCTCACAAGAGTTTATGTAAGCCTATGGGAAATGTCAATGGGAAGAAGGGCAAGTTCAAGAGCAAAAGGGAAGACTTTTGCCTTTGTTTTACCTTCTTTACCCACACCTATCATGTATCAAATGTTAATGGATAGGGGTTTTTCCTGATTCCATAATATGTGTAGCTAATCTTCATGAGGGTGAGTGATGTAATGTGATTTTGGGTTTGGATTCATGTAATTTCCGCTATTTTAGTTAATATAGCGCAATCAATCTATAATTTAGTGAGAGAGAACATGAGGAGATTGATGACCTCCACATGTTCATCTTATCGTTTCTTTGAGACTGAGAGGTAGTATGAATGGATACCACCACTCTGTGTGTGATCCCCAAATCACGGTAAGACATGCAAGGTGAGGGGTGCGCTGGTCGACTTCGAGAGAAGCATCTAGACACACGTGGTCGCTTAAGGTTGAGCATTCATGGGCCCTTGATTTAGACCTGTAACCTCGAGAGACAAATCAGGCTAAGAAGGGGGACACGGTCGTAGCGCAACAAGAGAGGGTTATGCACAGGAAATTCCAGATCCATTAACAAGTCAAAAAATTGCACACTTAACTGAATTGCATGAATCCTACTAATTACTTGAAATCACTTCCCCCTACTCCTAATCTACTTCGTCTCTGGTGTGTGAGCCTATATCAGTTAGGACTGCTGTAATTAGATAGTTAGTATTCTTTTGAAGTTTTCCTTTAGGATATTGTGATAATTCTCTTTAATTTCAATAGTTACATATAGCTGTAGAAAATTAATTCGTTAGTAAATAGTATAGTCTTAGTGGGTTCGATTTGGATCGTCCAGTATATTACTTAGTACAATGCATGCACTGGTTAGTGGAAATTATGTTGTTTTTTTAGGCCAAGTTTTTATTTGATTGTGTTGTAATTTCACTAACTTTTGGTGTTTATTATGTGGGAAAATGCTTCATATTCTCCAAACACCATCGGGAAGGAGAAAGAGGCAAACTATATGATTTCAGCCTAAAAACACCCCATTTGTGAGCATTGCAAAGGGTGGGGCCACATGGAGCAAGATGGGAAGCTACGATGCCATGTGAAGAGCAGCAATGCACATGACACCACATGGTGCCACGCGAACAAGGAAAGCGAGAAGAGCAAAAAGGGCTAAGTGTCTGATGCCACGGCACTCGGATCCAACGTTGGAGCACTGGTCCTCCCTTTAACAGCGCTGCAGCGTCAGAAACCAACCCCAGAGCACTGGTCCTCTCTCAAGCAGTGCCGCGGCATTAGAATCCAGCGCCTGAGCACTGGCAATGTGGGGGAGCAACGTAACATGCGGCTCCACACTCGGCGCCATCAGAAGGGCTCCATGCCACGTTGTCCCACGTCATTTAGGAAACCGTAAAAAAGGGAATCTCCAAAACTCCCCGATAAATATGTCCTATAGCCACACTTTGGGTATCATGCTTCCACGCCGCTGAGGTGGAGTTAGACTGGGAGTGAAGCAAACCTCATTTGGGTGACTGAAGGAGGAAGAAAGAGTTCACGAGCAAAAGGGAAGTCTTTTGCCTTTGTTTTATCATTATTCTTCCTATCTATCATGTTTTTAATACAAATGGATAGGGATTCTTCAGGATTCCAGACAATGTGTAGCCAAACTTCTTTTGGGGGTGAGCGTTGTAATGTTATTTCGGGTTTGGATTCAAGTAATTTCAACTATTTTAGTTATTTAATTGCAATATATCTTTAATTTAGTGTGAGAGGCTGTTGGGGAGCTTTTAACATGAAGAGATTGACAACCTCTATCATGTTCATCTTATCGTTTCGTTGAGACTGAAAGGTAATACGAGAGGATACCTCCACTCTGCGTGGTCTTTTAGGCATGGGCCCTTGATTTCGAACTGTGACCTTGAAAGGCAATCAGGCTAAGGAGGGGGGACACGGTCGTATCACCTCGAAAGGGGGTTATGCATAGGGAATTCCAGACCCACTAACGTGATGTGTATTGCATCTTTGGCTGAATTGCATGAATCCTACCCTTAATTGCATGAAATCACTCCCCCTACTCCTAATCTTCTTAGCCTTTCGTATGGGTGTGTATCACTTAGGTCTATTGCAATTAGATAGTTAGTACTCTTATGTAGTTTTTTCATACATATACTATGATATTTTCTTCAATTTCGGTACTTAGATATAGTTGAAGAGAATTCATTGGTTAGTACATAGCACAGTCCTCGTGGGATCGATCTGGACTTATCCAGATTATTACTTGGAAACTTAAGGAGAAGTTCCAGAACTACATGAAATTAGAAGAGTCAAACACTGATTCTCCAATCCAACCGGCTGAATATGAAGGCCAATTAATTGGGTGAAGCGAAGATGAATGGGGAGGGAAGAAGGTTTGGCTACCAGCCTATGATGAAAAAGCAGAAATGGGCAAAGTAGATGAGGACAAGCATAAGCCACCTAAAGCCTTTAAGAGGTTTCAAGTTGAAATTCAATCCTATGCTGAATCCGAGGAATCCAATTCAGATCATTCAGATTGGAAAATTTGTAAAGAAGAAGATTGTAACAACTAGAGAGAGAGGTGCTCCCCAAAGATAAAAGATCCTGGAAGCTTTGCCACACCATGCACCATTGGGACCCACACTATCAAGGGCACTCTGTGTGACTTGGGAGCAACTATGAACATAATGCCTTTTAGCATATTCAAGGAGCTAGGTCTGAGTGATCCACCCCCACAAAGATGCAGATCATGCTGGCTGATGGATCAATCAACTATCCAAGGGGTATTCTGGAAAATGTGTTGATGCAAGTTAATGGACTGCTCTTTCCAGCTGACTTTCTAGTGATAGATATGGAAGATAACACAAGGATGCCTCTCATCTTAGGTAGACCATTCCTTGCTACAACTCGAGCAATCATCGTTGTAGAGGAAGGGAATATCACCATGAGATCAAGCCAATGGAGAAGAAATCAGCTTCTTTATGCCCTAAGCCAAGAAGAAGAATAGAAATGGAAATGAGAGGGTGAAATACCCTTTAGAAGTTAATGAAGAAGCTTTAAAAAGGAGATCATCATCTAATGAGTTAGATCCCCGCTTAGTTAAAGATGGTTAAAGATGGATGAGTGGTGTAAGGCCACTGGAGTAGTAGAAGTCAGATCAGACCCATACTTAGTTGAGCATAATGAGCTCAAGAAGGAGAGGCTCATGATGCTGAGAAGGCTGGTGGAAGAGGAACTCGGACCCCCTCAAAAATGAATATGAAAGAGCCGTCACCTCCTAAGAGAGTATGTAAACCAGTACAAAATGTCAATGGGAAGAGCTTAAGTACAAAGGGGCAAGTTGTCAGCTATAAGTACAAAGGGGCAAGTTATCAGCTACGATATCCCTTCAAATTCAATTCTGGATCCAGGATAGGTTGGGAGAGAACCTGGAAGGTCTTGCCAAATACTTTAAAAATTGGTCCCTTTTGGGAGATAACCCACATCTCTTTAATTTTGCTCCGTCAACTGCTACCAGTGTTAGTTTTAATTTCTTGACTAAATGATATAATCAACCTTTCCGTTTTGTATTACATTCACAATCTGAGCACCGAATGGAGCAGCAAAGCAATCTCCATCAACGGGCAGACCGTGGAGTCCCTCACCCTCTTTCATCCAGTTTTCAAATTTGAACATTTAGGACAATGTTATATTTTAGTTTGGGGGGGGAGGGAATTGCACGTCTTGAGCTTTAAGTATTAAGTGACTCTATTCTATCTTGCATGGTAAAGTTCTATGTCACTGTGAAATGATGAAATAGCTTGTAACACTTTCTCTTACATTACTAAGAGCTAAGAATTCTCTTTGATGTGCATTGTGTTATAGTTGGTATGAGAGAGTATAGTAAGCCTAAATTTTTTTTTTTTCTCATCAAGCCACAAACTTATCTTGACTTTAACTATCTCATTGATGTTGGGTTTGTGGCTTAACAGGTGGTTATGCACTTAGATTTTACTTTAAGAAGACTAAAACTAGTTTCAAGGTAACTCGTGGCAAAATAGAATAGATAATTGAATGCAAGGAGATGACTTAGATGATCTGTTGACCGTTTGGACCTTTCTCAAGCTACCCTATATAATCTCTTTAGTCAGCTAAAACATTGAGCCTATGAGTAACTAAAATTTTCAAATAAATCCGACTGTCAACTAACCCAATTAGCTTAATAGTATTTCACACACTCCTTTGATTGAAACCCCATTGAAAGTGCTAAACAAAAATCAGATTGGGACTAAGAATCCCCAGGATCTACAAGTGAAATCAAATGGGGAGAATAAAAAAAACAATCTTGCAAAGCAAGACTGATGTAAATATTCAGGCTCACATCCAAGGGAAGACCGAACCATTGTACAGAGTCAGAAATAGGAAATTAGAAATGAGATGAAAATGGCCTAACAATTGGCTAAAGTTGAAGTTTGGGGGAGTACCTTTAGATCAAGAGGGTATCTTAGTTAGTCAATTTGGTTAAGTTTAGCATGATTATTGGATTTAAACCTTGTTGATTGATCCTTTTTACCTGCCCATATCCCTATCCCCATTACAACCTAATGAAGTCACAATGATCTGAGGATCACTTCTCTACACGAAGTGGAGAGCGGTCTTTAAAACTAGCATACGGGATTTTTGTAGTAAAATTCAAAGTGTGAAGAATGTGGATTGATGGAAAGAGCACCTAATGAGAGAGATTTTAGAAATGATTAAGAAGTGGGGAAAGGTAGAAAATGACTCTTAGGCAAGTAAACACTCTTAAAGAAGACTATAAGAGGAATGCACCATCAATTGGGATCTTAATTTTTTCTTTTGTAAAGAAGTGTTTCGTGATCAATCAGAACCAGGTTTTGATACGATTGTATTGCAATTTCACTAACTTTTGGTGTCTATTCTGTAGGAAATTGCTTCGTATTCACCAAACACCATCGGGAAGGATAAAAAGGCAAACTAGACAATGCAGAGGGCAGCACTACATGGGGCCAGATGGGAAGCCATGGCGAGATGTGAAGAGCAGCAATGCATGTGAAGCCACATGGTGCCACGCGAAATAGGAAAGGGAGACGAGGAAAAACGGCTAAGTGTCTGACGCCTCGGCGGCTGGATCAATGCTGGAGTGTTGGGCAAAGCAGAAGTTTCTGGGCACAACACCTCGGCGTCAGGATCCAACGCCGGAGCATTGGTCCTCGCTATAACAGATCCGCAACATTAGAAACCAACGCCGGAGCGCTGGTCCACCTAAAGCGGCATCGCAGCGACAGAATCCAGCACCTGAGCGCAGGCGATGCAGGGGAGCAATGTAACGCGACGCCCTATAATTGTGGGGCCCCACACTCGGCGCCAAGATCTGGTGCCATCTGAAGGGCTCCACACCACGTGGTGCCACGTCACCTAGGGCACCATAAAAAAGAGGAATCTCCTAGACTCCTCTATAAATATGTGCATCTTTATTCTTCCTATCTATCAAGTTTGTAATGTTAATGGATAGGTATTCTTCCCGATTCCAGGTTATGTGTAGCTAAACTTCTTTTGGGGGTCAGTGATGTAATGTGATTTTGGGTTTTGATTCAAGTAATTTCAAATATGTTAGTTATTTAAGTTCAATCTATCTTTAATTTAGTGTTAGTGGCTGTAGGGGAGCATTAACATGAAGAGATTTATGACCTCTTTCATGTTCATCTTATCGTTTCGTTGAGAGTTAAAGGTAATACGAGAGGATACCTCCACTCTGTGAGTGCTCCCCAATCCATTGTTATCGTAGAGAGAAAATGAGGAGTGCACTGGTAGACTACGTGAGCTATCGGACACACAGTCATTTAGCCTGAGTACATTTCATAGCCCCATGTTTAGACCTATGACCTCGAAAGACAATATGGCTAAGGAGGGGGACATGGATGTATCGCCTCGAAAGGGGGTTACACATAGGGAATTCCGGACCCACTAACGTGTTGTGCATTATACAATTAGCTGAATTGCATGAATCCTACCCTTAATTGCACTAATTATCTCCCCCTTACTCCTAATTTGCTTAGCCTCTTGTGTGGGCCTATATCACTTAGGAGTACTTTAATTAGATAGTTAGTACTCTTATGTAGTTTTTACATATAGATACTGTGGCATTCTTTTTATTTTCCTTAATTAGATATAGTTGTAGATAATTCATTGGTTAATACGTTGCATAGTCCTTGTAGAATCAATTTGAACTTATCCAGTATATTACTTGGAACGATGCTTGCACTTGCACATGGGCAGAATTTTATAAGTGTCAATTTAAATGCCGAACCATCCACTTGCACAAGCCAAATTTTATAATATAGTATTAACCCAACCATGGTGGTATCCTTTCGTATTACCTCTCAGTCTCAACAAAATGATAAGATGAACATGTGGAGGTTGTCAATTTCCTCATTCGAATACATCCCCAATGGCAAGTCACAATGAATTAAAGATGGATTGCACTAGATTAACTTTAATAGCTGAAATTACATGAATCCAAACCCAAAATCACATTACATCACTTACACCCAAATGAAACTTAGCTACACAAGATTTGGATTAGAGAAAACTCCCTATCCATTAACATCGAATACATGGTAGACGAGATACACACAAATAAATGAAGAGAAAAGATAGACTAAGGGCAAAAGACTACCTTTTTTGCTCTTGGACTCCTTCCTTGAAGCTCCAAGTGTAGACCAAGGGCAAAAGACTACCTTTTTTGCTCTTGGACTCCTTCTTCCTTGAAGCTCCAAGTGTGTCTCTGCTTCACTCCTAACGCTAGGTCTGCCTCTGAGGCATGGAGGAGCGATGCCTAAAGTGCATTTATATCTTCTATTTATTGGGGAGACCAAAAGACTCCCCTTTTATTTGGTGCCCTAAGTTAACTGGTGCCATGCAGAGTTGGAATCCTTTAATGGCGCTAAGTCTTGGTTCTGAGTGCGGCACCATACGATTCCGTGGCGTCACTCTTTGAGCTCCTTCTGGCTGCCAGTGATCCTGCGCTAGGTTTGATCGCTGAGGCATTGCACATGTGAGGACGACCAGTCCTGTGCTGAGATCGGACTCTAAGGCGCTGGATGAGCGAGGATGAGCACTCCGCAACTAGATCCGGTCACTGAGGCGCTGCACCCAGAAAAATTCTGTTGCTTCCAGCACCCCTGCGCTGAGTTGAGCGCTGAGGCACTCGACACTTATCCATTTTTCAATGCTCGCAGTCCTTGTTCATGCGACACTGCAGATTCAATCCTGGCGCCATGTGGCGTCACATACATTGTGCTTCTCTATTTAGCGCCATGGCTTCAAATCTAACGCCATGTGGTACCGGCTTTTGTATTGCTCTAAAATGGGGTGTTTTAGGCCCAAAACGAACAAGTTGACTCTTTGTCTTTCCAATTAATGTTTTTATGAATATGGTGTATAAATCTACAACAACAGAGACAACAACACCCAAGGTTAGTGAAATTGCAACACAATTGTATCAAAAGATAGCCTACAATGCAGCATAATTTCCACTAATCAAATACCCCCAAACTTCAATGTTTGCTAGTCCTCTTGCAAAGGCATTAATACAGAGAGCCAAACATTCGATCTTGCTTATCACAATGTAGTCAGTAGATCATGCAACATTTATTTAAAAGAAATAAGATTCCAATTAATGGTGCATTCCTCCTATAGTCTTCTTTAAGAGTGTTTGCTTGCCTAAGAGAAACTCTCTATCTTGCCCCACTACTAAATTGTTACTATGATGTTTCTCATTAGGTGCTCTTTCCATCAATACTCATTCTATGAGCTTTGAATTTTATTGCTAAAATCCCATAGCCTAGTTCAAAAAAGAAGAAAGTCTAAAATACAAATAAGCTAAATGGGTGAGTTGAGAAATTGGTTTTCTTGTAAAACTTGGTTTAGTATAGGCTCAAAGTTTGGGTAAACTAGGAAGTTTACATCGGATAGCTTAAGAAAGGCTCAAACCGTCAAAATATCACCGAAGTCATTTCCTTAGAATCAACTCTCTATTCTTTTTTTCCTTGAGTTTCTTTTGAAACTAGTTCTAGCATCTTAGAGTAAAATCGAAGTGCATAACCACCAATCAAGCAAAAAACCCAGCATTAATGAGATAGTTATAACCATAACTTGTAAGTGGCTTGGTAGAAAAAACAATTCTAAGGCTTACTAGACCCCCTCATACCAAATATAAAACAAAGCTTATCAAAGAGAATGCTTAATTTTCATAATGTAAAAGAAAGTATTACAAAATATTTCATCATTTCACATTGATAGATAACTTGATCATGCAAGATAGAATAAGATCACTAAAGGCTGATCATGTTATTCCCTACCAGCAAACTTATATGAAATTTTTTCCTCAATGTTTAAATTTGAAAATTTAAAATGGAGAGGGGGTGAGATACTCCCTGGGTGAGATCCTCAATGTTTCCTCAAAGTTCATTAAAGCATTTATTGAAAAGATAAAATCTAACTAAGAAGATTATGACAAAATAAATTTTGAGAGAGAAATTCTGCAAATCATAATCATAAAGGAGAAAGCTTTTGATGTTCATTAAATACCCAAGGAGAGTACATCAAACAAGTTCATTTCAATACAAGAGAATAAATTTGAGTTACAAAATGCTAATAACTTGTTTTACCTTAGAATAGTTCAAAGTACACCTAATTATCCTAAGGGACAAAAATGACGACTCTCCCTCAAGCTTTTATCTACGCACTCTCGGTTTCCTCCATGGGCGCCTCTTCTTCAAAAGGGTCACTTGCCCAGCTCGCCCATTGGAAAAGGCAAGATTTCCATTTGAGGCACCCCTTGGACGTGGGCTATTTTGTTTACTATTGAGCCTACTCTGTTAAACATTTTCCTCGTGTATTCTCCATGCTGATCCTGCCATTTAATTATTTGATCAAGTTTTTCTTCTATCTTGGAAGTGGCTGGTGGTCTGGCCTTGTCGTTGCTTTTCGGTTTGCGGCAAATTTTGTGCATTAACCCTTCACCAATAGTGTTTCACTGCTGCCCTTGTTCACAATTCTGTGATCAGTGTAGGTTACAGAAACTAAGCCTCAATTATGGTGCTGCCTCAAATATTTTTCAATTTCTCTTCCCATGTCAATCCTTGTTCCTTTCATGAACGCATAAACCATGTATGCCCTTGCTTTTGTGACTTCTGAGTAAGGCATGGTTGGATTGAGTTTCGTATAAATGAAGTATAACCACAACCTTGCCTCCCTGCTCAAATCCTTTTTTAGGAATGACTTGTACTCATTCTCCACCATTTTCCACGTTGTTCCTCTGGGGCACAGGAAATTGGATACCTCTTTTGGTCCCATGGTGTTCCCCACTGTAGATAATTATTAATTTTCGATGGTGGGGAGTATGAAAACTCTATTGTTTTCTTCCCTTTCAAAATTGAGTTGCTTACCTCGGACAATAACCACACTGTCTGGATATTGACTGAGATTTACATAAAATTCTCTCCCTGAATGTAACCACCAGGGTGTTGACTGCAAAATATTTCCCACTTTCTCATAATAATTTTCCTACCATGCAGGATTTCTATTCCTCTTTCTGGTAAGAGAGTTTTTTTCTTGATGTCTCTGATGTATTTCTCAAATGACTCTTCACTGACAAACATTCCTGGATCATATGGCCTTTTCTTGTTCTAGCTATTGCTCTTGAAAACCATTTTCTTTCCCTTCATCATCTTAACTATTTTCGAGCTCTAACATAGCAAAATGGAGAAGAAGAAAGGCACTCATCTTTTATACTTGCTTCAAGAGCTCGAATAGTGATGCAAAGAACTCGAAATGGAATGTGATCCTTTTCCAAAGAGCTTCCAAAATGAGAAACTTTTATGAGAAAGATGGAATGTGATGCAAAGAACTCGAAATGGCATTTTGACGGAAAAATTGCCAAATTTTTCCGCTTTGATTTTACTCTAAATGAAGTTTTCTTGAGTTTAGGAGGTTAGGGTTTCACCTTCTTTCGTTCGGTGCCTTTGGTTCGATTTGACGCTTATGGCTTCAAGTGGGCTGTGGGTCTTATACTTTTCGCTTAAGTCCACCGACGCCAAGTGGTGTCGAGCCCCTTTCTTGTGGCGCCAAGTCACTTATAATTCTCTTCCGAAAAGTGGCACCATTGGGCTTCACTAAACCCACTCGCCGCATTGCAATGACTCTGTATGGTGCCAGAGACCTTCTCGGGGCATCATGCTGATTCTGTGTGGCTGCCAGAGACCTTGCTCAGGTATACTCCTTGTTCTTTCTGTGTTCAATTGGTAGCTGTTGGCAGCCATATTTTTCAACAGGTCATACGTCTCATCAATAGATTTGTTCGTAAGTGCCCCTCCTGTGGCTGCATCAATGATGGTTCTTGACTGGTTTTGCAGACCGTTTAAGAAGGTGTGCACTCGTGACCATTTTCGTATTGAATGGTGAGGGCACTTCCTTAGAAACTCTTTAAATCGATCTAATGCCTCATACAAAGATTCCTGATCCATTTGAGTAAAAAGATTGATATCATTCATCAACTTTGTTGTTTTTGATGGAGGGAAGTACTTAGCCAAAAATTTCTGCTCAAGGTTAATCCACGTAGTAAAGGAACCTGAATGCAATGAGTTTAACCAGTTCTTTGCCTTGTCCTTTGGCATGAATGGGAATAAACTCAATCTTATCGCATCTTCTGATGCACCATTGTGCTTAAAAGTATCACAAATCTCTAGGAAATCTGCTAGATGCAAATTCTGATCATCATTTGGCAATCTGCTAAACTGAATTGAAGCTTGGATCATTTGGATAATTGTCGACTTGAACTCAAATTTGTTAGCTAAAATTGAAGGTCTTCTAATGCTTGAGTGTGTACCTCTAGCTTGAGGCATAGAAACTTTTCTCAAACTTCTTGGCTCTTCTTCAGCCATATCTTGCTCTCTCCTTGATATCCTTTGAAGCCTAAGATTGGCCCTTGCTGTCCTTTCAATTTCAGGATCAATGGGAAGCAATGCTAGACCTCTATCTTCTTGGATACACAAGAAAGAGCAAGTATAACAATTTGGCTCAACAAACACACTTGACAAACAAATAAAAACTTTAACTACAAACACACAACAAATATAGAATTCACATAGAAGCATATTACACTAACAAATAGAGCTAACGACACTAACATGCAAACTACCTAATTTAAGCTACACTAACCGTGCAACTATGTTAGTAAGATAACACTACATACTCTAAGATAGATTACAACTATAGAGCCCAAAGCTAATAGCAATAACTAGTTCGGAGAAACGACACCAAAAACATGGTTGGGTGCAAATGACACTGTAAATATTCTCCCCGTGCGCAAGTGCACGTGTCGTCCCAAGTAATATACTAGACAAGTCTAGATCGATCCCATGAGGACTATTGCTACTTACTAGCAACTTAATTCTCTACAATTATATCTAACTTCCGCAATCAACGAGAATTGTCACAAGTATCTAATATAAACACTACAAAAAGATACTATCTTTTTAACAACAGTAATTCCAAAAGTGATACACGCTCACACGCTTGAGGCTAAGCAGATTAGGAGTTGGAAAAGTGATTCATGTAATTAAGGGTAGGATTCATGCAATTTAAGCTAAGTGTAGAACCTACGACTCATTAGGGGGTTTGGAATCCCCTACGCGTAACCCTCTCTCGAGGCGATAGGACCGTGCCCCGTACCTTAGCCTGATTTGTCTCTCGAGCTCACAGGTCTTAATCAAGGCCCCACGTAGCTCATCCTAAATGACCACGCGTGTCCGGATGCTTCTCCCGAAGTCCACCGCAGCCTTCACCTGCCACTGATTGAACACAATCGATTTGGGGATCACACGCAGAGTGGTGGTATCATTTCGTATTACCTCTAAGTCTCAACGAAATGATAATATTCACATGTGGAGGTCATCAATCTCCTCATGTGAATAGCTCCCCAACAGCCACTCACACTAAATTATAGATGGATTGCACTAGATTAACTTAAATAGCTGAAATTACATGAATACAAACTCAAAATCACATTGCATCACTTACCCTAATTGAAACTTAGCTACACATAGTTTGGATTAGGGACAAATTCCTATCCATTAACATTGAATACATGGTAGACGAGATGCACACAAATAAATAAAGAGAAACGATAGACCAAGGGTAAAACACTTCCCTTTTTTTCTCTAGACTCCTCTTTCTTCCTCGAAGCTCCAAGTGTATCTCTGCTTCACTCCTAATTCTAGCTCTACCTCTGAGGAGTGAAGGTGTGATGCCCAAAGTGTGTTTATAAGGTCTATTTATAGGGGACTCTGAAACATTCCAATTTTTTAGTGCCCTAAGTGATCCATCACCACGCGGCATTGGACTCCTCCAATGGCACCAAGTCTTGACGCCGAGGGTGGCCCCATACGATTCCGTTCATTTCACTTTGCATTCCTTTGTGCTGCCAGCGTTCCTGCAGTAGGTTCGATCACCAAGGCACTGTACATGTGAGGACTAGAGCCCCTGCGCTGAGATCGGGTGTGGAGCCACTGGAAGAGAAAGGATGAGCGCTCCGCCGCTGGATCTGGTCACCCACGCGTTGCACCCAGAAAAGTTCTGTTTCTTCCAGCTCCCCTGCATTGAGGCACTCGACACTTAGCCATATTTCCATGCTCGCAGTCCTTGTTCATGCGACGCCGCAGCTTCAATCCTGGCATCACGCACATTGTTCTTCTTTGCTTAGCGCCATGGCTTCCAATATGACACCATGTGCCGCCTTCTTCTGTATTGCTCCAAGATGTGGTGTTTTTAGGCCCAAAAAGTTCAAGTAGACTCTTTCTCTTTCCAATTGGAGTTTTTAGGAATATGGAGCAAAAACCTACAACAACAACACCAAACATTATTGATATTACAACACAATTATAACAAAAGATAGCCTAAAAACGTAGCATAATTTTCTCTCGACAAGAGGAGGATACTCCGATGTGTTTGCTTAGAAGCAGAGGGAGAAGAGACATCAACGGCTTTAAAATGAAGGAGAGATCATGATGTTTTTGGATCTAACATTGATGAAGCTATTTCTCTTCTTCACTTTTACCATATGTATCTGTTTGTTTGTTTACCGAGACATGGATCTGAAGTTTTGTATTGTGGGATTTATCCCTTTTTATATCAAACCTATTTCTCTTCTTCACTTGTGGGATTTATCCTTCACTTGTTTGTTTACCATATGTTCCGGTTTTCTCTTTGCCGAAGAGGCTTTTGACGTGGATACCACTTAAGGCATCCATTGTACGAGGATGTATGCACAACCATTGTAAGCATTGCATTACTCTAATCCATAAGGTGTTTCCACCCGGGGCTATTGAAATTCTAGATCATACTAATAGACACATTTTTAAAGTAAAGGACAGTGCCTGAAGCATTATTGTGGTGGTGAGGTTTGCCCCCAAAGGAATTACTCAAATTAAAAGATTAAACAAGGTAAAGGGAAAAGTCCTACCAATGACTTTAACAGTAGCCTTTATTTGGAGGTAACCAACACAAACCTAAAGTTAAAAAAATAAAAATAAAATAAATAAACTTACTCATTTCCTCCATATTTTAACTCCAAAATTTTCCCAAATCTCCTTAGCTGATTTGAAATCTACAAACAGGCCAAAATATTTGTTTGACATGTGATAATGTCTTAGTCAAATTAGTCCCCTTACAATTTTATTGTCCTTTTCAACTTTGGGCTTTGCCTCTAAATCTGATGTATTTGTCCGAACTGAAGGAGGCGTAAATTTAGGAATAGCTGGGGTATCAGTAGACGTTCCAATCACGTTTGTCTCATGAGGAGACTCTTTAAACATCACATAGTCTACTTCAAGTTGTTAAACAAATCTCAGAAATTTTTTGGACCACCTTTTATAATTTGTCCCATCAAAAGGATTTAATTTAGATAGGTCTAACAACGGCCTGTTAAGATCAGTAACATGCATTGCATTATTCATTTCTAAAAATAGAGGCCTTTAAAATTTTGCACCAACTAGGTAAGAAAGCACCTAATTAGATGATGAATCAATCAGAAATATATATATAACACAATAAAAGTTGGACTTTCTAAAACTAGACTAACTTGTTACTCATTCGAAAACAATCTTGCAGGAAATTTCTTAGTGCAACAAGCATAAACTTCAATAATATTTCAGATGAATAACAAGGAATTATAAACAGTGTTGTAAAGCCAAATTTGAAAAATCAGTATATAATTATATGCAGCACTTAAATGTAATTTGAAAAATCAGTCCTACTCCTAGAAATACGGATTTCAGTCTTTATGCTGCACCTAAACAAATCTGAATTTCTTACTATGATTAAGAAATAAATTTTTAAAAGCTCATGCTCCTAAACAGTATGATAAAGTCTTTAAATTGTTGGAACTGTAGAAGCATGAACATTAGAATATATGCATAACTATTATTGATCTTATCATGTATGAATAACAGATCATAGACAATCAGACTCAACTGAATGAGATCATAGGGAATTAACAACAGCTCTACCACATTCAAATTATTCTAGTAACTCAAATCTGGTCCTCTCAATTAACTTACATAAACAAATGTATATGCAATCCAGATTACAACAATAATGTAAAAACAGAAGTACAATGGCAAATCTAATTATAGCAGTATAATTACGTAAATATAATTAGAGCAACAGGCTATAACAAATTCAATTAATGAAGAAAATCACTATTCAATGAAGCATAAATAAAATAGTAAATACAGCATCATGCTAAACAACTATTTCTGAATTTAAATAATAAACATATAATAATATGAAAAAAAACTTTAATGCATTAGAATAAAAACAATTCTAATTACAATCACTAACAATTAATCAATGCACAGAATATAGATGAACTTTATAATTCAGAGAACCTAATGAAGTTAATCTAGAACTAGATAAAACGTATCAGTTTTGAAGATTGAACGAAGCTACGGCTCGGAGAACCCACTGCCTTGAACACTTAATCGATGATCAAGGATGCACAGCTGAAACTCCCACAGTCCACCAAGGTGACACACCTCTTCTCTGGTGAGGTGCACTCGTTGCCAGAAAAGTGGAGTCGCAGGAGATGGTCCAGAACAGAGTTTTTAGGAATTCACACAGAGGATAAAATCAGAACGAGAGATTAGAAACAGAGAGGGATTGAAAAATGAAGGGATTTTAGGGTTCAGAGAGAGATAGAGAGAGTGGTTTTTGTACCTTTGGGTTCTTGGGAGAACCCTATTTATCCCTTCTCCCTAGAGCTTCAACAGTCGTCAAAGCATTAACGGTAGGGAAAAATAAACCTCTTACCGAAGAATCGCCTCGCCGAAGCCATCGAGTGAAGAATCATTGCCCAACGGGCTCTTCTCCCCCCTCTCTCCCTCTTGGCCACAACTGAAATATTTTTCCCTAAATCGGTTGGGACACCGGAGGAGAATGAGCCGTGCCCGAAAGACACGATCGGATACTATAACTGGATCCGGACCCAAACCCGGGCCCGACTCATGGGAAAACGCACACGCACACATGCGCTTGTGCGTGTCATTTTGCCAACAATCCCCCACAAAATGACACACAAAAATGATTCTATTCTGGGCACAACAAGAGCCGAATAATTAAGTATCAATATTTTTCGATTTGAATTGATACGTAGTGAAATGAGACAATAAAAGGGTATCCACCATTTTCTTCTTAATGACAGGGCTTAAGGCCCATCCCCCTCGCATATCCAGAACTAATTTCCTTGTTAAACCCTTAGTGAAAGGGTCAGCTAAATTTCTTTCAGATTTTACATAATCCAAAGAAATCATACTATTTTTCAGAAGTTATTTAACTGCACTGTGTCTAATGCGATGTCTCCTCTTGCCATTATACATACAATTCTTAGCAACTCCGATTGCTGCTTGAGAATCACAGTGTAGGGAGACTGAAACACTCGATCTCCCCCCAAAGTGGAACATCTGCCAGTAGGTTTCTCAACCATTCTACCTCTTGACCTACTAACTCAAGTGCAATAAACTCTAACCATAGTCGAGCGAGAATGTAAGTCTTCATTCAAATTTTTAAGAAATCGCTCTTCCACCTAAGGTAAAAACATTGCCACTCGTGGAACTCACTTCATCATTGTTAGACACCATGTTGGCATCACAATAGCCTTTTAAAACAACTGGAAACTTACCAAAGTTCAGTCTCTAATCCATAGTACCTTTCAAATATTTCATAGCCCAATGTTCGTTACTAGGGTTATGCGTGTAGCGACTCAGACTACTAACTACACGGGTTATGTCCGAGCGAGGTAGTTCATAAAGAACATCACACTTCCTATGATTTTAGCGTACTCAGTTTGAGACACACTCTTGTCTTCATTCAACTTAAGGTTGACTATTGGATCATAAGGAGTTTTCATAGGCAAAAAATCATAGCAGTTAAATTTCTTCAACATCCTTTCAACATAATGAAACTGGCTCATTGAGAAACTTTGCTCGGTTTTTGTTAAATTAATACCAAGAATTACATCAACTTCTCCCATGCAATGTTTTAAAAACCGAACTCGCGATCGAATTGGTGGAGCTTTCAATTCTGGTTCAACCGGTATGAGTTGTATCTCATTAAAAAATTCATAATAAGACTTTTACATACAACAAACAAGTTCAAAAATACAAAAAACTATTAAAAAGGCTTAAAAGGTCACAAAATTGGTTCAACCGATCCGGTCCGATTCATGGTTTAGTGGTTGAACTACTAAAACCGGCCAGTCAACCAATTTTTCACCATTTTTGGGTTTTTGAGCAAACCGAACCGTTAAAATCCTCGGTTCCGATTGAACCCGATCGAGCCGGCCGGGTCGGTTCGGTTTTTAAAACACTACTCCCATGTTTTATATCAAATTGGGATGACAAAAATGTCTTGGTCTCAATCACCGTTATCTAACTTTTACCTTCGCACAAATGTAACAATTAACAGTGCCTACATATCATATGCAATTCTGAAAGGATGCCCAGTGAATGTAGGGAGGATTATTTATAAAGAGCTGAAAGCCATCCATTATCATGAACACTATGCATTGTCCTCCCTTCATTAATAAGTGGATTATGCTTAGCATCTGGGGTTGACGTGAAACCAGGAGAGAAAAGAAAATCTCCGAAAACACATATTACAAGTGAATTGTTCAGAAAGTTGCAACATCAGCAATATGAAGATGAGTTTCCAGCACTTGATAACAGAGTTTTGGGATCTAGAGCCAAGTATTTGCAAGATGAAGTCAACCGCCAGGAACATTTGAAATGCAGATATGAAGAGAAGCATCAAAGGTATATCAGCTACATTGAAAATGTTCAAAGGTGGTGTGATGAATACCATACTCTGGTAATATATGGTTTTCCTACTTATACTTATATTTTCCCAGCAATGCACGATGCTTCAAGTGAAGATAATGATATGGAGGATGAATCTAAGGACTGAAGAATTCGATTCAGAAATGTAAATGGACAACGCTTGAATCTAGAGCATTTAAGCCTGAAATGTAAATAGGGAGCTACAATGTCTTCAATGTAAATAAATTGATATAATCTGCTCAGTCAAGCAAGATATTCTTATGGTAGATGGTTGTGCTCTTTTTTATGTGTGGTTTCAAAACTCTTTTTCATTCATCTCATGTGTTCGGTACTAAACTATTTTGATTTTGTGGTAAAAGTCAGCACATGGGCTTAAGTAGCACGCCATATGGCGTCAAATATATCCCATCTGATGCTTATACCCAACGCCATGGAAATTTTTGCCATGCCAAATGGCTCAAACAAATTTTGAACACCTGTTTGGAAGTTCATGTTCAAATAGGGCATCACATCATTTTGTACAGTTTTGTGTGGCACCCTAACAGTTGTGAAACAGTGTGCTTAAGCTGGCACCACAGCCTACTTAGTCACACTAAGTGGCACCAATAAAATTCTTTTTCAACTTTCTTTGTAGGATAGTAATAATCTTGGCTTATGCACACTACAATGCTTTCTTACATCTGTGTTTTGTGTTAGGCATATCTAGCTTTATGGAATCACCTGATACATCTATGTTTTTATCAATACATCTATACATGCATTTCATAATCTCAATCGGCATTATCAAGGAGTTATCTCACCCATCTCATTTCAATTGCCTCTTCATTGAGGACAATGTAGATAAGTGTGGGGTGTAGCTTTGCATTTTCCATGATTCCGTGATTTCTGTTGCATGCATATCCTCTATTGATGCATCATTTCAAATATATTGTTTAATGAAATGAAGCATGTTATTTGAAGTGAAGGGATAATAGAAGTGCATAAAAATGATGTAAATTTTAAAAAACAAATTGGTTACTAGCCATACAGTATTAGAGCTAAATGAAGGGAAAATCAAATTTAAACCGAAAGAAACCACTAATGAGTTAGCTTTTTTGTGGATTCACTCGTTATTGTCAGGAATGTGGTATGAATGGTGGTGCACTTGAGTTTATTACTCTAGGATTCTAGACTGATTCTTTATGAAACTCAAGGCAAAATAGAGGAGAGAAACCACCAAGGAAATAACACAAGCGATTTTTGTACAAATTGTGCCTATCTAGCCACACATGTGCATACCGTAGTTAACCAATTTCTGAGCCTACATATACCTGTCAATTTATTTTAAAACCACACAATGTTTTTAGCCAAGGAGTCTATTTCATTCTAACTTGTTCCTTTATTTACCGATCTTTTGCAATTACAAGAAGTCCTATTGCAAAGGAATAGGTGGATGAAAAGAATAAAGAAGAAAAAGGGGAAAAGAATCAAAAGAAAAAACAGAATATCAAGGAAGTGGCAAAACAAAAATCTGCAAGTGAACAAAAACTAGCTCAAAACAGAAAATCAACTAGATTTCTAAAGCAAAAGACAAGCCAAAGGGTTGAAAAGGTGGTGCTGTATCAAACTGGAGATAGGTTCAAGTGTGGGGGAGTCCTAGAAAGAGCCTGAATTCCGAGGAGGAAAAATCAGACTTTTGCAAAAGAGCTGAGCCTCAATTTTATCTTGATCTCCTGTCTAAGTCCCTTGCCCCATTAAAACCTAGCAAAGACTTGAGTACCCAAGGGGTGATCTTCACGATTAGTGGAGAGTAGAGTTGAGAGTCAGCTTATGGAACCCTGGATTAAAACTCTCAAGTGCATGGTAATGGACCGATGGATGAACAATAACTGTGGGAACCATAACCTGGCTAATAAATGAGTGGCAATGGAAGTTAGAGAGGAGAATTCCCCAACGGAAGGTGTAAATTTTAATGGCTAGGCAACTTGAATTTATTGTTTAACCTCATGTTGTGCACAGAATTTGATCACCGACATATAGCATGAATCATACTTGCATATGAACAAAGGCTCTTGCTTGAGGACAAGCAAGGATTTAATTTTGGGGCATTTTGATTAGTCAAAATTATGTTTGTTTTTACCTATGTATTGTCAAGGCTTTTCGACTGATTTTGGTCAATTTAAGCCTATTTTACTTTTTTTTATGCAGCATATTCACCAAACGTGTCTGGAAAGAAAAGATGGAGAAAATCAGGCTAAAAAGAAAGAAAGTTAAGCGAATTTCGCTAAGTTCCCACCAAAACAGTAGAGTTGGTGCCACACGACCTCACAGAGAGGAGCCATGGCGTCATATTCAATGTTTTGATAGGCAACAGAGGAGTCCCATGCCACAACACTTCTGACCTTTGCCACACAACGATAGACAAAGAGCAGAAGAGTCAAAATTTGTGAAAGGAGCCAGAACAGGAGCATTGATCCTATGGCGTGAGTAGGTGAAGATTGAGGCTCCTGCCTCAATCACAGGCCTTTGCCTCAACACTTTGAAGCCGCATCATCAAACTGACGCCCTTACCTCATTAACTCAGTGTTGTCTCAAACATGCCACATAAACAGGATATTTTGCAGTAGCACCACAGCTCAAGAGTCTGGCACCCCTGGAGCCGCGCTCCAAAAGGGTGAAATTGACAATTATCACTCACTGCTATCTATAAATAGCGATGAAGGGAAACTTAGAAGAAGAAGTTTGGAGAGTCCAGAAAGAGTACAGACAGAGAAGTATTCTGGAGTTGTGTGAGGAGTCTTGAAGAGTTCTCGGTTTGGAAGAGAATCTGGAGCTTGGAGTCCTAACTCGGAAGGGGGAAAAGGGAAATCAGTCAGGGAAGCGAAGGAGAGATCACACAGACGTTGGATCAAACCTTGGGAAAGTTATCCCCCTCACTGTTCTCAAATTTCATTTATTTGTTATTGTGTTTGTGTTAGACATGGATCTATTAATTGTAATGAAGGATTCATCCCTATTTATCTCGATGTCTAACTAAACCCCCATTAGGGGGTGTGAATCTATTATGTATGTGCATCTTTAGCTCAGTTATGTTACTATTTGAGCATAAGTACTTCATTGCTGCGTAGCTAGTGTTGGACGTCAAGGGCGCCCAGGTGCTTGATCATCATCTGAATGTCTTTAAGGAACTCCACTCGATCTTGACAGCTTAGAGTGGAGTAGACAGACATTAGCAAATGTAAAGTTTTTGATGTAGCAAAAGAGCAGATGTGGTCTTGTGAGTTGTGGGGCCCAGTAGAGTTTATTTTGCCTTTTTACCTTTTATTATCTGTTTGTTCCTTTTAGGGTTGAACAACAAAGAACAAAGACAGTTTTTTGAAGCTTAATCAAATTTCAGAGAGCAGGTCTATGTTCTTGGTCTTCTAGATTTCGTGTGAATCTGTCCACTCGTTGTTACTTCCGTCAGTTTCCCTTGTCCTAGTGGTGGGAAAGGAGGATGAGTGAGTCTACCGAATGCGAGTAGCTACCTTACGTGGTCTGTAGTGTTGAGTGCAAGGGGTCGGACATCCTAAGTCCCAAGACATTGTATGACACCTGAGATAAGAAACAACACACAAATGTAACACGAGTGACAATCGGTTACACTTACGTTTTCCTTAGGATCCACTGATGAGTGGAACATGCTTGATCGGTAACCGAATTAAAGATGCATTACATGTAGAGCACACCCCTCTAGCCTTCCAGCCTTAATGTTAAAGTTTTTGCTCTCTATCCTCCAAGTTACTCACCAAATATTCCAAGAGGAATTGACAACTCTCTCACAGATTATTTTATTTCTAGATATAGTGACTTCAGGTGTATTTGAGTGGTTCAGTCATTCCACTTGGAATCGACCCGGACTTTCCAGAATTTATTACTTGACGATGCGTGCACTTGCGCAGCTGGGGGCAATTGTGATTAATTGTTTGATGTATTTTGTTATGTTGCTCTTGCAGTGAGACTTTGTGCTTAATGCTTACATGCCTTGCCCAATCAAGTTTTTGGTGCCTTTGTCAGGGAATTTGAGTGATATTGATATCAGCCTTAACCCTTGTAGTCTAAACATATCTAGGAGTAGTAACCCTTGTAGTCTAGACATATCTAGGAGTAGTTTTAGTTGTAGAGTTTTTTATTGTTTGATTGCTTGTTTGCTAACTTAATTCATTAGGCTAACTTTGTTCCTTGTAGTTTGGCTCATAATTAAGCTACTTGAGTTTATGTCCAAAAGATTAAGAACTGTAGGCAATTAGATTTATCTTAAGTAGGTAATAGTAACCCGTAGCTTGTTGGAGCTACTAAAAAAACATAAGTATATAAGTATATTATATAACTATGTATTTCATTTGTTATTTAATAAGTATATAATATTAAAATTATAAATATATTCTAATTTTTTATGAATCTGAGATTAAACTAATATATGTTTTAATAAATATTTCTATAGTATAGTTTAGTAATTTAATTTAATTTAATGTACCTAATTGGTTTTTATATTTATTTTTTTCCGTCTATGTACATCGAAATTTTTTACTTTTTGTATCAATTTAATTTAATTTAAAATTGTATGTTTAATAAAAATAACTATCTATAGAATGATTTATCTTCCTTCTAAACTACTGAAAAATACTAGAAAAAAATTTAAATAAAATAAAATAAATGTATTATAAATCAAATTAATCATAATGTATATTAAATAAGTACTAACAACTTTATATTTTTTAATAATAAAGAAAATTAATGTAATAAATCTATATTACACGATATTGGTAAGCATGTTCAGCATCTTTTTATTTTTTATGTTTTGAAATTTTTTTATCTATTATCTCATGTTTATACATTTTTTCCTAGTGTCTCTTAGTGTTTCCTAGTGTTTCCTATTGTTTTCTAGTGTATCTAGCTGGATACGCTTTTGTTTCCATAGAGACCTAATTTATATTTCTTTGATACTTCAAACCTTGCTCTCGTCAAGGCTTTCCATAGAGACTATTACTGGACAATTCTACAAGTCTACATTGGAGAGTATAACTGGACTAACCAGTTGGATTTGGGGTCTCAATGAAAGAGTTCGCCGCAAGATTACGGGGATTTGTTTACTTTCGTACGATTTTACCCTCATCAATGATCATTTTAACGAAAGGACCTTTGACTCGGGGGAGCCTTCGCTCTTCTCGCTGCAATGCGAGCGCGGCTCGGTTCAAAAAACAGGCGAAAACTCGATTAATCTCGCTTCGCGTCCTCGCCCGCTGTGGCCGCTTCTTTTCTCGTGCGTACGTACAAAATCTTTGGAGGGAAAGGGCGGCAACTCGCCATTTTCAGTGGAGCGGCGGGTTTTCCCTCAAATAACGCGGCTGCACCTGCTGCTCACCCTCTTCAGTTCGGAATGTTACCGAGTTCCGCCTTCGGCAATGGCAACCGCCAGCCCGATCAGTCAGAAGTTCGGTTTGTGTTCGGCCAGGGGCAGAGGTTTCGGAGAGGGAGTCGAGGGTCCAGGGAGAATAAAGGCTCTCGAGGGCTAAAGGGTTCTAACTACGTCAAGCCTCCATGCACGGACTTCGATAGGGCTTATTTTCAGTCCTATTCGCATGTTGGAATCCACGAGGAGATGATCAAGGTGAGGAAGACCCTGCCTTTCTCTCTTACTTGTTTTGACCTCGAAATGTTGTGGTATTCATTCATGTAGGTTTTTCTTCGCCACCGTGCATTTATAGCTTTTTATGAGAGGGAATCGGAAAATATAGAGGTAGGAGCGTGATCTCTGAGTCAATGATCGTGCAAAGTTTTGTTTCATCTCATTGTATACATTTTTTGAATTTTGGTTTGTATGTTTCTACTATATACCATCAGAGTATGTCTTGGTACTTCGTTGTCTTAGAGTTTCAAAAGAGAAAGTTGTTTTGCCCATTTCGTAACTTTTCTGCTGCATTTTGGTTATTCCATTAGGTGTCTTAATCGAACCATTCATCTTCTCCAAGTACATTGATGTGAGTTGTTTTGCGGTCTAACTTATATATAGGTCTAGCTTTTCTTGGAGAGATGACTATGAACCCACACAGATCATGTGTAACATCTTTATCTTCTCTGCTCTTATCAGATAAAAAAATGTGGATAAGGAAAGGAAATGATGATATTTGGATAAAATTCTATGGTGTTAAATATCAGCTCTCTATATTCGTCATTTAAACTTGATAAACACATCCGTGTAGCTTTACATAACTTGTTAACACATGTCGCTTTACAAGCTTGCCAAGATGTTAAGATAACCTTGTCAAATATTCTGCTAGTTTATGGATGCTTTGGCAATATCCACTAGTTTCATATTACAGAAGTGATTGCTAAGTTTTTGTGAGATAATTTTTTAAGTTTATTTAAATGGATATTAATCTCTTTATTAAAAAAAAAAACTGAATTCAGGCAATGCACCTGTAACTCATGGTTTTTATGTGGTCTTATTCTTCATTTTAACAGGACTGTTATAATGCATAGGTGCAAAACCTGGTTGTTCAACTATACCCTTTTTTTTCTCAGCTTAAATACAGCTTAGAACATGTTTTCAAGTTTTTACAGGAATGTTATTGTTTCTGGGGTATGATCTTAATGTAAGTTACAAAGCCCGTAACACTTTTTGCTTGCACTTGTTCAGGATCATGTACGGACTGAAACCTATAGATCAGCTATTATGCAGCATCAGACTTATATTGCAGGCAAAGTAATATTCTCTGTCTTATACTGCTTAGTTTTAACAACTCTCTGTTAAAGGTTAACCGCTTAGTGCTAAGCTATGTCTCACAGATTTGTTTCCTCAACTAACACTTTTTCCACCGTACGTCCATTTCAGGTTGTAGTAGATGTTGGCTGTGGAACGGGCATTCTTTCAATATTTTGTGCCCAAGCTGGTGCCAGACGGGTAGGAATCAATGTTGGCACAAGTATAGAATTTTTGTAGAAGCATGTTACCTCTAGATGATTCCATTTTAGTCCTCTTGCTCTAGACTAGTTTTGGATATATGTATGCAGGAAGCGGACTTTCAATGTTGTCTGATCATCTAAACCATCTCTTACAATATGAACAAAGATCTTCTGTCTTTTCAAAGCACCTTGTTAGTGGAGTAGCTTCATCTTATAGTCAATTGGGAAACATACTTTTGATAGTTAGCATAACCATGAATCAGAAATCATTAAGTAAATCAGATTCTTTTTAGAATAAATGGAAGGATGAAAGCATAAAGTGGATCATATCTTTCAAAGTCGTTACCTATAATTGTTTCCATAATTTGAAACTCTTCGACCATGTGCTTTTCCAGGTGTACGCAATAGATGCAAGTGACATCGCTGTGCAGGTACGTTCTTGTTGTATAGCATTATTGAGTTCTTTTGTGCTGCTTTTGCTAAACTAACCTTGACTAAGGGGTGGAGCCATTTTCCTTCTTCGCCCTTTATATAAGATCCAGTGATCAGAGAGTTTTGCAAAGCCTCTGAGATCTTGTACAGCTGACTGCTTGTTGCAGTCTATTTTCACTTTATTTGGCTAGTTTTTAATTTCTTTCACTATGATTATATAGTAAGGGAAACCTAACATACTCGTTACATGGGCTGTAATATTTGAAATTTTCTTCAGGCAAAAGAAGTTGTTAAAGCAAATAATTTGGATGACACAGTCATTGTTTTGCTCGGTCGAGTTGAGGTATGTTTCTGTAAATCATGGTCTTTGATCTATTTTTGTTGTTTCATGCAAATGTCCTGTTTAGTAGAGTATTAAACAAAAAGGGCAAAACCAGATTAATGGAAACCAAATATGTTGCTAAGAGAATAAAGTTAATTATTTATTTTTGAAAATGGGGATGATTTTAATAATAATTATAAGTACATCATGGTGTACAATTAAATGTTGAATGACTAAACAAGGAGAAATTAGTGATTATTTTCGTTTCTTTTCATCCTATAAAAGAGTAGGTCTATGTAGACCTAGTTTCTCTTCTTGGCCATCTCGGTACTTTGAGAAAGATTAAGGTTGCTATTACCACATTAAATGTTGAACATGTACAAATTGGACTTCAGGATGTAGACATTGATGAGGAGGTTGATATTATCATCTCAGAATGGATGGGTTATATGCTTCTCTATGAGGTGGGTTTTGTTTTGTTTTGTTTTCTTTGTTCGTTTTTATCTGAAATAGAATGTCTGGTTCCATTTTTTGTGCAATAATAATGACCCTATTAAAATTATCTGATTTTTTTTTTTTTATTCCAGAGTATGCTATCAAGTGTAATTATTGCAAGGGATCGTTGGCTCAAGCCTGGAGGTCTTATTCTTCCTTCTCATGCATCGGTAAATAAACCCCCTCATTTATGCAACAACAAAGCATTTGAGAAATGTTAAAACTTCAAAACGTTATATAGAAATATCCAACGCAGATGATGTTCAGATTGCTGGATTTTCTTTTGCAATTGATTGATGAAAAATAAAATAAAATTCTAAAGCTGCCGTTATTTTGTGGCAGTTATATATGGCACCTGTTACACATCCTGAAAGATACAGCGAGAGCATTGATTTTTGGCGTAATGTTTATGGAATCGACAGTGAGTACTGCAAGAATAGCTTTGATTTTTTATATTTTTTTAAGAATTGTTTCTTCATTATTTTGTTTAAAGTAGTCTATACATGCTATCCAACTGCAGCCCCACTCCCCTTTCCAAAATAAAAGGGATAATATATTTGTTACTGGTATACTTAGGAGGTTTTCTTATAACTAGTTAAAACTTTACCATTTTGTGGTAATTTCTCCAGGTCTGGGTTGATTGTTTTGAGAGTGAAGAAAGAGGTGCGGAAATAGTGCACATCAGCTTTTATTTGGATGATCATGTGTTTAGCGTGATCTGGAGGCATCCTTTCTGGAACTACCATTTGTGGGGAACAAAACTAATTTCATATAGCGTTAGGATGATAGCAGATGTGTGTTTATTTATATGATGTGATCTGTGTGTGTATTAGTATGGGTAGGTTGTCCGTTAGGTACTATATCTGAGGGTCAGTGTTGGGTAGGGTTTTCCATTCGTTCGCAGAGGCTGTTGAGAAAGGGAGATAATTTGCAAACACATACTGTGAGAGAACATCCATAAGAATCTTATGTAATTCTGGAATTTGAATGCAAAATAATCACTCAATTACCTCAAAAAAGTGTTGGTAGAGAAAATATCACCTTACTAAGGCTGTCCACATGTGCTTCACATCTCATGCCAATATCTGAAGAGTGAAAGAAGTTATGGGGAATAATTTGAAATGCCTAATTTGTGTTATCATCCACTTAGTTAAGCAGAAGACCTAATTTATGTCCTCTTTAAATAATTTGAAATGCCGTGGATTGGTTAAGAGGGGGGACTGGGTTTCTTTTTTTTTCCACTAAAAGAGAAAAATTTTGTTTAAAGCTGAAAATTGGGGTAGGGTTCTAGTGTCACATCTTCTTCAAGTCTTACTAGGGAAACAGAGTGTGTTGTGCATGTATAAGCAACATTCAACGAATTTAAAAAAAAATAAAGAATTATACTTTTTGAAAAAATTGTATGGGGAAACTGATTTTAAGGATTTTCAGTGTCCGCAATGTTACCGCTGGCAAAGCAGTGCGCATTTGAGGAGCCTTCTGTGGAGACAATCCCGGGTGAGAATGTTTTGACATGGCCGTATGTGGTGAGTATTCTTTTTTTCCCTAAAACTAGGGGAATCTTTTTATCTACTATTATTTAATTATATATTCTTAGAGACGAAAAGTGTTTACATGCATCTCTTTACAATGATTAGATATAGTGTTTTGTTCTATATCATCTTACGTCAAGTGGCTGGGAAAATATAGTTTTAATTGTAAAATTTGTGAACAGATAAAGCATGTGGACTGCTACACTGTCACAATTCAGGAGCTTGAATCTATTACAGCAACATATAGATTTACATCATTGTTTACAGGTAAAAGACAAGCTGCAATAAAAACTATCCATTTGATTTATTTCTCAAGCATGTTCTTTATCTTGGAGAGGTTTAGTTGTTGCCATGTCATGTCTCACAATGGGAAAAAAGTGCCTTGGTCAAAACTGAAGCATGCTAGTTAGATCCTCAAAATACAGAACTGAGTAAAATTGTGTAAATATGAAGGAAAAATATCATTCTGTGAGGGCCTTAATGGAATTTTTTTGGAAGAATGTCTGCTAACATGTTACAAGATAATGCAACCGAGAGCAAGGGTGGGATGAGCGGAGCGAGGAGGCGCCAACATCAGATCCCCCGACGGCGATGCTGGAGTTCAAGAAGGAGAAGAACGCAGGAATGAGCATGGAGATGGGAGGAACTCCCCTATAACTGTCACAAGAAGACGGAAATCTCTCTGGGAACCCCTTTGATCCAGTCTTTTCCGTTTTGACGAGTCTGTGATAAACATAGAGGAGTGGATTGATAAAGAAAACGGAAATGCGAAGACGAGCTTAACATTTACAGTCTCGAAAGGGGACAGAAGATTGTTAAGAGTCAAGGGTAGTTTAGTAATTTTACTAAACTTCAGTTAGTTATTATTTGTTTATTGTTAAGTTTACTTGCTCCTCAAGCCATTAATGGCATCATCGTAATTTTGTATTTTCGGATTCTATTAATACATGTTTTAAGGTTGTAGGTCATGAAGACCTTACGACCTCTTTCTCTCTCTCTCTTCCCCTTCTTCCTATCTCTGCACTTTTCTCTCATCTTTTATCTTCCTTCACTAAATCTAACAAAGATCCTTCGCGAGATTCCTGACGACATTGCTGAAGGAATGCGAGGACACCCTCTCAGGCCTGCTGGCCCAAAAGCCCTCTAGGAACGGAGTTAGAGTGATAAAATCAGAAAGTGATACCTTCCTCTTCATTGTATCTTTCGAGCCAAGGGTAACCAGCAAAATCATTCACAAAAGAGCCACAAAGACACTAGCAAGAGTTCACATCCCGGAGAAGGCGCTAAATGGCTTCACATGGAACAATGTGACGGAAGCCATGAAGACTTAATTGGAAGGCGAAAGGAACAAGCCAAGGAGAGCTCACCCCGCCCAACTTGCGAGCATAGCGAGGAAGCTCAGATCAAAGTCCCTGTTGAAGAATGGACAGAGGTGATATGCCCCGGTAAGTTCCTGCAACTATTACATACACACTTCACAGATAAAAATTAAATAGAATTCATGGAAAACTCTATTTCATTGATATGGATAACTACCGAGCTTTTGAGAGGCTCGTTCTCTCCTCAGAGCTAACAGCTCAGTACATCATTCTCTGTTCCCCCTCTTTTCTTTTTCCCCCCATATAGCCTTACACCACACCCCCCTACTCATGCTTCCCACGCCTTCCAGCACTCTAACTAACCTGTCCCCTTCTTTTACCCCTCAATTCCAGAATTACCCCTTTAAACCTTATGTCTTACTTTTACACCCCTTTCTCCTAGAGTAAGTGAGTATGACCGAGGGCTTATCAATACCCCTCGCCCAAACCTTCACCTTGTCCTCAAGGTGAAATTCTGGAAATTGTTGCAGAATTACGTGATAATCTTCCCCAGTAGCTTCAAATTCCGGTAGAGATTTCCACTTCAACAGTACCTCCAAATCTCCCTCTTTCCCCTGAGGCTTGGTCCTCACTTTTAAGAGTGTTTCAAGTTCGACTTGTAATACCAAGTCTGTTGTCAAATGAGTAGGTAAAGTAGGGGATGATACCGTAGGTCCCTTTGCTGCCCGTAGCTGCAAAATGTGAAAGATTGGGTGAATAGTTGCTGTTGATGGGAGTTCCAACCTGTAAGCCACCTTGCCCACCGGTTGCAGTACCCTAAATGGTCCATAATAGCGTGGTGCAAGTTTCTCGAATTTCCTGCGGGCCAAGGACTGCTGCCGATAGGGGCGGAGTTTGAGGTACACCATGTCCCCTAGGTGGAACTCCTCATAGTGTCGTTTGGAGTCTGCATAGCGCTTCATCCTTTGTTGCGCACGGAGAAGATGCATTCGTAACTCATCCAAGACTGCATCCCTATCTTCAAGGAGCTGTTCTACGACGGACACCGTTGCTGTCCCTCTGTTATAACGAATCAAAGGGGGAGGGTCTCTACCATAAAACGCCTTGAAAGGAGTACAATGAGTTGCCGAATGAGTGCTGGTGTTATACCAATACTCTGCCCAAGCCAACCATTGTGACCAGGTCCTTGGTTTTTCAGAAGCAAAGTAGCGTAAATAAGTCTCTAGGCAGCGATTAACCACCTCAGATTGCCCATCGGTTTGAGGGTGATATGCTGTACTACGCTTCAAAGTGGTCCCTTGTAAACGTAGGCGCTCAGACCAGAAGTGGCTCATGAAGACTTTATCTCGATCTGAAATAATAGATTGTGGAATGCCATGCAACCGGACAATCTCTTGCATGAAAAGGGTTGCCACTGAAATTGCAGTCAATGGGTGCTTGAGTGCTATGAAGTGGGCATATTTGCTTAAACGGTCTACCACCACCAAAATACAATCCTTCCGTTCAGAACACGGCAATCCCTCAATGAAATCCATGGTAATCTCATCCCAAACTTGTTTGGGTAGTGGAATGGGTTGTAGTAACCCAGTGGGAGTTGTGGCCATATGTTTATTTTGCTGACAAACAGTACATTCTTGAACAAACTTGGAGACATCTTTGCGCATACCAACCCAAAACAATTCTGCAGCAATCCTCTGATATGTCTTTGTCTCCCCGGAGTGACCTCTTAAAAGTGAGCTATGGAATTCTTTCAATATGATAGGAAGGAAGATGAACGAGGAATAACCAACCTGCCTTTGTAAAACAATAGCCCCTCAATAATAGTAAACCCTGCATGTGGTTGCTCTCCGGTAGTTATATCACAACGTACCTTTCGGAGAAATTCATCAGAATCGAGCTCAGCCTTGAGTGCCTCCCAATGCTGCCATTGTAGGAGGGTCAAGCCTGCACACTCCATCGGATCAGGAACTTGTGAAAGCGCGTCTGCCACACGGTTGCTCACCTCGCTGCGGTATTGTATTTCAAACCTGTACCCCAAGAGCTTGGTGATCCATCGCTGGTACTCGGCACCCACAATTCGTTGTTCCAGCAAAAACTTTAAGCTTTGTTGATCTGTTCGGACAATAAAATTCTTACCAAGAAGGTAGGGCCGCCACTTGTGAATCGCAAAGACAATGGCCATGAGTTCCTTCTCGTAAATAGACTTCACGCGTGCTCTAGGCCCGAGAGCTTGGCTGAAGTAAGCAATCGGTCGTTGCTCTTGCTGAAGCACAGCCCGTAGCCCAAAACCCGAAGCATCAGTCTCAATAACAAAAGTCTTGCTGAAATCTGGCATGACCAACATTGGAACTGTTGCCAAAGCTTCTTGTGCCTCCTTGGTCCATCGAAAATTATCCTTCTTAAGTAACTAAGTAAGTGGCCATGCTATTGTTGCGTATCCCGCAACGAATTTTCGGTAGTAACCAGTTAACTTCAAGAAACCCCGTGGGTCTCGTAAGCATGTAAGGCGAGGCCATTCTGTCATGGCGCGGATCTTCTCGGGGTCAGCTTCTACACCAGCACCAGAAATGATGTGTCCCAAGTAAGAAACCCGTCGCTGCCCAAACTCACACTTCTTTCTATTAACAAACATCTGGTTTTGAAGTAATATCTCGAGGGTTTGGGTCAGATGTTGTTTATGAGCTGCAAGAGAAGAACTATAAATGAGTATATCATCGAAAAACACCAAAATAAACTTCCTGAGGTGCGGTCGAAACAAGTCATTCATCAAGGACTGAAATGTGGCCGGTGCATTAGTGAGTCCAAAAGCATAACCACAAACTCGTAATGGCCCGAGTGGGTGCAAAATGCTGTCTTAGAAACGTCTTCATCTCGCACACTAATTTGATGATACCTGGAACGTAAATCCAATTTTAAGAAAACTTGGGCCCCTCCTAGCTCCTCCAACAACTCGTCTATCACCGGAATCGGATACTTATGTGGAACCGTGGCTTTATTTAGTGCCCGATAGTCGACACAAAACTGCCATGAACCATCTTTCTTTTTAACCAACAATACCGGGCTCAAGAATGCACTCTTACTCGGTCAAACAATGCCCGCTGCCAACATCTCGCGAATGAGTCTCTCAATTTCCTCTTTCTGAATGTGAGGGTAACGGTAAGGCCAAACGTTCACCGGCTGACTTCCCTCATGGAGGACGATAGCATGTTCGTGGCCTCGCTCCGGTGGAAGTCCGATTGGTACTTCAAAAACTGATGCAAACCTGGTCAACACCTCTTCTAGCTCTTTGAGTATGGACTGCTCCTTGGACGTTACACCTTCAAGCATATTAAATTCGACCAAGTAACCCAAGCCTTCTTTGCGAAGAGTTTTGAGCATGGAGTTTAAGGAGATTAACGTCTTCCCCAATGCCGGGTCACCCTGCAGCGTCACTTCTTATTGGCCCACTGTGAATTTTATCAATTTTGCTTTCCAGTCGGTATGTGTCATCCCGAGAGTCTCCAGCCACTGTATCCCCAAAATTACATCAGAACTGCCCAGCCTTAATGGAAAAAAAATCGTCCACAACGTCAATGCCTTGGATGTGTAGCCGAACTCCTCTGCACAGCCCATTACCTAACACAGAAGCTCCTGATCCCATCGTTACTCCATAATTTCCTGTTGGGGTAATCGGAATTTGCAACTGGTCCACCATGGTCTGCGAATTAAAATTGTGGGTGGCTCCCGGATCTATCAATACCACAACTTCTTGGTTGCCCACAATCCCCTTCTGCTTCATGGTTTTGAGGAGATTAGTTAATCCCACTATCGAGCTAAGTGATACATCAATCATTTGACTCAGCTCTGCTTCATCTATATCCCTGTCCTCGCAATGCCCTGTTCCGAAAACCTCGGCGGATTCACCATCCTCATCGCAAACCAGCAGGACACTTAACTCCTTTCTCTTGCAACGATGGCCTGGGGCCCACTTCTCGTCGCAACGATAGCAAAGTCCCTTCTCCCTCTTCTTTTGTAGTTCTGAATCCGTGATTTTTTTCGTTGCTAGGTTAGTCTCGCGTCCTCCCAATAGCTGTCGTGTTTCATTTTCTCGAGTCGGGTTCAATCGGAAGTTCGGTCCAAAGCGTTGGTTCACATTTTGGTTTCCTCCTCGCATGGTCCGGTTCAGGTTCTGCTTCTCTTCTATCTTCTGAGCCAGGGTCATCGCACGACCCAACTGGGTCGGTTCCAATACCCTAATCTCAGCCCGTATTTCGGGCTTCAATCCATTGATAAAGTGCCCGATGGCTAACTCCTCCAATACTCGCTCCAGCGGTGCCGAGAGCTCTATGAAACGCCGGCGATACTCCGTGACGCTCCCTTCCTGGCTGAGGGCCAACCACTGCTCGTACAAGAGCTTCATCTCCTCCCACGATTCGATTACCCTTTTGCTATTCTCCCACTGGAACCACAACAATGCGTCGCCTTCAAAGCTTACTATTGCAGCTTCGATTTTTCCTCATTATTGAACCGATGGAACGAGAAATAGCGTTCGGCTTTGAGAATCCATCCATCCGGGTTGCTCCCATCGAATATTGGCATCTCGAGTCGTCGCAATCGGAATTCCGGTCGCCAATAGCTTGCTGTCTGTGCCGTGTTTCTTCCTGACATTTCACCAACTCGAGGACAAAGCAGATTTGGTTCCTTCCCTTTCTCTGCTGCCGACGCTGAAGCCTGTGCCGATTCTGTCATGACCGAGTCCTCCTGAAATTTGAGTATTCGATCCATTTTCTGTGCCAGACTAAGCAAATGCTCCTAGAGTGCTCCTACCTCTCTCCTGATCCCTTCTTGTGCCCCTTTCATCTCCACGACGGTCTCCTCAATTCCATCCAGTCTCTGTGCATTGTTCTTGGCTGCTATTTCCTTTCGGATCGCTGCTCTGATACCAGTTGATATGCCCCAGTAAGTTCCTGCAACTATTACATACACACTTCACAAATAAAAATTAAACAGAATTCATGGAAAACTCTATTTCATTGATATGGATAACTACCGAGCTTTTGAGAGGCTCGTTCTCTCCTCAGAGCTAACAGCTCAGTACATCATTCTCTGTTCCCCCTCTTTTCTTTTTCCCCCCATATAGCCTTACACCACACCCCCCTCTCTCTTGCTTCCCACGCCTTCCAGCACTCTAACTAACCTGTCCCCTTCTTTTACCCCTCAATTCCAGAATTACCCCTTCAAACCTTACGTCTTACTTTGACACCCCTTTCTCCTAGAGTAAGTGAGAAAAGACTGGACGCGGCTGTGTTAATCGAGGCAGCCAGCAGTAATAGGCAAATGGGTGAAGAAATATCGGAACAGGTAGAGTGTACCCTATCTCTCTCATATAGACCCCCCTCGTCCTCGCTAGGTCGCAGGAAATGGGTGGCTTGGTTAGAGAGGATAGAAGATTGTAGAAACCTTTGTGAAGCCTGGTCCGTGAATGAGATTCAAACCTTCGTGAAGGTGGTTCCGGGGAGCGAAGACAGGTCCAAACCAACCGGCAAGATGTGGCTCTCCATCTTTGGCATACCGATGGAAATCTGGGGTTAGAGAACACTACAAAGCATTTTTAGTGCTTTTGGGGATTTGATTTTCCCAGAGGATGCGACAATCTCAAAAAAGTCACTATAGGTGGCACGGGGGTTTATCAGATGGAACAACAAGTGGTCATCTAGTGGCACCTGCGCCATTACAGTTGAAGGCAGGAGCTTTACAGTGCTGGGAATCCCGGAGTACCCTACTCAGGACACGTTGTCGGAGAAGACGATGGCGAGTCAGAGAATGAGTTCGGAACCGAGACCAATGGGCCCTACACTCACTGAATCGTCCGAGTTGACACTGAGTCGGTGGAATCCCCAGTTTTCAAATCTACCTCTAACAGGGAATAGCTCAAGCCCCCAAAATCCTACTGCCCAGGTAGGCTTCTGTGAAGACGCCTTGTCAGAAGGGGTAGAAAATAAAGAGCCTAGACATGACCAATCGATGCAGCCAGCAAACGGTGAAACCAGGGTGCCGCCCTCAGGTTTTGACCAAGGGAGCAGATTCGCAGCTCTCGAATCATCCGTGCAGGAGAGATTATCCCAAGGAAAGCCCCCCAGTGCTCAGTGGTCACAACAAAGAACCTGCCTCCTCGCAAACTCTATTTAGCAACCCGATCTTTTCTCTGGAGGAAGCACCACTCAGCGGCTTGGGGAGGCAGCGCAGAAGCTACACTCCTATCCAAACTTATTACTGCCAAAATTCCTCCCCTTTATCTTCAGCGGCTAATTGCAGCCACTCCATGACACCAAGGTGACATCGTCAATCCCACAGTGAACAGACCCCACGTACCCCACCATTTCCAGATGGCCAAGATAGTCCACTTGCTCAAGATGATGGGCATGATGCTGACGTGGCAGACAACGTGCACAACCAAGAACTAATTGAATTTGATTCTCTTAATCTTAGCAGGAATAGAAGCATCTCAGCACCCAGTGGAAGCGCTACATCCTACCTCCCGACAATCATTCACCACGACCGAGTGACTACATCGTGGCTGGATAGTGCAGTCGATAATATGGGTCGACACACTGACGCGAGTTTGGAGATGATTACACAACTAGCATTAATCATGGAGAAACTCAGATACAACCAAGAGCATCCGGATAACCCCATCGGAAGGAACCCTGCGCCAAGGGGAAGAGGGTGCGTGATCAAATGAGGAGTCGGGAGACGCCCAAACCCTTAGTTATGCGATTAATCTCATGGAATGTACGGGGGTATTAGCGGCCCCCTTAAAAAAGCCAACATTGGAAGTATCTTGCAATCTAATGAAGTAAATCTTGTAATTCTACATGAAACCAAAGTGCATGAAATGAAAGAAGAAATAATTAAGGAAATGGTCCCGTTTTCTCATCCGGATTGGATTGCCATCGACGCTTACGGAACTTCAGGGGGAATCCTTGCATTCTGGGATTCGTCCCTCTTCTAGCTTGAAGATAGTGAAAAAGGCGCTTTTTGTCTGGGACTCAGGATTAGGGACAAAAATCAGAACCTATCGGGTGGATTTTACGGTCCTGGCTCTCTCTCACAAAGGGAGAACCCAATTTTGGGAAGAGCTAGAAGGTGTTTCTAACAAGTGGGACGGCCCATGGCTGCTGGCCGGTGACTTCAACTCCGCTCGATTCAGAGCCGAGAAATCGCCTCCAACAACAAGAATCACTACAACAATGCGGAATTTTAATGACTTCATCGTGGCGCACGATCTCGAAGAAATTCCCACCGCCGGCAAGCTGTTCACCTGGAGTAATCGGCAGCAGCAACCATTACTATCAAGAATTGATCAATTTCTCGTCTCGCTGGAATGGTTGCGCACATACAGAGAAGCTTCTGGACGGGTGTTAGGCAAAGTGGTGTCGGACCATTGGCCGATTCTCCTCGACACCAAACTAAATCGATGAGGAAAGAAGCCCTTCCGCTTTGAAAACAAATGACTTCTCGATCTTGACCTTCATGCGAAGCTTAGAATTTGGTGGGACTCCAAGAATGAGAACAACAGGAGGGGCAATGGCGATAAAAGATTGCTCAAGCTTCACATAGCCTCCTCGGATTTGTTAAGGCACATAAATCACTGAGAGTCCATCTACTAGAAGTAGCCCGCAAGATTTCGGTGGCTAAAGGAAGGGGACACAAACTCCACATTTTTTCACACAGTTGCCTCATCAAGAAGACGGATAAACAGAATTAATTCCTTATTGATTAATGGTGATTCGGTCTCTGATCAGGGTCGTGACATAGAGGAAATTGTGAGCTTTTTCAAGAACCTATATAGGACGGACGAAGGGTGCAAACCATGTGTAGAAGGTCTTCAATTCTTGCAACTGACTCAGCAGCAGAGAGACAAACCCCTTCCTGCCAAGAGACAAACCCTTTCCTGCAAAGAGACAAACCCCGGGCCCAGATGGGTTCAACGGGGAATTCTTCAAAGAAGTTTGGCCCTTCATGAAGGAGGATCTTCAATAGTTATTTCGGAACTTTTACGAGAATGGCCTAGCCCAGAAAAGTGTTGGAGCTTTGATCATAGTACTTGTGCCAAAGAGAGGAGCGGAACAAATCGGAGATTTCAGGCCAATCAGCCTGGTTTTCGGGACATAAAATTCTTGCAAGAGTGTTGACTGCAAGACTAAAATTAGTATTGCTGAATGTCATTAGCAAAGAGCAAACGCCTTTCTACCCTCCAGACAAATTGTTGACTCTGCCATACTCGTCCTTGAAGTAGTCGACCTTCTCTCCAAACAAAACGAACCCAAGTTGATGCTGAAACTAGACTTCGAGAAAGCGTTTGACCGCATAAACTGGATATGCTTAGACTTAATTATGAAAGCCATGGGTGTCGTTATTTGATGGAAGAGATGGATTTTTTCACGCTTATCCTCAGCTCGTTACTCAATCTCCATTAATGGAGGTCTCTTCAGTTATTTTAAAGGGGTACGAGGCATAAGGCAGGGCAACCCTCTGTCACCACTCTTGTTCAACATTGTCGTCGAAGGCTTTACTGCTTTCTTCAAGAAGCTAATTCGCCCTGGGTGGCTGCAAAACCCGATGAAAGGCATGAGTCTCCTAGTGCAGTTTGCTAACAATATGGTGATTTTTTGCGAAGAAAAAGTGCAAAGACTGAAAGCTGGGCTGGTTCTGATGGAAGCCTCTATTGGCCAAAAGATTAATTGGTCGAAGACAAAACTGGTTGGAATTAATATGCCTTGCAACCTCGTGGAAAGCGCAGCTGTGGAGCTCGGTTGTGAGGTAACTTCTCTTCCCGTAACTCACTTAGGCCTACCAATATTTAGAGGGAGAGCTCAAGGAAGCCTTTGGGACACAGTAATTGAAAGAATAAGGACACAGCTTGCCTCTTGGAAAGGGTGGCACCTGTCGAAAGTTGGAAGACTCGTTCTCCTCCAATCCTGCCTAGTTGGAATCCCTTCCCACATGTTAGACTTTATGCAATGTCAAGTGGAATAGGGAATGAAATTGAGAAAATAATGAGACATTCCCTATGGAGGGGCAACAGTGAAACCTTCAAGCACCTTTTAATAAACCAGGGAGAAATTTGCAAACCAAAACAGTATGGGGGCTTGGGAATTCGAAGAATCAAGGACCTCAACAGAGCTCTACTTCTCAAATGGCGCTGGAAACTCAATCACACGTAAGTCTACAACCACTTTGGGCCACATTATTCCGCGAAAAGCTGCGAATTGGGGAGGAATGGATCATGGGATGGCACCCCTCGTACAGGCTATTTACAATCGGGAGGCAACTTCATAATCTCTGGAGCGATTTCAGAAATCTGATTCGTTTTATACCGGGGACGGGCTCCCGAGTGGAATTTTGGGTGGATAATGTTCCTTTAAAGAGTTCTTTCCCCAGACTGTATCAAGTATCAACTAGTCAGGAATCTATGATAAGCGAGCTGCTACAAGGGAGACTAGGAGGAAATATAGATTGGAGGGGGAAATTTAGAAAAGAATTAAACAATGAGGAAGCATGTGAGCTGAGCCACCTGGACCAGAAATTCTTGGGCTTCTACTTTGACCAACATTAGCAAGATAGACTGTTATGGACCCCAAGCTCCAATGGTGACTTCTCAGTGAAGTCTGCATACCACGCCATTGCAAATTCCCAACAATGGCAAGCCCACCACGCCGGTTGGGCATGGAAAGTGAAGGCTCCCCCTAAGGTAAAATTGTTTCTCTGGTCGGCTCTAAGGGGAAAACTATTGACCAGAGACAATTTCGGTGATCCCCTCTCTGGCTTGCCCGCTATGTGAAGAAGCTAATGAAACAGTCAATCATCTGTTAGTTGAGTGCTCATTTGCTAGGAGGATGTGGGATTTCTCACTGTGCAAATTCCAATTTGATATTGTTCTCCATCCGGAGTTGTACATGTTAATTGAGCAGATTGAAGGTTTACCAATGAGAGGTGCAAGGGGGAACAACGATACTTCTTGCTGTTAACTGTCCAAACAGAACGGAAGTATCTAGTTTTTCTTTTGAATAATGCTAACTGCACTTTCGTACAGTACCCCTCCAGCCGATGTGGATGCATAACTGGCATTCACGTCAGGTGCAGTCTATTGGGTTTTAGGGTAATAGGGTTTGGGGTTTTTTAAGAAAAGTTTAGGGTTTAGGGTTTAGGGTTTTAGGGTTTTAGGGGTTTTAAAAAAAAACTATTCCTGAAACTATTTTCTATTGTATGACTGTTGGGCAGTATTTGTATTGATTTATGCTCGTGTCCATGACAGCACCACTTCATGGTTTTGCATTCTGGTTTGAGGTTGAGTTCCGGGGACCTACTATTTTTTCTTCCAATCACTCCCCACATCCCTCACTTGGTAACATGCAATTTGGTGATGTTCCTTCAAATGATCCTAATATGGGAAATAAGAGACCGAGATCCAATGAAGCACTTATTCTTTCCACTGCACCTGAAGACGCACCCACACATTGGCAACAGGTAAAATTTACTTTATTGGCCCGTAATCTGTTATGTGGATATAATGTGATCTGCCTCTTTAGTTATTTGGACTAATTGCACCACATATACATATTGACTGTCCAAAACTTGTGCTTCAACCTTGCATGCAGACGTTGCTTTATTTTTTTGATCCCATAGATGTGAAGCAGGATCAAGTAATTGAAGGTTCAATAACATTGTCACAGAGCAAGGAGAATGCTCGTTTCCTGAACATTCACCTTGAGTATAGGTGAGTTGTCATAAAACACTCGAGCTTCATCGACAGTTAGATGATATTTTATCTTATTTGACTGGATCCTCTTCAAATGTTGTGGTCTGTACTAGCTGTATTTCCAATGATGCAAGTCTCTTTTTGCAGTTCTGGTGGCCGCTCATTTGTTAAAGAGTCTGTGATGCGATAAACTGGTTTCTTTTCAGTAGTTGGTCTTCTTCTGCTACTGTGCCGGCTCATACCACTGCTGTAGATCATTGCTAAGAGCAGCCAAGTGTACATGGTGGAGGGTGGAGGGAAGGGGGGGTTTGCTGGGGGGAGCGTTGTGCCCGGGGACAATACTCTCTCCTCGATTCTCCTGGGGCCTTTGGAGCTGCTTCTGCCCATCTTAGTCCTGTTCCCCCCTACTTTGACACCTTCATAATTCACATCAATTCTCCTGGTCATTCATTAAGAACATGAAGACCAAAGTGAACACATTGATTAGGATACTGATTTTACTTCACAGCAAAAGGTGGTTGTATCTTTACGGGGTCTTTAACCCCTAATTTCTTGTTTGTTTTTCTTTGCTGTGTTCTCTGATGAGATGCTGAGGATGCTAAGTGTTCACGTGAAATGTGCATTACACCTTGTGATATTAGCAAGCACCAAGCCATGGATTTGTAGCAAAATGATTTTCTCCTATCCTCTTCCTGTTCGTCACTTTTTAATGTTTTGAAAACTTTCTGAATATGCAATGCTCTAATAATTTTGTATTTTAAATTTTATGAAGTGAATGACGGTGAAAGAAACTAGATGGTAAAAAGAAAAGATAAATCGATTTGTATTGAATAAATCTTCCCATTACAATGAACTTGGCTTATAATTTGATAATTAAGCAAACACACCCAAATAAACTAGTGTACTTTTTAAAGTTATCTTCCAAATTCTCGATACCTTAATCTCCTCTTCAATCTCCTATTAACATTATCTAATGACTCGATACAAATTAACTATTCTATCCTTAGGCTTTAGTATGCCTCCCGTACACTTTCATAATCCCCAGCTCATTAACATTCATGGGCCCAATATTATTCCTATCCCACAAAGACACCTTGTCCTCAAGGTGGGACTTTGGAAACTACTGCACCAATAGGATATACTGTTTCCATATGGCCTCATAATTCGACAATCCCATCTTGTGAATCAGCACCACTTCAAGTACGTTGCAGCCACTATAACAGGTGGTGAAGAGGAATGAAGTGGGCATACTTATTGTGACAGTCAAGCAACCACTAAAATCATTATGCACCTCTCTAAACAGGGCAACCCCTCAATGAAATCCATGGTTATAATAGACCTCCCAGGGCCACAACCATGTATTTGTGACGTTGACTCACGTCACATCCGCTACCGTATTTTCTATATCTTTTTTCATACCTACACAGTTTAACTCTGAAGCTACTCGACAATAAGTCTTGAGGGGATCCAAATGACCGCCAATAGCGCTCCCATGAAATTCCTAGAGCAATCGTGGAGTATGGGATGACATTCGAGACAATACAAATCACCCTTGGTAAAGCAAACAATGGCCATCAACGGTAGAACAAGGATGCCCCATCTCCCCTTATAAGAGAGTTGTCCTAATCTCAGATAACCCTTCATTGGTTGCAGCCTTTTGCTGCAGCAAATCCCAGTCCACTACTAACGGCACCGACAATGTTGAAGCTTCTGCCTGGCTTCCTGTTGAGAGAGTGCATTGTAGCCTTATTTTCCAACTAAGTCGATATTAAATTTCGAAATCATACCCAATAATTGGACAGCTACTGTTGATGTTCTTCAGTGACTAATCATTGTTCAAAAAGAAACTCGAGGCTCCTTTTATCTATTCCGACAATAAAGCGCCGCCCCAAAAGATAAGGATGACACTTTTGTATAGCTAACATGATGGTCATAATTTCGCGCTCATACACTGATATAAATCTTGACCGTGCAGTGAGAACCTGACTGAATCCTTGTCTTGCATTAGCCCCACCTTCAAACCATGACCCGAAGCATGGGTTTCCACCGCAAATTGTTGGCTGAAATCTGGAAGTGCCAGCATTGGAACTGCTGTCATTGCCCGTTTAAGCTTCTCAAATGCTTGCGCCGCCTGATCACTAGACTGAAAATTATCTTTCTTTAATTGCTTTGTCAATGACCATGCAATAGAACTATAACCTTTAACAAATTTTCTGTAATACCATGTTAACTCGAGAAATCCCCTTAACACTTTCAATGTCTTTGGTAATGGCCACTTTAACATGGTTGCAATCTTTGATTGGTTAGCTGAAACAACATAGGCTGAAACTATATGCCCCAAGTACTCAATCCACTGTGCAGCAAATAAACATTTTTCTTATTGGCGTACAACTATTGTCAACATAAGTCCATTAACACCAACCCCAAATGCATCACATTGTCGTCTAGAGGACGACGATACACCAAAATGTTATTAAACAAAACCAATACATATTTGTGTAAAAAGCTACGAAATACCTTATTCATGAGAGACTAAAATGTGGAGGGAGGATTTGTCAACCGAAACAGCATGACCAAAAATTTGTAATGCCCCTCATGCGTTTGGAAAGTCGTCCTATGTACATCCTCTGGTAAACAACGTTAGCTTTCAAGTAAACTTTGGTAAACACCATCGCCCCGTGCAACTCATCTAGAAGCTCATCTACGATTAGAATAGCGAATTTATCTGAAATTGTCTCTTTGTTGAGTGCCCGATAATCAATACAAAAGCACCAAATTTCATCCCTCTTCTTCACCTATAGAATTGGACTCGAAAAGAGACATAAGTTGTCCTGAATAATTCCTGCTACCAACATCTCTCTTACAAACATTATATTTAATTCTTTTGTACCAGTGGATAACAATAAAGTCGAACACTTAGAAGGAGAGGCGTCATCCCGTAAAATTATGGCATGTTCATGGTTCTACAACAGTGGCAGACCTTGTGGCATCTAAAAAAGTCAGTAAACTTGGCCAAACATGATTGAAGTGGTGGGCAAAGTAGATCCGCAGCCAGCGATCGTGTAACTCTCAAATTTTGCAACTCGACCAAAAATCCATGCCGCGTTTCCTAAATCATCTTCACCATAGTTTTAAGTGAGACCAAGGTATGGCCTAAACTCAAGCCCCCTCTCAAGGCAATTGTCCGTTCCCCAACTCAGAAGCTCATAGTGAGCAACTTCCAATCCACATTCATCTCCCCCAACGATAATAACCACCACATCCCCAAGTCCAAGGGAAGAAAATTATCCAATACTGCACGTAATTCCACCAGCAATCCGCGACAAATCCACCTCTACTACCCTTGTTCCGGTAATTACCCCAAAACAACCAGTATCAGCAAGTTGAAGGTTCAACCTCTCCACTACACAGTTACAGATAAAATTGTGGATAGCCCCACTATCAACCAACACCACCACTTCGTGGTTGCATGTGATTCCTTTCAATTTCAATGAGGGATTCGGTGTGATTCCAATCAGCGAATTGAGGGACACCTCCACCATGTCAAGATGGGGTGCTCCTCTTTGTGCTCTACCTCCCCTCGCTATCCTCCTCATCACATGCAGTCAATACCCACAATGATTTATCTTTGCATCGATGCCCTAGACAAAACTTCTCATCGCAACAAAAACAGTCCTTTGGATCTTTTGTTCTAAATCTCTGATTCATTGAGGCATTTAAAATTCCCCCCAGTTCTAGTTGTCGGCTTGTCTTTCATTGCCTCTTTCTCTCTCCACGTTGAGTCTTGGGCCCTCCTCCTATGAAATTAATACAAGACGTGTTTCCATGTAATGTAGCCCTGTTGGATCGCCCTCCTTTATTCTTCTCTTCGATAATCTGGGCCAACTCCGTTGTCTCGTACAGTCCCCTCGGTTTTCATAGTCTTACTACTTGAATCTCTGATTTCAGTCCTTTCGTAAGGTTTCCTTATAGCACCGATTCTGGAATTCATGTCATCCAATATGACGACAACTCATATTTCTCTTAGTACTCTAGCACGGAGCTTTCTTGATTGAGAGCCAGTAATTTCCCTTGTAAGTCTCCTTCCTGTTTATCCCAGAATCATTCCGATAATCGATCTATAAATTCACCCCACGATTGGAAGGGTTGTCTATGTTCACACCACAGAAATCAAGCTAGAACCTTCCCCTCGAGGCAGCTGCTACTATCATTTTCTTTGTCTCTGTTAATTTGCTAACCATAAAATATCTCTCAATTCTATATAGCCATCCCTTTAAAAAATTGACATTTTTCAGTTTTCGTATTATGGAGTCGAGCCCATGCATGACCCATTGTCCTCCAAACCCACCCCCAAAACGAGAGTCGGGTCCCTCCCAAAGTCCACCCCCCCCAATTTCTCCATCTCCCTACCCAGAATCTCTCATCGCAGACCATATTCTCCGCATGTGTCTCAGCCACCATGGTTGTCTCGGTCCCATTGGTCAACAGTGCGAACATCACCCGTACCATGTCCGTCATCCCTTGTGTGCAACCCAGTTCGCATAGTCCCCTCGTTAGGACCCTATTTTCCCATCGCATCTCCTGCGACCTCCTTTCCCATACGTCACTTTGGCATATAGATGAAAATTGTTCCTCTGTTTCTCCATCGCCGAAAACTGTCCATCAAGTCCTTTTATCAATATCTTCATTGAAGCCACTTTGACACCAATTTCTCTCCCAATACATTGACTCTTTGGTTGATATCCTCTCAAGGAACTATTATGATACCAGTTTGATAGAAACTAGATGGTAAAAAGAGAAGATGAATCAAGTTGTATTGAATAAATCTTTCAATTACAATGAACTTGGTTAATTATTCGAGAGTTAAGGCAACTTCCTAAATATCTAGTCTACTAGTAAAGTTATCTTCCAAATTCTCAATACCCTAATTCCTTTCTCAATCTCCTATTAGTTTTGTCTAACCTATCCATACAAATTGACCATCCTATCCCTAGGCTTTAGTACGCCTCCCATATACTTTCTAACCTGTGGGCCATTAACACTATGGGCCCAACAAAAGGATATCAAAGTTGGTGGTCTCCAATCCGCCTTCATTCCCTCGTATTAAAAATATGCCCTAAGTTTTTATTATTTACTTAATGAGAGTATGATTTCTTTTTATTATTTTTGGAAAATCAGATTTGAATGGTTTAATCTAATAGGCTTCTTTTAATTCTCTTCTATTTAATCTACTTATATCTTCCCGAATTTATTGGAAGAAAAAGGGTGTTCATTTTTGTCATATTATTTACCAGATACAGGCATTCTACTATGTTGATATTGACTTGATAAAAGCCACCAATATTTTTTTCCTTTTTTTCCTTGTTTAATAACTTCAAATTGTCCGGTTTTGCATTATTCGGTCAACCCTGCATTGATCCTTTTATAGAATTTGAGAAGGCTCTTCAGTTGAGGTTTCAGATAAATAATTTTTTGTTCGTTAAAAGCCACTTAATTGGTGGTCCTTTTGTGATAATATTACATTATGTTGCAAACTTTATAATCCAAAGTTATAAACTTATAAACTTGTAAAGCAAAAGGTTATACGCGCATGATCAGTACTTAATTTTATGTTAAACTTGAATTTGTCACACATTTTAATATATCTCCGGTAATTCATTTTGTTTATAAATTTATATATTTTATCTATTCCCGCCAGTAGGTTGTTTTAAGGTTCTCCCGTTTTTTATCTGATAATTAAGCCAGTTTTCCTAGATCGTTCATGATACTAAGTTTGATCCATGAGATGTATCACCCAAGGAAATTTCAGTGATCTCCTCGATCGTTTCAGTCCAGCTGCCCACCGTGAACTGAGATCAACCCCTGTTCAATATTCAGGGCGGACCCCTGAAACAGAGACTAGTACGCGCTGGAGTAACAGAGGACCTGACAAAAGCTTGAGTGCTCTCCAGGGTGTGTAGTACGTACACGTTCCACCCAGAAATTATTGAATGCATATATTGATGATGGACTGCAGCTTCTGACTCTCCGTTTCCACTGCAACAAAATTTTACCAGAGGCAGGCTATACTCCGGCCCCCGGCCAGAGACTGTACTCTGGCATGCATGGAGAGTTTGATCAAGAAAGTGGAACACCCAGATCAGAGAGAAGATGATCATTGCAGTATAATATTATCTGTAATAATTGCAACTTTTCAGGCGTGATCATGGCTCAATTATTTGAACCTCATTGCCTTATCTCATGTCTTCTTCCAACTCGAAATTATTTTCCTTTGTGACTTCTCCACTCCCACTCCTCCCACTCTTTCTTTTAAATCCCCTCCACCTTCCCCTTCTCCTTGTCGTATTTCTCTGCACCTCCGTTTTTTTATTCAGTCCTTTACAATTTCTGCTCCCCAGCAGATGACTCCAGACATTTGTTTTTTCTTCAGGAACTTTCTGTGTCGATGGTTTCACTGATACCCAGATGATTTCCTCCAGAAATTTGCAGCTAGAATGGCGACAGTCGTTATTAAGTATTGGTTTCCTGCAATCTCAGTTCTAGTGCAGAAGATTTAACCGGGTGTTATTAAATGGTTTACGATGAGTTTGGATCTTCTCTTTGGTCTTAGTAAATTAGCTGCTGATATCGACTTCTTAATTTCCACCCTCGCAAATTAAAGACTGCCAAACGTTTTCACGCCATTGATATACAGATTTGATTAATGGGATTATTTGTCACCTTTTTAACTAATCTCTTGCACTCGTTGCAGGAAAAGGGTGGTATTTTTTTATGATGGGGTTGAATAAAACAAAAGGAGCAGACCTTTCTGAGCTCATCCTTCTCAGCAGCTCCCAGACGCCTAAAACAACTAGAGCCGCTAGTTTGTATCAATATGCATGCAGCAGGTCACAGCAGTACTAAAGTCTGTTTAGTGGTGATGTGGGTAACGAGAGGCAATGATCTAGGTAGATAGCTCCATCACTCTTTAACCTAGCAACGTCTTTTATTGATTTGGGGGTTCTAGAAACCTGTCCTTTTTGAAAGGCTAGCTCTCAATCTGTTTGGGGAAAAGAGAAGAGAAAGGAGGAAGAGAACTGTGGAGAGGGCCATTTTCTAGGAGGTGCATGGAGAGGGACCACCATATGTATAGAGAGCGTCCATGGGGATTAGTTATTTAGTTGGTTGGGTGTATCAAGGAGGCTGACGGAGGAGGCCTTGATATATAATACGCTAATGGGTTACACCTCCCTACTTCCACCAATTGTTGCCACCACTCAAGGTCACATATATAAATGAATTGAGTACCCTGTAAAAATTTCACGAAAGAAGAAGAATACTTAGAAGAAATCAAGCCACGCAGTATTATTAATTTGTCGTTCCCGGCTGTCTTTCACCTCGTCTAGTTTTAATTTGCTTAAAAATTGTGAGGAAGGAAGGTTAAACAACTGTGTAATATACACTTGCTTATAAAAAGCTGACCTAAAGGATTCACCATCAGTTTGATCAGATACGTCATACTTATTGGTGGAAGCTAATTAATGGCTGCAAGCCGCCAGGTACGAATTCTAACAGAAAAAGCCAAACGAAAAGCCGACTATGGATGTCTGCTAGCATTATAGTATAATCTGTGCGTGAACATAAAGCTAGCAAGATTTAGAGATTTTCTAAGTCATGACCTTCTCAAATTTGCGAAGTTGATAGTTTATTTATGACGGGCGTCGTCGCTGATCAAATACAGAATATTCCTGTTACTTTCGCATTCATCTTCTTCTACTGATGTAATTACTTTCAGAGTATCTTATTAGTTCAAACAGAATTAAGGCTGATTTTCCATGGAAGGAGGAAGGGACAATATTGGAAGAAAAGGGTTTGGACTAATTACTTCACACACACACACACTGAACAGCTTTCACGATCAATATTACCGCGTTGCCCTGAAGATCAAATGGTACTAGTCTAGTTTTCTTGTTTGTCTTTTTTGTGTAGCTCCTCGCTAGATTTTATTCTTGACTTGTAACTTGTACCCCATCAGTACAGTACATTAATCTTCTTAATGAATACTCCTCGTTGATCAAAAAAAAAAATTAAAATTAAAATTAAAAAAAAAAGGATCTTTGTTTTCATGATCACAGAAACAGTATAACAGCATATACAGTACTTGAAAAAATTCTCTTCCGGTAAAAAGCAGTACTAAAGCTACTTCAATCATTTCGATCTTCGATGGACAGGCAAAAATGATTTCTTCCACGTCGTCCCAGTGGGGTACTAGTGGCCGGACGAACCTGCTGGTAATTCAGTGGTTATTCCTTCATATTTCATTAACGCGACGAGCATGCACTAGACGAGTATTCCCACGAGCGCACCCTCCCAAATGATCTTTTCTAATTAAATCAGGCGGTAGCCACGTACGTAATATGAAAAGACTAAGCTTTTTAATATTAACAGTAGTAAGAGGAGAAAAAGGTAACCCTTTGTTAACAAATTTCAAACTCGCGAGTAATGTAATCGATCACTCCCTCTTTTCACAAACTGAACAGCTTTCACGATCCTTTAAAATATATGTACAGAAAGGCTAGCTAGCCGGTAGCTAGTATCCTTCGTAGCTAGCTAGTTCTCCGCGGCCGTTCTTTCCTTCTTTCTTCTTTCTAAAATTATAAATAGGATTTATATATAAATTAAGCTCTCCCTTCTGAGTAGCTCTATATCAAACGAATGTTAATTAATTTCTCAATATATTTCTCCCATGGATTCCTTCTTACCTTTTGAAGCAGCTCCAGTGCTGAGTCTCGGTTCGCGGGTGCAGCCGAAATATTTGATGGTCTAAGACGCAAGAGCACCCTGCTTGTCTTTACTTTAGAAACAGACCGAGAAAGTTGGGCGCGCAAAAAGAAAAAAACTTATATAATTCATGAGATCAAACAAGAGACTAATTGATTAATATATACAAATAATTATCAAACAAAACCCATATTATTATTAAAAGAAGGGGCATTAATATTTCATTCTCTGATCACTATACTCATCATTTAGAACTGTTCATTAGTACTACCCGGCAGCAGATATAAATAAATACCTGATCCCTTCACCTCCTCCACAAATTAACCCAGAGCAGCAGCAGTTTCTGCGCAGCTAGTAGTACTCTACTGTGCTAGTTCTAGCTCCCTTCTCGATCGGTCGGTCGCTCAAGATTTCAAAATTTATAAAAGACGAAAAAACACAAATGGGGTTGACAATTATATTGTTCGTGGTGGTGGCGGCGCTGCAAATCCTCCTCGTTAATACCCGAGGCGCCGCCGTCAAATTCGAGGAGTTGCACCTCCGGGAAGCGATACAATCCGCGAAAAGGATCCCCCGGCGGCCAACCCAGCTGGAGGAGGCGGCTGCGGCGGCGGCGTCTAAAGAGACCATGTCGTCCAAACACGAGGAGGAGGAGGACGACGACGACGACAAGCAGCAGCACTGGCGGCTCACCTTGCTCCATCGCGACGTGATGATTACTGAACGAGCGAAGAATATAATTAATGAGACGAGTGGCGGCGCAATGATAATTCGGAGCCGGCTGGAGTCGCGACTGAAAAGAGACGCGGCGAGGACGGTGGCGTTGAGTCGCCGGTTGAATGGGTCGTCCGCGATCGGCGGCGGGGCGAGGGGCCGGCGGCACTACTACGTGGTGGAGGAGGAGTTCGGGTCAGAGGTGGTGTCGGGGATGAGCGAAGGGAGTGGGGAGTACTTCGTTCGGATCGGGGTGGGGAGCCCGCCGCGGAGCCAGTACATGGTCATCGACTCCGGCTCCGACATCGTGTGGGTCCAATGCCAGCCCTGCGCCCAGTGCTACGCACAGTCCGACCCCGTCTTCGACCCCTCCGAGTCCGCCTCCTTCGCCGGCGTCGCCTGCGCCTCCTCCCTCTGCGGCCGCCTCCCCGACAACGCCGGATGCAGCCGCGCCGGCCGATTTTGCCGCTACCAGGTCTCCTACGGCGACGGCTCCTACACCAAGGGCACCCTCGCCCTCGAGACCCTCACCTTCTCCTCCTCCTCCGGCACCGTCGCCGTCATCCGCAACGTCGCCATCGGCTGCGGCCACCGCAACCGCGGCCTCTTCGTCGGCGCCGCCGGCCTCCTCGGCCTCGGCGGCGGCTCCCTCTCCTTCGTCGCCCAGCTCGGCGGTCACACGGGCGGCGCCTTCAGCTACTGCCTCGTCAGCCGCGGCGGCTCCTCCTACGGCGAGCTCGTCTTCGGCCGGGCCGGGGCCCTCCCGGCGGGGGCCGCCTGGGTCCCCCTCCTCCGCAACCCCCGGGCCCCCAGCTTCTACTACGTCGGCCTCTCGGGCCTCGGCGTCGGGGGCGTCCGGGTCCCCGGCGTACCCGAGGAGGCCTTCCGCCTCACCGAGCTCGGGGACGGCGGGGTCGTCATGGACACCGGCACCGCCGTCACGAGGTTCCCGGCGGCGGCCTACTCCGCCCTCCGGGACGCCTTCCTCACCGCCACCCCCGGACTGCCGCGGGCCCCGGGGGTGTCCATCTTCGACACGTGCTACGACCTCTTCGGGTTCGACTCCGTCCGGGTGCCCACCGTCTCGTTCATCTTTGCCGGGGGACCCATACTGACGCTGCCAGCCAGGAACTTCCTCATTCCAGTGGACGAGGTGGGCACGTTCTGCTTCGCCTTCGCCCCCTCCGCCTCCCAACTCTCCATCATTGGGAACATACAACAGGAAGGGATCCAGATCTCCTTCGACGGCGCCAATGGCTTCCTCGGTTTTGGACCCAACACATGCTAAATTAATTACCTTTTAATCATCTTTAATTACTAGCTACTACCCCCGTTGAAAGACGACTCAGATATTAATTACCTGCTACGACCTCTTCTTCCCTGTAATGAATTAATGTAAAAAACTGCTGTGACTAGCTAGTCAGTACTGAGGAGAGGGTCTTCATCATCAGTCTTTCTGTAAGTAGTAAAAATCATCCCAACCTACTCTTCTGCTTTTTTTTTTTTTGAAGTTGTTCATGGCAGTAGTCAATTGTATTGTATTTAATCGTCGAGTTGACAGTCGAGTAATAGAAAATTTTGTTCTTATGTTACTATTAAAGAAAATAATATGAAGATGAATATGCATTTTGATCCATCTTTATGATGATTCAGAAAGAATATTTCTCTGAGACATTTTGGCCTTGGAATTGGATTAAAAAAGTGAAAGGGAGGAGGGGTTGAAAGGAAAGGTGTGAAGGGATATTACTACTGATCGACAACCTGAACGAACGAGGAAGAGATGAATGTGTGGGTGAAAAGAAGAGATATTTAACAAGCAGGTGTGATTAAAGAAAAGAGAGTCAAAACGTTAGCAAAAGGGAAAGCTCACGAGGCACAGTCAAGATTCCAAAAGCATGAAATGAAAGGTCCCTCTCTCTGTGTTCCCTTAAAAACGCATGGGAAGTAGAGCAGCTGCCTACTGTGAAATGAGATGAAATGAGTGATATGAGGTGAGAGCGAACGCCAACAAGCAACAACACTCCCCTTTTACACTTCTGAAACGAAGAAAAAGGCGTCTCTCTCTCTCTCTCTCTCACTCTCTCTCTATTCATTTAAAGAATCCCTTTTTATGTGACCCAATTTAGACGCATTCAAGCAGTGAGACTTTTTGCAAAGGATAGAGCTTTTGTCCCCCTGGGGGAGCTGGAATCTGTGTCTGAAAGCAGGGCAGTGGCCAACAGCAACAATTTTTTCACCCACACATGGCTTCAGTATCCCAGGTTTAGCTGACCCCTTCGGTAGGCCCGCCCACCCCACCCCACCCGAGGAAAAGCAGGGCCTCTCTCGGTGAAAACATGAAAGAGGACAGGGGAATCCCTAAAGCAACCCCCATCAAGAGCACACTTGGCTTGTCAAGGGATTTTGGCTTCTAGGGTTTTTGGGATCCTGTGAGGGATATGCACTCGACTTCCTTTACTCTCTCGTTCCTGGCATCCACAGCACGACATTCACTATAATATTGACTGTACTGATTGATTGAATGTGAGACGAGAAACGAAGTCACGTCTCCTGTACGCTCTAGATCCACCACTTTATGTTACCTCGAAATTCAGCAACTTCCACTTCTGCAACTGTTGGCTGATAGAGCTGCTTTATGCTCATGTAGTGCATGCCGTCTCTTATCATGAAGTAATGTTCAAACAAATACCAGCTCTGCACCAGCGCAGACAAACAGTACCACAGTTTATCCGGTTGGTTCATTTGGCTTTTTGATATAAATACCCACGTATTTCCTGTCTAGTGAACATTGGAGAAGATACACTCTCTCCTGAACAGACGAACGAAACATTTCTTTTCCAGAGGTAGTTTTACAACCAAGAAAGAAACATAAGACCAAGTTCCACTAAAATTCCAAGAACTTTTCCCACTTAGTAACATGGAACGAAATTTTGGTCTTCAGAAGGGCATTCCACTTTGTTCTCTAAAACCCCGTTTAACAAGAACGAGGACAAATGCATTTGCTTTAAGCGATTCAGAAACTCCTTTAGGCTATTTATAAATTAGCAGAAGCAGGAACGTCAAAAAAGAAAAGAAAAGAACAAAATCAAGTCCAAAATTTTTCTGCCCTTCTTTTCTACCCAACGGGGCAGTACATATATGGGACAACAAAGCAAAGTTTTAATTCTCAGCATGCAATAAAAACTGAGAAGCAACGACTATCACTCCTAACACTTAAACAGGATATCCATATAAATTACAAAACGATTTGCAGTGCCAAAAAGATACACGATCCGTTTTAACCTGAAATATCCTGACATACAGATCACCTCTTCCTTCTCTTGTTTTGAAAATCACCCTTCTTAGAACCCCTGAAATCATTTGTTGTCTCTGCCGTGTTCTGCTTCTTCAAACCTTTCAATCCCCCATACCCAAACTTATAGTCTCTGCGCTCCCTGTTTTTTCTCTTCTTATCCTTTCCAGCAAGCCTTCCTTTGCCTCCAGACCTATCTCCTGGCCTGACTCCCGGCCTGACTTTCTTGGTCTTCTCAAACGCTCCACCTTCCTCAAAATTAAGCCCCATGTCCTCTTCTTTCCCATCCTTGAACCCGCTCTGCTGCCTCTGCTTCCTCCATTTCTTCACAGACTCAATCTCATGCTTCTTCTGTTTGGCTCGCTCCTTCAGCTTCTGAGCCTGTACTTCTTTAGCTATCCGCTTGGCTTCTCGAGCCTTTCTCCTCTCTTCAGCTTCCTCAATTCGTTTCTTCTCCCCTAAGAGCTTGCCCTTCACTTTCATCATGTGGGAATCAGACTTCACCATCTCTGCATAGTAATCAGCAGGCCTAAGAAAGGGGAGGCCCAATGATTGAAGTTTCTCAAATGCTTTCCGTGATCCCTCCAGGGCTTGGGTGTAAAATGCAAGTTCACGTGTGAGATCATCATTAACATCAACTTTCTGTTCTTGCTCAATATCTATAGACAGTTTATGTATCCAGTCCAATTTTTCTGGCCAATGTATATCTTCAAGCTTCTCTAGAAGACCTTCCTTGTTGAAAACATGGGTTTTTGAGGGCTCAGTCAGCATCACTTCCTCGTCTTCAGATTCAGAATCTGTTTCAAATTCAGATTCTTCATCCCTAACATCATCAACATGATCATCCACAAGCTTCTTCTGATTTAACTTGAGCTCTTTGTTTTTGAGACCGCCCATCTCCCTGAAACAGTGGGAAAACAAATTTAATCTTCTGGACAGAGAACTAACTTTGTAAGTCCCAACCACATAAACTCAGAAATATAATTGGTGAAGACTACCACAAGAGACGCTAATTGATTATTAACGAAGGAAATCTAAAGAAGACAGCACGAGTCAGGAATACATTACAACTATTTCCAAAATCAAAGGATACAATGTATACTGCAGTATTATGAACTACATTTAGCACAAAAAAAAACAGTAAAAGAAGCAAAAAGAGAGAAATGATCAAAATAGATCTTCAAATATCCTCTGGTTAAGTTTACCTCAGAAAACAACTTAATTTCTTCTTTTTGAAAAACTTTTATCGAACTAAAAAGAAAACCATAGTACGAGTGTTACAAGAAATGAGGGCTGTTAAAACATCAATAGAGGGCTGTTGAACTAGAAATCACAGTACAGGATCTTATCAAATTAGCTTTGCCACATGAGGGCCATTAAAACATCAATTGAGGTGTTGGTGACCAAAGAAGGTTTGGAGATTCTTGCTCTTGCTAACATATCAGCTAATGAGTAGCTGATCTTGGTATTTTTGACAATGTTACTAATTTGCCATCTGTAATAACTGAGACCTCATAAAAAATTCCCTTTAGCCTCAAAGGTGTTGATCCCTAAGTTTTTTTTTGCGTTTTCCCAATGAATCACCACTTGGGAGTCCCCTTCAGTAACTATTGCCCCTATAAAATGTTGATAAAATATCTTGACGCCAGATAGTAAAGCTCTTGCTTCTGCTCCCTTTGGTCCACAGTTACCTACAGGGCCTGAGAAAGCTAAAAGGGTTTCAGCAAAGCTATTCCTGAGCAAACCGCCCGCCTTCACTGGTCCCTGATTACCTTTGGTAGATTCATCGAAGTTTAATTTGATAGAGAGAAGAATGGGGGGCCTCCCATCTTCCATTACAGGTGGTTAGGTGCTGAAAAGAGGATGACTTTGTGCTAGAATTTTCAGACCACAGAAATGGGAAAATGGGATAGCCCATGTATACTTCACATGCATGAGAGTTTTTCTAATTGCTCCTTCAATTAGACTTTCCACTGATCACAAATTTCCTGTTGGTTCCTCTCAAGCCAAATGTGCCAAGGCATTGCTGCTGACACAGTTTTCCATAAGACTTCACCCCAGTAAGGAAGCGGGCACAAAGCACATTATTCAAGGAACTTTTCAGAAGTGTCTGGAACAAAAAGGCATGTTCTGCTGTCCAAATGAATTGTTTGACTTTATGAGAGGCAATGAGCTCCCATGCACAGGCAACCCCATTAGGTATAGGGGTGAGCATGTGTCTTGGCTTACGTTGTAGATAAATGCAAGGGATACTTAGAAAATAAGTTATATTTATACAAGATGAACAGCGAGTGATAAAACATATTGACTAAACAGTGAGGTAACAAAGAAGAGAAGAGTGATGTGTGCTCACTTGCCAATAACTTCTAAAAATTTTTAAGAATTAATGCTAATGGCGAGCCCAAAGAAATAGCTTCTGAACTTCAAGTCAAATATGCAACGGTCATTGGGATAAGGAGCTTAGATTTGGGCCCAATTTGTTTTAACGTGAAGTCAATACTTCACCAATGATCAACTAATAGTAGACCGAATCTTTGTAATTTTAAGTACACAACTCAAACAAACTTTATTGGCAACATTGTTGCTGACCAGCAATATAAACAAATTTTTAACACACTAACATACTGTTTACATATTTTTCACTACAAATTTCTACCACAAAGAACAGCACAAACATTGATATAAGTTTAAGTTAAAACTACCAGATTAACTGCAAGTGTGCTTCATCATCCTGAAGTTTCAAGTACAAGCAAGACTACTTATAGCTGAAAATTAGTTAGTTAACTTGTAGGTTGCAGAAAATTTGTGACACGGCCCTGCCATTTCCTATTGAAAAATTTCCTGTTACGTTCGGCAGTACCATTTCTTGGATTTCTTGGTACCAGTCGGCAATCGACCAGACAAACACTTTCTATTGGTTAAGAGGCTGAGATTAACCATTCGAACACAGAGATGAATTTGTGGATTATGAGATAATAATCCCGAATGAATGAGAAAATAAACAACGAACTATAAGAGATGTGAAGCAGACAACAGAGAAAATAATAAGCGAAAAAGAGCAAAGACAGAATAGAAGCTATAGTAAAACAAACTCGAAGGGAAAAAAATCGACAGCAAAGAGGATGAATAGAAAAACAGAAAAAATAGGGAGGATAAAAGAGAAAACTGAAAACCATAAAACAAGAAAAGTGAAAAATTGAAGGGCAAAAGAGAGAGAAATAGGGAGGAGAAGAGAGAGTACCTGGAAAGGATTTCGACGAGAGACGACCACTTCTGCAATAGCGAGGAGAAACGGAAGGAGGAGGACGCGCGTCGATGTAACAACGGTGTGAAGACTCTGAGAACAGACAAATGGAAATGAGACTGGTAAGAATGGAATCACTGAATCAGAAATAACAGAAATCGGATGTAAAAGAGAGAGAAATCAGAGGGAAAAGAGAGATAAATCAGACGGAAAAGAGAGAGGAATCAGACGAAAAAGAGAGGAATCAGATGAAAAAGAGAGGAATCAGAGGGAAGAAGAAAAATACCTCGGCTTTGAGCGGTACGCCGGTAGCTCGAAGGTCGCCTGACTCGCCTCTCCGTCTCGCCTGGATTTAGGGTTTGCATAATTGCACGGGACGCCTTTTATAGGCTCGACTATTGACAGTGAGTTACCGAGTGTAGTTACTATCATATATTTACACTAGACATATCATATAAGTCATTAGATTAATAGATTTAGGACTTTGCCTTTAATAAGTTTATAAGATGGTAGATTTTAGGGATTTTTTTTTAGAATATGTTAGAAATTATTAATTAGATCTTTGCTTTTTAGAACTTTGGAGTAATAGAAAGATGATAATTTTTGTAAAAAAAATATTATAAACAATCTTAAGATTTGAAATTTTTGGGTGTTATGAAAGTGTTACTATATTTAATATGTGGTTCTTGATAATTGACTCATAGACCCATGGTCATTGAAAAACAAAAACGTATGTATTCTAATAAATGAATCAATGGCAAATAATACTTGTAAATTTTATTTTGGTTGATGTATCACTAAAATTGTGGAAGATTGCTTATTAAATGTTTATTTGATTTAATTAAGGACATAGACAGGTATTAACTATTGCTTAATGACGTAATTGTCTAGTCAATAATAAGTTTAATGATTTTCATTCAATTATAGTAATATAATAATTCATGTAAGTAAATTTTGGTTGATTTAATAATTATTTACATATTCTATATGTTACAAAAAAGTATTAATTATTACATAATAAAAACCATAATAGAAACTTAACTTGTATTGTAAATATGTTATTTTGACAATTGTTATGTATAAAACTCTAAAATCTCGAAGCCAATGTGCAATGAGTCATTATATTCAATAACTCATATAAGATATAGCTCATACGAAATTAAGATTCTAAACCAATAAGATTGCTTATTAAATGTTTATTTGATTTAATTAAGGACAATAGGTATTAACTATTGCTTAATGAGGTAATTGTATAGTCAATAATAAGTTTAATAATTTTCATTATATTATAGTAATATAATAATCTGTGTAAGTAAATTAAAGAAATTTGGTTGATTTAATAAATATTCGCATATTCTAATTGTTACAAAAAATTATTAATTATTGCATAATAAAAATCATAATAGAAACTTAACTTGTACTGCAAATATGTTATTTTGACCTATGTTTTAAAAACCGAACCGGTAATCGAACCGGTGGAGCTTCCGATTCTGGTTCAACTGGATCAATCGGTAGTTCAACTGGTATGAGTTTTTTCTAATTAAAAAAATACATAATAAGCTTTCTATATAAAAAAACAAGATTAAAAATATAAAAAACAAGTGTTTTAAAAACCGAACCGACCCGGCCGGTTCAACTGGGTTCAACCGGAACCGGAACTTTGAATGGTTCAGTTTGCTCAAAAACCCATAAATAATAAAAAACCGATTGATAAACCGGTTTTGAGCAGTTCAACCGCTGAACCGGGAATCGGACTGGACCGGTTGAACCGAGTTACTTACTTTTTTATAATTTTAATAGTATTTTGTATTTTTAATCTTGTTTTTTATATAAGAAAAATATTATTATGTATTTTTTAATGAGAAACAACTCATACCGGTTGAACCCGGTTGATCTGGTTGAACTAGAATCGAAAGGTCCACCGGTTCAGTTTTTAAAACATTGCAAAAAACTATTAAAAAACTAAAAAGGTAAGTAGACCGGTTCAACCGGTCCGGTCCGATTTCCGGTTCAACGGTTGAACTGCTCAAAACCGGCCTGTGAACCGGTTTTTTACCAATTCTGGGTCTTTGAGCAAACCGAACCGTTCAAAGTCCCGGTTCCGGTTGAACCTGGTCGAACCGGCCGGTTCGGTTTGATTTTTAAAACACTGATTTTGACAATTGTTATGTATAAAACTCTAAAATCTCTAAGCAAATGGGCAATGAGTTATTATATTCAATAACTCATATAAGATAAAACTCATACGAAATTAAGATTCTAAATCAATTACTCAATTAGTCATCATACTCAATTGTTATGACAAAAGATTATAAATTTTAAATTAATTATACAAATATAATAGGAGGGGAAATAATTTTTTGAACTTTATTTTATTAAAATAAATAAATAAGTAAAATATTATTTTTTTCTATAATATTTATATGATATCTCATTGTGTGAAGAGTATACTTGGCAAATTAATCAATTAATAAAAACAAAATGTTAAACATAAAAAAAATCGATAAATTTACTATACTACCCTATTTAAACGGTAAAACGGTAGAACGGATACGGAAGAGTTATTTCTGTTTTCGTCTCATTTATTAAACGGTAGAACGGTAATGGGTAGAACGGTAAACGGATAATATTATTTATTGTTTAGATACGGTAAAACGGTAATCGGTCGAACAGTAGAGCGGATAATCGATCGAACAGTAGAGCGGATAATCGATCGAACATTAGAGCGGATAATCGGATACTGTTTACACCCCTACATGTAATTGGGTACCCATTTCGAATTCGAAACAAAATTCTCAAATTCTTACTTGTTCTAGATTGGGTAAGCAGAGGAAGGAGGGTTCATTACTTCATATGCCCCACTTCCAAATTGTAGAGGACAAAGTTCTATTTTCATTGGTCTCTATCAGATAATCACGTATTCAAAATTTAAATAATAAAAATATTCCATGGTTGGTTCAGAATCTTCAAACATAGTATAATAAAAATTAGTAGGCTCTAAAATTGTTAAAAATTAATACAATTGTTGTATTAAAATTGTTAAAGATAATTGAACCATCAGCCGCTCTGGAAGTCTCAGCTTATTAACAAAGACGAAACACATGATAACATGATTGGATCTATTTCACTGAATAATGATACTTGAGGTGAAGGGGAAAACAAAGAATAACTACTTTAAAATGAGGTGAATTTGGAGGTCGGCAAGTTTACCTTCTGCCCGTGATCACCGCCCTGATTGATTTTGCAATTGACACAAATCATGGGCCATAAAAGCGAGTCACTCAAAGTCTTTGAGCCACAACTTCAAACTTCCAGAGCGCTACTATGTCAATGGAAACCATTAAATCATCATTATCAACGAACGGCCCTTTAGCCCCATTCTGCTCTTCTTACCAAATTCTTTAGGAATTTAATCTATACATAAACAAGAAAGCTGGGGTTCCAAGGTCAATGACTAAGTTAGGAATCCCGTACCTAGGTGGTTCTAACTCTAACAGTTATAAATTTAGAAGACGTTTACGTAAGGCATTAGAATCTTGGGGGTTGGGGTTCAGTAAAGTTTAAATTTTGAAGAGAATCCGAGCCGTTTGGAAATTCTCTCCATGACTCAACAGACAGCTCAAAAAAACAAAGGTGTACAGGTTGTTAAAGGGACGTTCTTTTCTGAAAGTTCTGAAGACATGGATACTGGTAGGAACTTCGAATAGAGCTTTCATTGGTAGCTTAACCATTTCTTTATATTAAAGTGATGAAATACAATCAAATAAAGCAAAAAATAAAATAAAATAAATAACTGCAATTAAAGAGGGAGGGAAAGGGGAAAGAAACCAGAAAGAAGGAAAGCATAAGTAATTTAATTAGAGAAAAGAAGAAAAAGATAAGGACGAAAAGAAAACGAACACAGCAACTACCATCTTTGTGGCTCTGGGCTAACAGGAACGAACTGTTGCAGTGGGTCATTTTCATTATGCCAAAATTACACAGTCCCAAGACACTAATAGAGTCTTCAGATTCTTAAGCTTCTCTAATTGATCAGAATGTACTTTCTGCTTGAAATTTCCCCTAGTGGGATCCAACTAAGGACAGTCCCCATCTCACCCTGCTTCACTGTCACTGTACCAAATCACTAGTATTTTTATTCAACCGCTTAGCCCCCCTCATGACAGGACTTCTGTATGTATCATCACTGCTACCGATTAATTATCACCCATGAGCCCTTTTTCCAAAACTGAAAACGACAGAGATAAAGAATACTCATCAATTCTCAAACCTGTTTCTGTCAACATTAACGACCCTTTTCTTCACTTGTGTCACACAGCGAAAGAAAACTACAAGTATTTCAGTATATTTGGGAACAGGAGAAACCATTTTGTGGTGATGAGTTACGAATGGCTTGTTTGAGGTGCTTGCTTTGAACGTGACCGGAGCGGAAAACGAGTCAGGAACAGCAGAAGCATTTGAATCAAACAGGCTCCAACGTTCGAGCGACATTAGAGCCCCCGTGAGCAGGCCACGGACACGAAAGTCCATGTGAGTCGAATAAAAAATAGGAGAGACCGAAAATCCGTTCGGATTCTGATTCTATAAATTTGGCGATGGTTAAGTTTCAAACGGAAAAGCAGCAATGGCAGCACGTTAAGAGATTTCTCTACATATTCGTCTGTCTGACCCTTTTCATCATTATACCTTCCACCCCAAGTGAAGGAAACAAAACTGAAACTTCCTTCGAGGTTTCCTCTCTATCATTTTTTCTTCTTTGTTTTCTGCTCGTGCCTGTCACACAACAACCACTGTCAAGACCAAACTCGTGTATTTCTTCCGCCGTGTCCCCCTTCCCCAATCAGAAGAAGCAGACCCACTTACCAGAATGCAGAGCCAGAGATGGGTCTTCCTCCAGATACTGATGATCTCGGTTCATTCGGCGGTGCTCGCGCGGAGTACTGCGGCCGATGCCCCGGCGGCCTGCGCGGCGGCGGACAGAGCTGCTCTTCTGGGCTTCAAGGCTGCGATAATCCAGGACACGACGGGAGTGCTCTCGACGTGGGTCGGGACGGATTGCTGCGCCTGGGAGGGCGTTCAATGCAACGACGCGACGGGGAGGGTCATTTCTCTGCAAGTTCAGAGACTCCATGACGAGGGGAAGAGCGGGTACATGAAGGGAACCCTGTCTTCTTCTCTGGGGAACATGCCATTTCTGGAGGTGATTATGCTCACCGGGCTGAAACAGATCAAAGGCGTCATACCCGAGAGCTACACGAAGCTTCCACGCCTCACCGTACTGGTGCTCGAAGACATGATTCTACAAGGGACCGTACCCTCGAGTTTGGCCCAGCTTCGCTTGCTTCAGGCCCTCTCTCTCAGTGGGAACCGCTTGCAGGGGCAGCTGCCGGCAACTTTGGGAGGTCTAAGCAACCTGATTCAGATGAATTTCGGGAGCAATTTCCTTACTGGAACAATCCCATCTTCCTACAAAAGTCTCCAGAAATTGCAATACCTGGACCTTAGCCACAATCTTCTCTCTGGTGCCATCCCTGCTTTTCTGGAACAATTACAGGCTTTGACGTATCTGGACCTCTCTACCAACCGGTTCTCTGATCAAATTCCCACTGGTTTGTGCAATTTGAAGAAAGCAGGATTCGTAGACATGAGCCAGAACAATCTCACTGGTGAAATCCCAAATCAGATAGGTAACCTCCACTCCCTCACCACACTTTCCCTGGCACACAATCACCTCACAGGTCCCATTCCACCATCAATCGCCCAACTTGAAAAGTTATCCGCATTCAATCTGTCGAGTAACACCATATCAGGACCATTACCAGTCGAGCTTGCTGCAGGCGTTCCAAGTCTCACATCCATAGACTTGTCCTACAACCAACTCAGCCTCGGAGCCGTTCCAGACTGGTTGAGAAACAGAGCCCTGTACGATTTGCATCTTGCAGGTTGTAACATTTCTGGAACTCTACCAAAATTCACAAAACCTGAGAGTATCCATTCTATAGACCTTTCTGACAACCATCTCACCGGTCCGATTGATTTCTACTTCAAAAAGCTTCCAAACGTGCAGAACATCAAGCTCTCCAACAACATCCTCGCTTCAGATGTTTCAAAGATTGTTTTTCCGTATGGAATCACTTCGCTAGACCTTCACTCAAACAATCTTTACGGGTCGCTTACAAATTTTTTGAAAAACAACCCAGGAAGATTCATTAAGATCATGGACTTGTCCAGTAACAGAATAGAAGGGCCCATAGCAAGCTCAATATCAAACCTCACCACATTGGAGAGATTGAATCTTTCAAGAAATCGAATCACTGGCAACATTCCGCCAAGTTTAGGAGAGACTGGAGGACTCCGGTGGCTAGACCTCTCGATCAACAGGCTCACAGGAAGTATTCCAAACAGCTTCTTGGGTCTTAAAAACCTCAAACACTTAAACTTGAGGGCGAACGGACTCTGTGGACAAATCCCACAAGGAAGACCTTTCAACATATTCCCGCCCATTGCTTATGCCCACAACACATGCCTCTGTGACAAACCACTGCCAAGATGCAAGGGAGGGAACCATTGAGAGTCAAGTCAGTACACCGCTGGCTCCAGTATTATATAGCTTATGTTGTATAAAGTTAGAGATGAATTGGATTGCGTCTCTGCTAGAAACAATCTTTACCTATTCTGTAATTTTCTTTTATTACATTATTGTATTCGTTATTCAGGGTGCTCACCTTATATTATCAGTTATCACCCATTTTAAGTCAGCCACGTGAACCTTGTAATGAAACAAATTCATTCAGGATAACATTCAATTTCAGAATCTCAAACTTGTTCTCTACAAAAATTCAAGACAAAGATACTGGACAGTTGAAACTTAAACGAGATTATGCAACAACTACAATCGAGGTTGGAATTGTATTAGAACAAATTAATTCAGCATAACATTTACAAAATAAGAGGATGCAGCACGGGCAATCCTACAAAAAAGAGCAATTTAACGATTGAGCAATTTTACTTGGCATCACTCTTCCGTTCCTTCCTCTTCAGAAGCTTTTTCTTCCTGGTCGAGGGAAAACATGAGAACAAAAAACAAACAGTAGTCAGACGCTAACAGATGGGAAGTATAAACAGGTAGACAGTAATTTTCAGTTACATACGTCCTCATTAATCGCTTTGGCATTTTCTAAAGCCTTCTCATATTCTGCCTTCAATTCTGCTGCTTTATCCAGGTAAGGTTTCTTTTCCTATCCACGGTCAGAAATCAAGTTAATACATTGAATGCAACGATTGCAGTGATCAAGAGAACAAATTAAACATTTGATAAAAAAACCGAACCTCTTCGGTCATTGATTTCCACTTCTCCCCGGCATCTTTCGCGACCTATTCATATACATTCGATAGAAAAAGAAACAGAAGCTAGTCATAATCAGCCCCAAACTCAGGAGGGAAAGGTAAAGCAAAGATGCAGGCTAAATGTAAACGCACCGCTGAGACATTCTTTGAATCAGGGTTGGCTTCTTTGTATAGTTTTCGAAAATCATCCCTAGAGAGAAAAACAGAACAAACGATTTTGAGTAACCAACAGCACACAAGAACTACACACGGAATTAAAACATTAAATAAGGAGGAAGATGAAGATGATCAGTACAGGAAGACAAAAAATGCAGTTGGCGGACGCTTGGGCTTGTTGGGATCTTTAACATTCTTCTCATTCTTGCTCTTCTTTGGTTGCGAAGTAGATTTCTTTTTCCTGGCATTTTTGCAACATGAATCAGTAAAACACACAAATGAATAGAAAATAAAATAAAGCAGATGAAGAAATGTAGGACTCGGATACTGCTCGGGGAAGCAGAAAAGCCTATAATAGATGAACTCCAGATGTTACCTTTCAACCGGCGGCTTCTGGACCTCAGTCACCTTTTCCATCACTTGGGACTCTGCAAAGCACGTTTCAAATAAATCAATTTCAATTAATAAAAAGGGAATAAAAGATGGATTAAAACCCCCACAGACAAGATTTAGGAAAATGACGGTACCGAGGTTCATCTTAATCATCGAATCTAGACTGCAGCTATGCATATCAATGAGCCCAACGGCGACATCCTTATTACAAGCCTCACTGATCAAACAGAAACGAACTCCAGCATGTGAGCTACAGCAAGACCCATGAAATAAAAGATAACAAAAGCGCCAAAAGGGAAGAGCAATGGCAAAGAAGGGTGAAGATATGGAGCAAGCAACTACCATCTGGTAAAGGCGCTTCCGTCTTTGGCACGTTTCAGTGAAGTGGTCTCCACTTCGACCCTCTTTCGCGTCCTTGGGGGGTTTGATTTGGAAGGAGCCATTGTCTTCGATACACAGGAAGAGGGATTCGATAGCAAGGGAATGGAGACTGGAGAAGAATCACACGGAAGCTCTCAAATTATTGAAGTAGACCTCCTCAAAAAGGAGGGAACGAAAAGAAAACCAAACGACGATTTGGCGCGGTGAGTGAGAGTTCGCGGGAAAGTTTCCGAGTTTTTTACGTGGATCGGGGTGAAGTAAGTCTCTTGACCGTCGATTCGTTTCCTCAGTGGACGGTTCGGATTAAGTGCGTGCGTTATTTCCCGCCTTCTCAATTGCTCACTGAAAACACGTAACTGTACGCAGGCGCGTTCAAAATTTCAAATGTTTATCTTAAAAGCTTTCAGAATGGGCCGGTCTGGTCTGTGGGTTTTGGTCCTGGGCCTCCTTGTAAGTTGCTTCACTAAACTAAATACTTCTCTATTATTTGTGTTGTACGAAAAAGTATGGTAATAATTTTTAGCGAGAAAATTCGGAAAAAACTAGCATTTTTTGGGTGTGTACGAGTGTTGTATAATAGTTTTGGGTGATAAGTACGATAGATTGTTCTGTGATGACTTCGTTTAATAAAATTTTAATGAATGACAGAAAAATTACGCACTCTATCCCTATAGAAAACAGATGAAAAATAAGTAAACAAGAACTACATCAACCATGCAGGTTTTGATAACTCGCATCTTGCTTCAAAAAGCTCAATTACTATTAAGTTTTTTTCTTAATTGTTCCCTCCCATCTTCAGCTTGTAGTCTTATTCGAAAATTCATCGGGTTTGTAGAGAAAAATAGAGATATAGTTTAGTATGACAAAGGGAAGAACAGAATTCTTCACTAAACTAAAAAGAGTACATTGAGTGAATTCATATACAAAACAGATTGGATAAAAAGATAATATACTATTTACAGTCTATAAATAGCAAAGTGATTGTAATTTGCAGGAAGGTCTGTTCATCAAATACTACATACTAAGAGGTGATAAGTCGCCTATTTTGAATGTAAAGGCACCGACACCTCTGAAACTCAACCTTAGAGATTCCAAATGGTAGGAGGTAAGGAAAATATAAGCATCCAAACGGTTGAAGATGATCATAAGTCTAGAGATGGTCAAAGAGTCGACAAAATTGTGTTTGAAAATTGAAAATGAAGTTAGGAAGTTTGTTAATTAAGTAGAATGCCATGGAGAATTCTGTTTTGTCCAATAAGATGCAAGTAAATTGGAGTCAACTAGAAGAGTCAGGCCAGTTTCAAGAATGTGTCTTTGTTTCCATTCAGAGATTCCATTTTGTTTTGGAGAGTTAGAACATGGAAGTCAATAAAGAATTACTTGTGCATGAAATTTACGCTCTAATGCACTTCAGATTAATTCGCCCTCACTATCACTTTTGATACACCATGAGGGGGAGTTAGCTGTAATCGAAATCAGTTTCTGGGACATTAATGACTTGGAAACTGTCACTTTCTCCCTTTAGTCAAACAACGTGCACTCATAAAATTTGGACAGACATCAAAATCCCTTTTTTTGTGTAAATTAGTCGGCCAATTGAGAAATCCGTGTCTCGCTCCCAAGGGTGGCATTCTCAACTCCCTCCAGTTCCCCCTGCCGAAAGAACCGCTCATTACATGGATTACGGCTTCGCAGCTCGTCTCTCTTCGCTCCTCTCTGTCTCGGAAGCTTCTTTCTCTCTTCGCTTCTCTCTCTCTCTCTCATTGTTTCTCTCTCTCTCTCTCTCTCTCTCTTTCTCTCTCATTGTTTCTCTCTCTCTCTCTCATTGTTTCTCTCTCTCTCTCTCTTTCTCTCTCTCATTGTTTCTCTCTCTCTCTCTTATCTTCTCTCTCTTCGCTTCTCTCTTTCTCTCATCACCTTAGATTCTCTCTTTTTATCTTTTCTTCTCCTTTTCTCTTTAGCTTATCTCTCTTTGCTTCTCTCATTCCCTCTTTGCTTCTCTCTTTCTCTTCGCTTCTCTCTCTCTTTCTCTTCGCTTCTCTCTCTCTCTTTTTGCTTCTCATGTTCACGAGATTCTACGGGTTCTTCGTTGACAAAGCTCAGACTATTTTATCATCGTTGCATCTATTAGGATAAGAGGTATGTTTTCTAACAACAATCTATAAATCGTTAGTGTAAGTTTATCTTTGTTTCTGAATCTTGCTGTAATTTATTCCCCAAAGCTCTTGTTTTTTATATTCTTTTCTAATATATATGTTTTTAAAATTCTTTTCCAATATTTCTTTCCCTGAAATTCTTTTCCTGAATTTTGTCTAGAAATTATTTTTTGAAAAGGCTATTGTAGCATAAGAAAATTAGTCCGTTAGTTGATCAATCTATATATGTTTTCTTGCTGCTTGTTCGTTTCATGAGCTCATTCCCAGTTAGAGGTCTGGAATTCCTAGATTAAATAATTTTTTAAATTGTCATTTGAATAAGCATCTTTGTCAAATCTAGAAAATTAGTCTGTTCATTGATGTATTGGTTCTGAAGCCTCTGCTTCATTGAATATGAATACAGTAGAACTTGTCCTTTATATCACGAAGAACTTTAATTTGTCTTTTAAAAATGAACCAACCTAGCCAGTTCGATCGGGTTGAACTGGAACTGGGGCTTTGAACGGTTCAGTTTGCTCAAAATCCCGGAAACTGTAAAAAAACGGTTGATTGGCCGTTTTTAGCAGTTCAACCGCTGAATTGTTGGATTGGACCAGTTGAACCGGTCTACTTACCTTTTTATCATTTTTAATAGATTTTGTATTTTTAAACTTGTTTTTTGTATATATAGAAATCTTATTATGATTTTTTTAATAACTTATTATTTTCTCAATGGTAATATGTTTTTATATATAGCAACTTTCATATTTGTTTCAAAGTCTTTTGAAATACAACACTTTGATTCATCATTAGATGATGATTATGGCTGCTACTAGTGCTAGTAATGTTGCTTATAGTTTACTTATTAATATTAAGCCTCCACGTCAAAATATTTGTATATAAGGTCCACTTTACATAAGAAGAGCACTTCCAAAAGACCATCCAGAAGATTTTCAATCAAGATATAGGATGACTCGTGTAGCTTTCATTAAATTACGCAGGATATTATGATCAAAATTGTAATTGAATGATACTCTGTTTCTATTGAAAACCACTAAAATTTTTTTGTTAATTGTTGGGCAAAATCAAAGATATGATGTAACACAAGAGCAGGTTTGCCGACCAGTTTGGACCATTTGTTTACAAAGTTTTGGATGCTATTGTGAAGTTAAATGATAAATACATGTCATCTATCTCTATTGCTACCCCTTCCAATATTCGACCTAGTCATTGACATTATCCCTATTTTAAGGTGAGTTACCGATTCCTAAATTTTAAATATTACTTTTATTTTAGTTAGATCCTAATTTCATTTGCAATTATTTAGAGTTGCATTGGAGCTCTTGATGGAACATAATTCTGACTTCAGTGTATGGTGATGATTTGATCAAGTTTAGAAATCAGCATTTTAAACTATCACAAAATCTTTTAGCCGCATGCACTTTTAATCTAGAGTTTATGTACTTTCTAGTAGGGAAGGGTTTTCAACTAATGCTAGAGTATTAAAGGGTGCATTGCAGAAGCTAAATGGACTTAAAGTACCACAAGGTAAATTTTAATTTATTAATTATTTTTTCGTAAATAATAGTTCATTGTGTATTTTTGTATAGGAAAATATTATTTAATTAATGCTGGCTATCCAAATAGACCAGGATTTTTTGCTCCATATCATGCAACATGATATCTGCAAGAGTATGGCAATAATCTTCCACAAAATCCAAAGAGTTATTTAATCTTTTTCATGCATCATTGAAGTATGTGGTTGAGAGGATATTTGGTGTTCTAAAATCTCAATTTGTTATAATGCAAAAACCTCCACCAATTTCGTATCTTGTTCAGATGAAGATAGTGCTAGCGTGTTGTATTCTATATAACTATCTTCGTAAAGAATGTGCAAGTGATGAATTTAATCAAGACGAACAAAGTCAACAACCATCTGATTTTAGTGAAGCTGAATTTGATGGTGATGGGGAATTTGGAATTGCGCAATCTCAAGTGGAGCAACATGATAGAGCTGACCAATTTAGTGATGAGATGGCTAATCAAATGTGAGAAGACTCATAATAATATTTGAATTGTACATTTTTATTTAAGTTTTATTGATTGATTTGATATTTTTTACAATATATTTAGTTTCACTTTTTTAATAACATACAAGTTTTATTCATATAAATTAACCTTAATTTAATCAATAAATTATTTTATATATGAGAAACAAATTATAAAAATAAATAAATTATTTATAAATGACTGAAATTGATTAAATCTGTTTCCATATCACAATGTCTCCTAAATTTTCAATGTTTTAAACTAATAGAAAACTCATAATTCTCAATGTCCACCACTAACAAGAAATTTACTTAGAGATTTCATTTTGAAGAACTTCGATGTCTAAGACTAAATTCCCTCTGAACATCATATTCTCTATCCATTCATAAGAGACTATTACAATTCTATTCAACCATAGGAATAAATTCAGGAAAATTGTACAAATTCAGTATTCATTTTATATTTTCGTATATCCATGTATAATGAGAAAAGTCGTCTTCAAGGATTAAGTTGAGTCAAATATTATTCACAAATTCATCCAATGCATGGCTCCATACATCGCGGTGGATCATGGATGATATGTGGTGGAGTGCTTGTTCAAATTGAGTGATCATGAAAAGGAGAGGGTGACTGTTGCCAAGATGACAGCTAGAGATCATAGACAGTCTTGATGACGAGGGATCTCGGTCTACAGTGCAGTAGCTAGAATCTGGAGTACTTCGTGAGAAGGATGTCCTTAGGTGCATGCCAAAGTGGAGGACATTTATTGGCTGAGACACAGGTTATTGAAATTTCTGAGTGGATAGAGGCCTCTAAATGGTCTTTAATGGATTGTCTTGATGAAGGCCCAGTTATTAGAACGCTAGAGAAGAAACCGAGAGTAGTTCGAACTCTGTGCTGGAGCTGGGATTTTGTGGAGCAGCTGGAGCTGGGATTTTGTGGAGTAGCTGGAGCTGGGATTTTGTGGAGTGGCTGGAGCTCGAGAACATTTCTGAGCTCGAACATGTATATTTGTGTTCCAGTTGAGCCCGAACATAGGTATGTTTGGGCTCTGCTTGGCTCAATTCCTCCCCTTGTCAAGCCCAACCGCTTACCAAATCTCGGACGTGCCTTCTATTAATCGAAATGTCTACTTAATAATTTTTTATTCCAATTAGTAATCAATTAATCAGATATCCAATATTTATGGAAGAGTGGTGATACGAGCACTTCCAAGTATTAATGCAAGAGTTTACATCTTAACGTGGGGTCTATGTTGCAGTCCAGGTAAGAGATAACTTCGAAGATAAAATCGATAAGAGTTTATTTTTTTAATAAAATATTATCTTTCTATTCTATATGTAAACGTAAACCTTAAACTCTAGATTTTCTCTGCACAACCATGCCACGATGTAAAACCTCCAAGTAAAATAAGGGAGAATTGATATCATTTTTCTTTATCGAATAGTAATTAGGACAATATATGGAACAAGGCTAGTCCATACATGATTACCTGATAAAGGAGAGTATATTAGTCATTTCACATATTATGTTTTTCGTTATTTTAACTGTTTACAATTTTGTATGATTTTTAAGAATAATATATGCGTGCAATATATAGAATAAGCCAAAATTTGATCATTAGAACAATGTACAGAATAGAAGGTTTGCAGAATAACCCTATTTTGTCATATTTAAACACCATTTATACCCCCTACCAGGTTATCTGAATTCATCAAAATGATGGAAAGTTACATACTCTATCAATGAAAAATAAATAAACCAAAACAAAATAAATCAGTTAGGTTCTTAGAACTCCTATCTTACTAATTCAAAAAGTTCAATTGCTATACATGCATGTTTGTTCATGTTAACAAAATATGACAATTATATTAGTTGTTGATTCGTGTGGTGGTAATTGTATAACGCTACAACTCAACATAACAAAGTAAAAAATTGGAATTTAACCTTTTTACATTTTACTACTAGGAAATTTGTGAAGAAAACAAAAAATCAAAGTCAGTTTTCTTGACCTAGGGTTTGCATGAAAACAAATCCACCACACAAAAGGAAACTACTATTATTCATTGGGTACTCATATTCCATTCTGCCACACAAGACAAAAACCCAATAATATGCATGGCCTAATTTAGACGAAGCATGTAGCTGACAGCGGCACCCATTGCATGTACATTTATACAAGGGCATTTTCTTTACCTTAGTACGAGTGGGTAGGTTGGAAATTAAACATTAGTTTGTCCAAAAGCCTAATAGTTAATAAAAAGTTCATATATCATTTAAGACTTAGAGCGGGTAAAAAAATAGAGAATTTTGGGGATGAACTTAAATCCAGCCGAGGTAATATTACACCCTAAAACCAAATCCAGCCACAGCTTATTTCATATGAACCATGATGTATATGTATCATTCTGTACATGAAAGAGGTTGCTTTAGGTCGTACTTGTCCTTTCCCCTTATCTTTTAATGCAGACGCAGTAAAGATTAAAGAAGAACAAAAGCAAACCCCTCAAAGAAAAAAAATTGCGGAACTGATAAAAGTGTAGACGAACGGAGAATGTTAATGTCGGGGGGACATCGGACAGGCAGGGTATAAGACTGTTTGCATAAATGCAACAGCAAACTGTTGAGCGCATTTATTAGATATTCTGATTCTCTTCTCCTCTTTCTCGCTCTTCCGATGCTCGTTCATTCTCTCTCCACTTCCGCTTTTCCCCCTAGTGAATTGCAGACCTAGAGGCTGGAGCTTCTCCTGCATTTTATTTATGGTTGCATTCCTTTGTCGAATAAAGGTTGATAAGCTTTACTCGGTCGGAAGGTAAAGCAAGAAGCCTTTGAAAAGTGACATTAGCTTCTAGCGAATCAATCTCGAGCACGTCTCAAGTTAAGAGAAGAATCAGCGATTCAGTACTTCAGTGCTGGTAATTAAGAAAGAGTGCATTTTGCTTGGGGACACCGAACTTGTAGGCAGGGACCCAGAAAGGAAGAGACAGAGAGGGTTAACTGTTTCGTTACCCAGAAGAGTGGACATTTGCCGATGGATTTGCGATGTCGCGTATTCTTTGAAATCGGAGGAGACCCGGAATTTAATAATGCACGAATAGGGGGGGTTCTGTGAAGCGTGAAGGGTACAGATGTCGATGAAGAAATTGTACCGGAGCAAACGGGGTCTATACCAGTCTTAATTCTAAAAGAAGTAAAGCTTCCTGGAGAAGAAAAGGCGCTGATCTCTGAAAAGGAGTCTCTCCTACCAATGAGAGACCGGCTCCTTCGTTCACGGGATTTCTCGTTTCAGGACTTTCGTCCATCTGGAGTTCGAAGACAAGTTCGTTGGGTTCAGTTCGAGAATCCTCTCCTCATTCACAACTCTCTCAGCTCTGTTTATCTTTTCTTCTCACTCGGACTGCAGCAGTTTTTATTATGCGCCAACTGGAGAGTGCGCTGCGTATGCAGGGACAACACACTCCAAACATGGTTTTTTCCCTCGCCCACTTTTTGTCGATCAATGCCGAGGGATGAAATTCGTATATAAGACTCGTAAAGCAAAACAAAAGTTGCAATGGGAGCTACAGAAGAAAAAAGAAAGAAGAATGGGAGCCACGGAAGAAAAGAAGATCAATGGGAGCTACGGAAGAAAATGAAGAACGAATGGGAGCTACAGAAGATAAAGAAGAAGAATGGGAGCAACAGAAGATAGAGAAGAAAGAAGAAGAATGAAACATCCATGATTAGCTTCATTTTCACCGGTTAAAAGCACTGAAACAAAACAGAGAATAGACAGCCCATAGACTTCCATTTACATGACAAGAGCAGAGATAAATCCACCTCTTTTCACTTTTTTCTGTGGGCATCCTACATTTCACATTACTGCTACCACTACCATCGCCACCACCGTAAAAAAAAAAAAAAAGAAAAAAAATCCCAAAACCCTTCTTCACTTGTTCCCCAGAAAGCGAGCGAACCGAGACCTCAACAGATGAAACCAGAGCCGCCGTCGTCGAAATTGAGAGCGTAGCTAAATGGGTCGTAGTTGAATTTCAGCCTCTTCGTTCTCGATCGTCCTCTCACTTGTCTCCGAATCTCGGCCCGAACCCTCCAGTAGAGGCTTCTGCACCTCCTCTTCCCGCAGTCCAGCACCACCACAGTGGGCTCCAAAAACACCAGAATGGCCGCCATTTGCTCCTTGGTAAAAAGCAGCATACGCTGTAGAATCTGCAGAGAAAGAAGCCCGCGGAAAGGGGAATGTATAATTGCCTTCTCTTTTATAGATATATATGCTGAAGGAACGGAACGAAAAGAAGCGAAACGAAACGAAATTTGTCTAAAGCTTGTGAGACAAGGCAACTCTTAAATCCTAACAGTGAGCAGTGTGAGTAAGACGCACACTGAAAGGTGAATTTCTCTGAGAGAGAAGAAACGGCCCTATTCACTCGTTCTATATAGCTTTTCCCCCTGCCTTTCCCCGGAAGTGTCTGTAGAGTACTGCTACGCCGCTGTCGAAACAGAGGCGGGTGTCACATGGGCTAAGGTAGGGTTGGGAGGTACGAAGCAACTTTCTCTCCTCTGTGCAGCGAACTTGTATGCGGTAAGCCAAGCTTGCGCTGGCAAAAAATGTGGTGAAAGACTGAAAGGATTTCTGATTTTAAATTCCTTTCTGAAAAGAGAAGATATCTTTTCTCGAACAGCGCGGCGATTTTGTCTTCTCATCAACCCGCCCAATGTATGCGTCGCGCCCCAGACGGACCTCCTTTAATCAAATGTCCTTTCGTTTCGCGATCATCTTTTCCTCAAATTCGAGCGAGCTTTGGATGTCAAATCTCTGCTCTGAAACACTGAAACCAGTCATGGACTCTCCATTACCTTCCTTCCGTCCCCCACCCCACGAGTCCCGACTTTCATACATCATCGTTTCTCTTTTACCCATCAATAGTTTTGCTTTCTGAATCCATCGGGTACTGTACTGCAAATCTCTGCATCCTTCATTTATTTCTCGCGCCAGCGACACCGTGAGATGAGACTCCCTTGAGAGAGAATGAGGCACGAGCACATTGATGCGCTCTTTGAAGAATAAGATGATTTATGCGCTTAATTATGCCTACTCATATACATTTAAAGACTGATGAGTGCCAATTGATTTGATGCTGATCAGATTTCGGAAGCGCTAAAGTGCGAACGGGAGAAGGGAAAGGAACAGAATGAGGTAATTGAGTGCAGAGTCTGAGACCGTTTTGTGCGATAACCGATGAGTGCAGGCTTCTTCTTCTTCTTGTTTTGATAACTAGGAACGAACAGACTGAGAAGTCAAAATTCGGTGTTTTTTTGTCCGCTCTGTAGTCCTACTGTCGGATGATAAAGGAATCATTTCTCTAAGACGACGCTATCAGCCCATTGATTCCACATATGAAGAACTAAACAGGACGTGTTATCAAAAGCAGGGATGCTGGCAGCAGCAAAAAGAGTAAACGACATTAATGCTCTGAAAAATTAAATCACGGTAAGGACAAAAACTACGTTCCAAAACTTTTAATGGGTTTTAACCAAAAACGGGAGATTCTGGTTGGAGTTGAACAGAGGAGCTAAATATAGCCCCGTTTGGTTTGAATAATAGATGAACGTGGGTCGAGAAAAACTGTTATTTTTTATATATTTTTATTTTTTCATTGCACCAATGAAACATTGTTGGGTAGAAGATGCGCTCTGTCTCTCTCTCCCTCTCTCTTTCTCTCGCATTTTGTATAGTCACTGTCAACCTTCTCATCCTAAATGTAAAGTGGGTCACTTTTACTTTGAATCCTGTTATCTCAGGACTGCGCGGTAGTCGTTGCTTGCACCTTATCAGACCCAGAGACTGATATTCAAAAATCGATCCGGGACAGGCCATGAACGGTTGGTTAATACTAAAGAGTTAATGGCAAGAGACTTTGGTTTCTTTGTGTTGATCAATCTGGAAGAAGAAGAAGACAGAGAATGCAGAGCACAGAGGACGACGATGACAGATTAAATGTGAAGGAATGGGAGAAAACACAGCAGTTACCCACCTCGAGGAGCTAAAATTCCCTCATAAATAAAAACGACGGAGATTAAATAGGAGTGTGTGAGAGCAGTGAGGTGTAAAGGAGGACTCCGAGGTGGGAACGCGTGTGGGATGGAAGAGAGGAGAGAAGAGAGAATGGCGCAAGGGAAATGAAATGTCTGGCCTCGTCTGACGACTGACGAGCCCGCCGAGCAGCCGTCAGAGGCAATTGGTTGGTAAAGTAAACCTACCCGTCCAGTCGCTTTCCTTTTCCACCCCCATCTTCTCTTCCATCTCTTTCCTTCGTTCCCATCAGTACAGCTTCGCCTTAAATTTTCAACCTCTCTGTACTCCCAAGGCTTTTACCTCTCCACTCCACTCTCCATTACCCCCTTTTGTCTGCTTGACTATGGAGAGTATAAACAATGTGTATGCAATTTCTGGAAATTAGAAGATGGTTAGTGAGGATGATTAGAAATCTGAACTCTGAAGTGTCCCTGGAGGCTTAGAAGTTGTAACCAGATCAACTGGGTACCCTCTGACATAATCCTAATATCTTTACATGGTTATGCACTTTTACTGGCTATTACCGTGTGCATGACATTAATCTCTTCTCCCACTTGGCAATGCCACAGAAATTTCTTTAGAAAAGGTATTGGGTGATCAGGTGAATGGAAGAGTTTTGATTACGCTGGTTTAGAAGTAAGAAGAAACCCTGTGTAATTCAAAAGTAACTACTATTAAATTTTAAACCTTAAATGATTTAAATACGTGTAAAACCTCTTTTCTTGTTAAAAAAAGAATACTTTTTTACGGAAAATAAGAATAAAATTTTATTTTCATTAAATTTCTGTACTAACTCGTATAGGTCAAACTTTTTTCTTACCTCATTACTTGTTTGAATACAGTAGGAAGCATTGGCTCAAACTGACTCTGTTGAACTAACTAATTGAACTTTTAATATACCAAAAAGCTTTTTTTTAAACTTCTTTCTTTGCATGATTTTATTTCAATATTGATTAATAGCAGCAACTTTTTCTATCTTCTTTCATTTTTTTGAATATTTGTTAATTATAATGTATTACTAGTGTAAAAATAACTAAATACAATCATAAACTATATATTTGTTTCATATTACTAAGATTCATAAAAAGTATTCTAACAATAAGGACTTGGGCATTGTAGTCTCTGTCATATTAATTTGTTTGTCATATAATAAGCAATAAATGAGCTTTAGTATATAACTCGTAACAATAATGTTTATTTTAAAGGGGCTTCTACTGTTAATGTAATTATGTAATCAGTATCAATGTTAATGAGATGAACCAATTTGGATGTGACTGAAGAATCTAATGAATATTGACACTTAAAACTCATACAAAGAATTTGGATGGTAACCTATGAATATCGGCTAATATCATTTTACTAAAACAAGTAATGACATCATTAGTAATAACATTTTACTAATTTTTATGAGTTTGTGGGTTAAAGACTCACTTGGGGTTTCTCTTTCATAGTGGGCTGGACCAGCCCAATATGGGAATAATGAAAGAGAAGAGGATCACAGATAAGAGAGGGGAAAAGAATGCATGGCATGACCATTTTACAGTGGATAATGGGTAAAGAAGATAAAGAAGTACTGCAAAAAACCGAGGCACGGCCATGAACGTAATGAAAAAGAACTCTCTGTGATTGGACCATTAATTCTTTTCACTTTTGCTTCTCCACAGAAAATTATATAGCTTCCACCCTAGAGGACCAGGGCTCTACAGATAATTGAATGAAGGGATCATCAGAGATGGCGAGGTTGGATCTTCAAGTTAAGTTACAGGTTACAGCTTGTATCATGCTTACAATATTCTTACAAAGCTTATATCTTCTAAATTAAAGGGAATTTCAAAATGAAATCTTACGAGGGTGAAACCGAGACAATTCACACTTTTCGCCTATACCTAATATATCTTTTGCATTTTCTCTCTCAAATCAAATTTTAATCATCAAATTTTGCATGTGTTGTACACAATCTTACAATTTTACGATGTACTTGATTACTTTAAAATTTTCTTTTAAAATTTCAAGCTTTGATTATCTAAAAATTTTACATTTTAGCAAGTAATAAAAAAATTATGAATAATACTATGCCCACGGCGGCCACGCACAAAAACTGCCCACGGCGGCCGTGCGCCTCGGGCAGTTTTTGCGCATGGCCGCTGTGGACTTAGCATTACACAAAATTTATATTTGATTTTTTGGCTCATTGTTAAGTTCATTGTTTTATGAAACAAAAGTAAACGAACGAAGTTAAGCTTATCCTCGATACGCACGATAGAATCGGATTTTGGGGTCCCTAATCGGTATTAGGTTTCCCATATTCCCAACCTTGTACAGAAGATGCCACAATGAATAACCAACAGGCTTAGATCTGTATTAGGTTTCCCATATTCCCATTTTCTCATATTCCCATATTCCCAAATTCCCATATTCCCTTGCACTTTTCTTGCCTCACAGTCTCTCAACCAAAGTAAGAAAATTTAAATGCATATTAAATCAATAGTGTAGACTTGCTCCAATTTACCTATAGCCATCAAGCAACCTCAAATACTGCCATCGATACCTAGTCAAAAAAAGTACTGCCATTGAAGCTTTCCACCGATCTACTTGATCGCATTAGTCCTCAATCGAATAGGAGAGTACCATCGGTGAATTGTACAATGGGGCGGTAAAATAGAACTATTTGAGTTCTCAACTATGCACTCTTCGACCATAACATTGTTCAATGATAGATCACAACATTGTATTGGATCATAGCCCTTGGTTTTTCTTAGTTATCAAATCGAAGAGGGTCTGGGGTAATGAAGTGCCCGCCAACATAGGCTAGGTCATTATATGAACTTCAGATCTGAAATCGGTTGATTTCCCTTTGTTATATTTCATTTTTCTTGCTTGCTTAGTGTTATGTATAATTCTTTTGCCTATTGTTTTATATCATTTTTCTTTCATATGGTTGCATCGTGCTTCTCGCATGTCACTGTACATACACTGCTTTTTCACTCTTCATATCTTAAACATCAGGTAGAAGGTGACATGAGAAAACCAGTATTTTGTGCTGTGCTTAAGCTTCTAACTTAATTATCATTTGACTGTTAGAGTAAGCTTTCTGAATCCAGAATCCTTTTCTCAGTGTCTTAGGCTCTCTACTGCAGTATATACTCTAGAAAATGATCTTTTTTACCCTTTATAAAAATTGAGGTGCTCATTTTTTTTCTCATCTTGTCTCTTTTTGGGAGCAATTTCTATTCTCATTTGGTAGCCTATCAACCTTTGCAGTTCCTTGTTGTAGAAATTTACTTTCAATAGGAAGACTCCATGGATCTGCTTCCTTCATATTGAAGTTTGTGCTTCAAACTGTTAAAAGTGGTTCAAAATTTCCAATCCAAGGTTGATGTTTTTGCTGGCTAATTTCATAATTTAATTCTAGTGTTTCATTTATTCCTAACTAGGCATTTTACAAAGGAGGACTCCTAATGTGTTGGAGCTGAAGTACCCCGTCTTTAGAAAGAACCGATTTTCTTTGACAAAGATGTTGAACATATGGCTAACTCCACGAGGCTTTAATCAGGGAAAGTTGGTAGTGTCCTTTGGCTTGTGAAAGCTCAATTTTGATGGTTTTTTCATGGGGATTCCAGACCAACCAGGATCAGAGTGGTGGTAAGAGGTAGGTCTTCCAATGTCGCCTTTCCCCTTCTTGCCAATAAGGGTCTGGCAGCCCTGATGAGGATGAGATGAGAGATCTCGTTACTAGGTTTTACTAGTCAGGCGTATTTCGTCATTATACAGTTTTTTTTTGAAATTTGTGATTTTTCCAATTTTTTTATGAGTTCTCAGACATTCTTATTGAACATTGTATTTCCTTGCTCAAGTCCCCTAGATATGCTAATTATATGGCAGCAGCCTTGCCAAGGAAGGTGTTAGAAAAGGTTGACTTGTAATTGCACCATTATTGCCTTCTAATTGGTTTTGTGCTCCTTTGTTATATTGTTTATTCACTCTCCAATAAGCAACTTTGTAATTTTTAATATAAAGACAAGGTCATCACTAACTTAACTAATTTGTTGAGGTTCAGCTATAATTGATCTTCATCATGTCATCCATTGTACCAAATTTTGCCCAAGGAAGCAAATGTTTTCGGCTGGTGTTGTTTGCATGGTAGACATCCCACCCAAGACCTTTTAGTGAGGGGGGTATGGAAATCCAATCTTGCCTATGTCCTCTTTGCAATGTTGAACAAAAATATTTGATCATCTCCTAAATCACTTGAAGATTTATATGGTATCACAACACTTGTTGGATCTCTTGGCCTTAGTTCCGAAGGAAAATTAATGTTTAAATGTTGTTTGGGTTTTATTCTAGGGATAATATGGAAAAATAGGAATAACATAGTTTTCTCAATAGAACCTAGTCATGGTTTGAAACTTATAGCTTTATCTGACATCAAGTAATTGGGTGGCTGATATCATAAAAAGTCTTTAGGAATGTTGATGGTACTGCAATATGGAATATTGGGATGTCTAAGCTAGAGAAACAGAAAATGTTTTAATTAGAATTCAGCCTTGAGATGTTCGTGTTGGTCATGGTATGGCTAGCTAATGAAGATGAAGCAGCTGGTGTTAGACTTTCGATCTAATAAATTACATTAATCATCATGAAATAGATATAATATTTCCATAAAATCACCTTGGTTTGAAATCTATACACATTTGATTTAACTGAAAATATAAAAAAAATAATGGGAGTGTACTTTTCATCTTTGAATATTAATCAAGTTGAGGTGTACAAGAAAACCTTAGGAATTTATTTTTACAAGTGATAAGCATAGCTTCCTTCAGCCAGACCGCGTGTGCATAGCCGTGGTGAAACGAGGTCCATTCTGACCCCTAATACATGGTGTCCAATGGGACACATTAACGCAAATCCGACTACTAGGGCAGTATGGGATGCCCTAGAAGAGTCAAGGGGAGCTAGCCATAAGGCTTATTTTGAAGACTGTTTATATGGCCATTGACCTCATGCCAACACTACGGCACAAGAAGGGGTAGGCCTAGAAGACTTGGCGCTAATGTGTGCGCCCCCGCACATACGTATGGGGTTGCACACGCACATGGCGCGGCACAGACAATTGTGTGCTCCTCCGCACATACGTAGGCACCCGGGCCGCAAGATCCGCCCGCGCCCCCGTGCAGCGCTGCAGGAGGCTGCCCGTACACGCGCCAGTGCGCGCACCCCTTGGCCTAACCTGATTAAGTCAGGAAGCGGGGTTTCGATCCCGACCTATTCGGTGGGTGCCCGTGGGACCCACATTGTTCCTAAACTAGGCATATGATATACTGTTGGAAAACTCACTTAAAGGGCTACACGGCGGTATATAATTTAGCCTTTGTCCAGAAGGTAATTTTGGAGTTCTCCTCGGTTAATGAGGACTGGTGCGCAAGAAGGACCAGGAAAGGAAAGTCCTAAATCTAGAAGGAGGTGGGCGAGATCTTTGAAGACTCCAGGATTCGCTGGACTCCCAGAAGGATCAGCGAATAGGCTCCAACAGATAAGGCATGTCCAGCTGGCCCGCGTACATGTTAATCCAGATAAGGAAGGGGGATTTGGGGAGATTCTTGCGGGAGATAGACTACCTAAGATCAAGGGAGATCTTCCAGGATTAACACCTATCAGGAAGGAGGTTGCACGAGTTGGGCAACCTTCCTAACTGATCAGCACGTCTCCTAGTCTCGCTAGGAGTCGTCCTTAGGGTTTTTTTGTACTTAGGATTGCCTATAAATACACGTGGGGGCTTCGCTTGTAACATACAGAATTCAGCTGCCGAATTCCTAGTCTTTGTTTTTCGTCTACGACGCTTGTAAGCTCCCGCAGCGGCGGAGCAGCCAAAGGGGTTGAGCTAGGAAGCTCCATTGTGTATTCAGGCACTTGAGAAAATTTTCCCTAATATAGTGTGCATATTTTTATTTACTTTGTGCTCGTTATCTCCCATTCTTCTCCTTGTCTCTATTGCTTCTCCTCCACGTCCTATCTTCTTTCTTGCCTTCGGAGTCGAACTTGATTCTGCTAACTCTCCTGACCGAACGATCCATAGGGAAAGGCTGATCTCGGTTCCTCCTCGCCGTTTGAAGGCTTGAAGGGGTAGTAGCTGGGAGCCATCACGGTGCATGATTAGAGCAAGAATCCAACCCCGTGACATGTCGCCTCACATGTAAGAACTTGGAGGATTTATAGATACCAATGGGTATGACACGTATGACTTTGGGAGTGATACAACTCTCTATTGCCAAAGCATCCGTAGAGTCAATGTACCCATTAAATCTACCTCTACAGGGAGATGTGCTGGCCATTATTCCTTGTATTGAATATCCAATGACAAAGTATCTAGAAGAGGACTCTACACCCATAAATCATAGTAATTTTAATTTATAAAATAAATATTTGAAGCCATAATTCCAACGTATGGACTACTTGAGCGGATTAGGTTTGTAGCAACACTTGAAATAACTCATATCATAATTGAACGAGATTCTACTTTTACCAAAGGCTGGGCATCAAATATGTTTTTTATGAGATCTCAGAAATGGGAATGAATTATAGCATCACATGGAATGTCGTCTACAATCAGTCAATGCCCTTGCAGATAAACTAGCAAAAGAGGTAGCAAGCAGGCATATCTATATTGAAAGAATGTAACGAATATAACTCTATTATTTGTATGATTTATTCAAAAGCAATATAAGTACAATTTCACTAATTAAAAATAATTAAGGGTCATAAAAATTCAACCAACGTGTTTGAGTTTGTGAATCTACGTGCTTGAAAGTCATTTACATGTGACTGGCTCATGTTCTCTTACCATGGATTGTTTCTATTTACTCATGCCATTTATTGTATCGCTACTGGATTGTTATTTTCGTTCTCATTTTAATTTTCAAGGAAGTAGGTAATCTAATTCCAGCAATGATACCTCCCATTCTTCTAATCTAAACCCCAATTCTGAGAGCATCGATGACAGGGGACGTCAAATGAGGTATCATATACATTACATCCACAACTGACAAGCAAATTAAAATTAAAATCAACCATCACACACTGTTCAGTTAGATAACTGATCAAATTTTACCAATTAATGCCTAGTGTCAAGTGGAGGTGTTCCAGGTAGGCTGGAACGAGTTCTTTTTGAATATATTTTTTGCGAACACGCCAATTCTAAATAGTTTAATCCATATTCAGTTCTCGTTTATTGTACTAAATAACGTAATTGTGTATACAGACTCAATTCTCACGTAAACCATGTCACCTAAACCGGCATGCATTATTAGAAGAAAAAATCTTAGTTATCAATAACTACTACCAAAACTCATCTGAGCAAGTCTGGAGGTTGATTTAATTCAATGACCCGGTGGTGAAAAGGTGATGGTGGGTCCGATGTGAAACTAAAGGCACTCCAAGGAAGAGCATAGATTGCAGGGAAAATGCTTGGTGGCTTTGATGTATTTATCTCGTGGCTGTGCAACGATTATAGATAGAAAAATGCTATTTGTTTTGCGTGATTTTACTTTGGGGTTTTACATCGTGACGTGGCAACGTAGTTGGTGGTCCAGGTAAGAAAAAACTGAGGGTTAAGGGTTTATCCATACTATAAGAAGATAATATTTTATTAAAACAATAAAATCTTCCAGATTTTATCTCCTAGTTTATCTCTTACCTGGACTGCAGTATGGACACCACGTCAAGATGTAAACCCTCGCAATAACAATTCACAATACTTATATCACCACTCTTATGGATATCAAATGATTTAATTGCTTGAGCGATCAGACCTGGGAACTCCACCGTAAACCACATCTACCTGCCTAGAAAGGGAGAGAGATTCTCGTCTTTTCGATTGACATTGCATTCTCCATTTTGAAGCTATGCCAGAATTTCTTGTGGTTTATGTCAACGAAAACCCTATTTTGATCCTTTCATAGACTTCCACCTAAACACCACGTCATGTTGTGATCCTTGTTGTAAAAAGTCGTAGTACTGATATTATTGAAACAGCCCCAAGGTGAATAAAATACCCCACTAACGAGGCCCACCCTTTTGGCCACCATAAAATTACTTCGTCACTTTTTTTTATTTTTCTTTGATTCCCCAAATTACATTTATGTACATTCTGTCACTCTTTTTCTTCGATTCGTAAATTACTTTCATCTACATTCTATCCCCATTTGTACCCAAGGTTTGCAGTATCGGAGATACTCAAAATGGATACGTTCGTGGATACGAAAAGATACATTAGGATACACATGTAATAAATACGTATACTAAAGGAAAACTTATTTAAACAATGTAAAAATATACATATTCTTTGAATATTATAAATAGAGAGGTGATATAAGTACTGCAGCTTTCTACTTCCAAGACTATACATCCTAACACAACGTCCACATTGCAGTCCAAGTAAGAGATAAACTTGAAGATAAAATTTGCAAGATTTTATTTTTTTAATAAAAGATAATCTATTTATTCTATGGGTAAACCATAAACCCTAGATTTTCACTTACCTAGACCGCAAACTATGCCGCTGTTACGTTGTAAAACCTTGCAGTAAAATCAGGAAATATGGATATCATTTTTCTTATTAATATGAAAACTGTTATGTTCTTACAAATATTTGAAATAACAAACAATATAACTGCGTAAAATACCAACATTTAATCTCTCCTTTGCACCATGATGACAGACTTGTGTAGCAATGTTATAATATTGTTAGTGTAAAATATATATACGACCTACCAATTATATATATCACCTTCATGTGTAATTTGATAATTATTCTCAATGTTTACTACTTAAAATAGCTCTTCACTTTTGTCACTAGAGGTAGTATCTAATTATTATCATACTTCAATGTCCTAGTATCCATAGAAATTTATAATTAGGTAAAGTTATAAGTCACCTAAGAGTCTTGTGTCCCTATGAGTTTAACGTGGAGTATGATTGTAATCAAGAATCTACAGGAGTTTAACTTTAAGTATGATTTGTAATTAGGACCTATATAAGTAGGGTTCCTGCTACATGGACAACATGCAGTAATAATAGTTCAATCACCTTATTCAATTTCCCTTTACTATCTCTCATTTCTCGCTCTTTCTTATCTCTTTACCTTTCATATTTTATTCTTCTCTTCTCCCAGTTCCACTGGGACTCCTATCCAAGTGGTTTACTGAGATCAAAGCCTTCCATACGACTGAAAGTTCACTCTTCCATGGCTGCTAAATTAACTCGTAATTAGGGAATCAGAGCAGGTTCTTCGTCGAACTAAAAGGGCCAAAAAATTTCTTTCTGCTTCATCGAGCACATTCTCTGCAACAGCAATTGTTAATCTTTGAATATTTGCGGAGCTAGAAGCAGCAGCCAAATTTTAATCTGTAGAAGCAGCAGCCAAATTTTAATCTGTAGAAGCAGCAGTAGAATCACAATTCAATTCCGATGCAACAACAGATTGGGAAGCGTGAGCAACATATTTAAACAACAACACTTCACAAGATCCACTCTCTCGTCCTCATCACATAGATTTTTTTTCTCTTTGGCTTCAGTTATTTATTTCAGAACCAGTAGAAGCGATTATTAGGCTTTAGGGCTAATAAATCACATCAATCATCATATGAATATGAACATATAATTTCCATAAAATCACTTTATCATGAAAACTATATAGACTTGATGGAATTTAAATAAGAAAGATAACGGGAGCGTACCTTTCATCTTTGAATATTAATTGAGTCGAAGTGCACAAAAACACTTTACAAGTGATAAACTTGCCTCCCTTCAGCTAGACTGGGTGTGCATAACTCGTCTTCTCACTTGTAAGACCTTGGAGGATTTATAGATTCCCATGGGTATGGTTATAATGACTCTCTTCAATGTGGGTGTAATGACCTTTGGGAGATATACAACTCTTTATACCAAAGCGTTCCCAAAGTCAATATACCCATTAAATCTACCTCTACAGGGAGATGTGCTGGCCTTTATTCCCTGTAATGAATGTCTAATGACAAAGTATCTAGAAATGGGCCCCACATCCATAAGTCATGGTAATTTTATTTCATAAAAAACTATTTGAAATCATAATTCCATTATATTCCCACTTGGTTTCAAATCCATTTTCATAAAATTTTGATTTTCAAAAAACATGAAAAATCAATTTTGACACACAAAACCATACAATGACCATAAACATTATCTCAAACACTTTAATATACATGTATAGTTAACCCTGGCCTACACAATATACATCTTAGATATCTAAGGCTGGGGAATAAACCAAATCTATATTTGTCAATTTCAGCGGTCTTCATTCATAACATACTTTAATATACATGTGTACCATAGGCCTGAATCAATTTAGACGTCCAACTCTAACTTCATATTGAGACCCTTCTGCATATACATACAAGTATATACACAATAGGAAAACTGGACATCAAGGTATTCCACCGTCCATTGCATACACAATACCTGAGGAGCTTAGGGTAAAGCTCTATATAACTATGAGTATTAACAGTAAAGGAAACTGTGCCCGCACAGTCCCATTGGTCTGGACAATTTAGAGACTCAACCGTCACTCCCTATTGAGACTCACGTATACACGTACAAGTGCATATATAATAGAGAAGCTGAATCTCAAGGCACACACAACGAGTACTCATATAATTACACAAAAGCATATGCATTCATTCAAATTTGTCATTTCATTCCATGAGAATATAAAATATAATGTCATGACATTATAAATCAATGAGACCATAATTCATACACAACAATGTTTTCCCACTTGGTCTCATAATTATAAATAAATTAAATTAAATTAAATTAAATTCCCCGCATGGATAGTGAAACTGGTCACAGGACGACACTTAGTAGATAAGCTAAGTTGTTTTGAGAGACCATTTTTAAAACAACTTCTTCCTTCGTTAGCATGTCTCGTATATAATGGTATTTCCCTTCAATATGTTTGGCCTTGGAGTGACACTTCAGATCTTTTGTGATAGCAATAGCAGATGCATTGTCCCAAAAGAGAGGAATGAGTTGTTCTACACACTCTAGCACTACAAGACTGCAAAAAGTTGTGAAGATAGACAACCTCCCATTGTAGCTAAGTTCATAGCTACATATTCTGCCTTCATGGTTGATTGCGCTACACAGTCTTGTTACTTGCTTTTCCAAGAAATGACACTTCCGCCAAACTTAAAGATAAAGCCAGAAGTAGACTTGTGGGTATCAATACATCTTTAATAATCTGAGTTAGTTAATTCTAACTTGTCCGTTTGATAAGTCAAACCATATGATTTAGTTCATTGCAGGTAGTGCATCATCCATTTAACTCCTTCATAGTGAATGAAACCTAGATTAACCTGAAACCGACTAAGAATCCAAATAGCATAAGCAATATCAGGCCTTGTACACATAAGAGCATAGATAAAACTCCCCAGAACAGAAGTATATGTATATTTCAATTCATCCGACTCATCTTTTTAGAGCTATCATAAGGTACTTTACCTAGAATACAATTGGACATATGAAATCGATCCAGAAGAGTGTCTATATACATTTTTATGAGATAAACTCAATATTTGGAAAACCCTATCCCGTAGAATTTTATTACCGAAAATGAAAGAAGCTTCCCCAAGGTCTTTAATATCAAACGTACGAAATAACCATGTCTTTATATCTTGGAGTAATTGAAAATCATTCTTAGCTAATAAAATATCTTCTTCATATAAAGTAAGAAAAACAATACGATAACCAACTATTTTGATATAAAAACAATGATCATTTTAATTTTGAGAAATCCATACCCTTTGACCGCTTCATTGAATTTGTTATTCCACTGTCTTGAGGCTTGTCTCAAGTCGTAAATTGATTTTTCCAATTTACACACTTTCAATTCTGTTCTAGTGCTAATAAATCCACGAGGTTTTTCCATATAAAGTTCCTTATCCAAATCTCCATTAAAGAAACAATTTTAACATCTATTTTGAACAACTCGTAGTCATAATATGTAAGGAAGGACAAGGGAGTTTGTATAGACTGTATACGTGCAACTGGAGAAAATATTTAACCTTAATCAATCCCATACTGTTGAGTGTAACCCTTGGCAACAAGAGGACCCTTAAATCTTTCAACTTTATTTTCATAATTCTTTATAATGTTTTATTCGTTATGTATTGTATTATTTTAATTGTAGTTATGTATTTGAATGTGAAAATTAATTTAATTATATAATTTGTAAAATCCCCAAAGGGGTATGCGAATTGTATCTATTTAATTAATTGTGTGTTTATTTGTGAATAATTTTGCATATTATTCTAATTTTATTATATTATTAGTGAAATCCCCAAAGGGTAATGCAAATTGTATAATTAAATTAATATATTGCAAAATAATTTATATGAATCCCTGAAGGGTAAATATGAATTAATTTGTTTGTTTGTTTGTTTGTGATGTTATTATTTATTCATTATCTGCTGAATGATTTGTTTTGTAACTCTCATTAATCTCTAAAAGGGTAAGTGAGAGTAGTAGATGATTGAGGTTATTGTATTATTATGTATGTTATCCCAAATAGAGAAATATTTTCTGGATGACAGGAACATCAAGTAGTGGATATTCTTTTGCTATGGCCTGAAATAAAAAATATTTGATGGGATTAAGTATGTGAATTGGTCACAATAGGTTGGATTGATGCTACGTGACTATAAGTTTATTACATTATCAAAGTGGATACTCCTCCTTAGAGACCTTCTTGTGTGAACTACCCCAACAATATGAATTGTTATAAGAAGGACCTTAGGTAATTCAAGCAATGGAATGATGCGAACGAAATTTCTTGGTCACACATTTTTAACGCTATTAGTGATAAACACTTGATGACTTATTTTCATGTCCCCCTTGCAAAAGATATTCTAGACCAATGGATGTGAGAAAATATGTAAATGACATGCTTGTTATGACAGATGAGTTGCAGTATCATGGTAGACCAATTGATAAAGAAACTAAAGTGGTCACCATTGTCAACTCTTTTCCAAAATATTTAAAATACATTAAAAATTTTAATTCTCTGTCCAAGACGAAGTGGACGATTTCTGAATTGATGAATAATATTGATAACCGGTTTGAGAGACAATACAAGTATTAATTTGGATAAATTGTCACCTCATATTAATATAGTTTTGAAGCTGAAGAAGAAGAATTTTAATAAGGGAAAAAATTTTCTCTTTCAAAACTTCAAGGATTAACAGAGAGTTGAAATAAATGCAAATCAATGTGTATGCTTTTTCCTACTTTTAAATGTTGTATTTATGGCAAAATGACGAAAATGCCTTTCTATCCAAAGGTTTAAGGAGTTCTAATATTTTAGATATTATTTATCCGGATATATTTGGACCTATGAATGTGAATACATGAAATGCTCATTCATATTTTATCACATTTATTGATGATTTTTCAAGATATGGAAGAGTATAGTTACTTCGTAGGAAAAATGAAGCCTTAAATTATTTCTTGACCTTCAAATTGTAGGTAGAAAGTGGCACGGGAATGAAGATCAAAACTTTGCACTCTGATAAAGGTGGAGAGTATTGTTTAGAGTTATTCTCAGAATTTTGCAAGTTAAATGAGATTATTCATATGTTTATCATGCCTTATGTATCTGTGCAAAATGGTGTAGCTGAAAAAAGAAACCAAACTTTACTTGAGATGATGGCACCTGTAAATTTGCCAACATCCTTTTGGGGTGAAACACGATTGACAACTACCTATATCTTAAACAGAGTGCTTTCAAAGTCGGTTGAGACAACACAGTATAAGGTATGGGCATGTCTTGGTCATGTTTTGAATCTTGATCCTAAGAATAAATTGAAGGCTAAGACTCAAAAGTGCTTATTCGTTGGATATTCTGAAAATTCAAAAAGATATAAGTTAATAATTCAAAGGAGAAAATAATTTTTGAAAGTAGACATGTAACATTCATTGTGGATAGATTTGATTGTGATGAAGATCTGGGTACAAAGTCTAATTTGGGAGAAATTGTGGAAATATCCTCCTCTAAATCTCCTGCTAATAAAGATGATTCTACTGAAATGGATATTCGAAAAGGTACTAGAGAAAGAAAACCTAGATAACTTCTTTCATCTTTTGATTTTTACACAGATGTTGGGGAAACTTATGAAAGAGTAATGTTGTATGAAGATGCTACTGATCTTGCCACTAATGAGCAACACTCATTGATTTGGATTATGAAGAATAGAAGTTGGTGATGGAAGAAGAGATGAACTCCATGTATAAAAATTGAGTTTGGAAATTGTTGATAATCCTGCTTTGGTTAAACTCATTAAGTGCAAGTGGATGTTTACCAGAAAGAGAAATTCTGAAGGTAAATTTTAAAGATTTAAGGTTAATGTTGTTGCCAATGGTTTTACTCAACAAGATGGATCAATTATGATGAAACATTCTCTCCTGTTGCACGTATATAGTCTATACGAACTCTCTTGTCCTTCATTTGCATATTATGTCAATGAGTTGTTCCAAATGGATGTTAAAATAACTTTCCTTAATGGAGATTTAGACGAGAAAATATATAAGGAACCTTTTTGATTTATTAGCCCTGGAACTGAATTGTAGGTGTGTAAATTGGAAAAATTAATTTACGGTTTGAAACAAGTCTCAAGACAGTGGAATATCAAGTTCAATGAAGCTGTCAAGGAGTATGGATTTACTTAGAATTCAGAATATCGTTGTTTTTATAGTAAAATAGTGGGAGAGAGCATTGCTTTTCTTAGTTTATACGTAGTTGATATTTTATTAGCTGGGAACTATATTTAATTACTCTAAGGTATAAAGACATGGTTATTTCAAACGTTTGATATGAAAGACCTTGGAGAAGCAAATAAATCACATTATGAAAAATATGAAAAATAATGGGAGTTTACCTTTCATCATTGAATATTAATTGAGTCGAAGTGCACTCGAAAACCTTTAAGAATATGTTTTACAAGTGATAAGTTTGCTTCCCTTTGACCAGAGTAGGTGTGCATAAGCCGTAGCCCCATTTGTAAGACCTTGGAGGATTTATAGATTCCAATGGGTATGACACTAATGACTCTCTTCAATGTGGGACTAGCAATCCTTGAGAGAGATACAATTCTTTATTCCCAAAGTGCCCTAGAGTAAATGTACCCATTAAATCTATCTATATAGGGGGATGAACTCGCCATTATTCCCTGTACTGCATATCCAAAGACAAGGTATCTAGAAGTGGGCCCCACACCATAAGTTGTGGTAATATTTTTATTTCAGTCTAACAAATACAAGTGATCATCATAAAAATAGACAAATAATTTCTATAAAATCACTTTATCATGAAAATGAAACAGATATCATGGAATTTAAATTCGAAAGATAACTGGACTGTACCTTTCATTTTTGAATATTAATTGAGTTGAAGTGGACAAGAACACCTTTAAGAATATGATTTAATAGTGATGAGTTTGCTTCCCTTCAGCTAGATTGGGTGTTCGTAAGTCGTATCCTCATTTGTAAGACCATGGAGGATTTATGGATTCCAATGGGTATGACACTAATGATTGTCTTCAATGTGGGATTAATGACCCTTGGGAGAGATACAACTCTTTATTCCCAAAGCATCCCCAAAGTCAATGTACCCATTAAATCTACCTCTTCAGGGGTATGTGCTGGCCATTATTCCCTTTACTGAACATCAAATAACAAAGTATCTAGAAGTGGCCCCACGCCTGTAAGTCATGGTAATTTTATTTCATAAAATAAATATTTGAAACCATAATTCCAACAATGGTTCTATGTATTCCACCAGAAGCAGCTAGTCATGAGAGACAACAATTCTGCTGGCTCTGCACCAACTTCACACACAACTGCTTGATTTCAAATTTAGCTAGCTTAATATCTTCTCTTGCCACTGACAGCTGGTTAATTTCCATTCAGCTACTTCTATTTTATCTTACTGCAGCATCTTGATCACTTACACAACTTCTTTCCTATTTTGTGGGACATCAACTGCAATCCACTTCGTCTTGATCACTTATAACAGCTTATGCAACAACTCTCTTATTTTGGGCGGACCCTGTAGTAACCCTGTAGTATTAATAACATCAAGATTCATTATCTTATTGCTGGTCATTTCCTATTTATGTGGGATCTTTATCCTGGTCCCACTAGCATTTTAAAGGACAGGGAAGAAAATACATGCCAAACTTAACCATGCCAAACAATACCACTCAAAATTCATCAGGTTCTACTGTGCCCTCAACGTTTCAGCCACAGGCGGCAACTCAGTCACGACAACCCCAGCAGTGCAGCCTGGTCATCTTATTAGAGCTTTATCACTTACACAACTCCTTTATTATTGTTGGACTTATATGTTGGTCACACTCCGCTGTGACCGCGGGTTGAAGGCCACTTCACCTCTTCCACTCACCCTACATTAAGGCCTTTGCTTGAGGACGAGCACATGTTGAAGTTTGGGGGTATTTGGTTAGTGGAAATTATCCTATGTTTTTAGGCTAACTTTAGATATAACTGTGTTGCAATTTCACTTACTTTTGGTGTGGATTTTGTAGGTTTGTGCTCCATATTCATGCAAACACCAATTGGAAGGAGAAAGAGGCAACTGTACATTTTGGGCAAAAAGACACCCCATTTTGGAGCAATAGAGAAGCTGGCGCCGCATGGCATCAAATGGGAAGCCATGGTGCTAAGCAGAGAAGCAGTAATGCACGTAATGCCTCATGGCGCCAGAGTAAAAGCCACGACATCGGAATGACAAATGAAGAAGCAAAGTGGCTGATGCCACATGGCGCTAGGGTCAAAGCTGCTGCGTCACATAAACAAGAGCTGCAAGCATGGGAAATTGGCTAAGAGTCGAGTGCCTTAACGCCCGACTCAGCATAGGGGAGTTGGAAGCAGCAAAACTATTTTGGGTGTAGCACCTCGACGGCAGAATCCAGCACCTCGGCGGCAGAATCCAGCACCTCGGCGGCAGAATCCAGCGTCTCGACGTCCGAACTTAGGTTCGGATCGTTGTCATCGCATGTGCAGCGCCTGATCTCCTCATGTTAATAGGGATTCTTCCCTAATCCAAACTATGTGTAGCAAGGCTCATTTGGAGGCAAGTGATGTAATGAGATTTCGGTTTTGGATTCATGTAATTTAAGCTATTTAAGTTAATCTAGTGCAATTAATCTTTAATTTAGTGTGAGTGGCCATCAGGGAGCTATTAGCATGAGGAGATTGACGACATCCACATGTTCATCTTATCATTTCATTGAGACGGAGAGGTAATATGTAAGGGGTGCACCAATGGGTTTCGAGAGTCACACATGGTTGATTTAGGCTAAGCTACACATGCCCTTGAGTTGGACTTTTAACCTCGAGAGACAAATCAGGCTATGGAGGGGGGCACGGTCGTATCGCCTTGAGAGAGGGTTACACGTAGGGTATTCCAGACCCAATAATGAGCCATAGATTGCATACTTAACTAAATTGCATGAATCCTACCCTTAATTACATGAATTACTTCCCCCAACTTTCAATCTGCTTTGTCTCTAGTGTGTGAGAGTGTATCACTTTAGGAACTATTGTAATTATTAGTTAGTATCTTTATGTAGTTTTTACATTAGGATACTTGTGACAATTCTCTTTAATTGTAATAGTTAGATATACTTATAGAGAATTGAGTAGCTAGTAAGTAGTAATAGTCCTCGTGGGATCGATCTGGACTAGTTCAGTATATTACTTGTTGTGACACGTGCACTTGTGCACTGGCAGAATTCTTAGTGTGGTTTGTGCCCAACCAAGTTTTTGGCGCCGTTGCCGGGGCCTAGTTACTGCTATTAGCTTTGGGCTCTTTAGCTGTAATCTAGAGTAGAGTAGTTAGTATAATCTGACTAAAATAGTTTCATGCGTTGTGTAGTTTAATTTAGCTAATTTGAATGTTAGTGTAGCTATTTCTGTAAGTTAAGTGTAATTGCTTTTGTGCGAATTCTGTTTTTGTTGTTTGTGTGTTTTTGGTGTGTTTGTAGTTAAGTTTTTATGTTTGTGAATAGTGGGCCGAATTTTTATACCTTCTCTCTTTTGTGTATGCAAGAGGATAGAGGCCTAACATTTATTCCTTTTGATCCAGAAATTGAAAGGACAAAAGGGCCAATCTAAGGAAGAAAAAGTTATCAAGGAGAGGAAAAAATTACTGATAAAGAGCCAAGAAGTCTGAGAGAGTTTGTTGTGTCTAAAGTGGGTGGTACACACTCTAGTATAAGAAGACCGATAAATTTGGCTAACAATTTTGAGATCAAGCTTGAAATTATTCAAATGATCCAAGCTTCTGTGATACTTTCAAACATAATGGTGTTTCAGAGGATGCTATAAGATTGAGATTATTCCCATTCTCGTTGAGGGATAACGCGAAGCACTGGTTGAATTCGTTGCCATCATGGTCTATCACCACGTGGATGGATCTTGAACAGAAATTTTTGGCTAAGTACATCCCTCCAGCTAAGACTGTAAAGTTGCAGAATGATATCAATCTTTATAATTAGATGGATCAGAAATCTCTCTAAGAGGCTTGGGATTGGTTTAAGGATCTTTTGAAGAAATTCCTCATCATTCAATTCATAAATGGTCACAAGTGCACACATTCTACAGTAGGTTGTAGAATCAAACGAGGACAATTATTGATGCAGCAACATGTGGTGCATTTATGAACAGATCAATAGACGAGGCATATGATTTTTTGGAACATATGGCAGTCAACAACTACCGGTGGAACACTGAAAGGCCCAGGATCTTGCCTGAGCAAAGTGAAAGTTCAAGAAAGGCAGTTGGAGCCTATGGAAGTAGACACCAACACAACCATCCGAATTCATATGGATGCCTTGAAAAAGAATATAGCAAAATTAGAAGCTAAGCTTGCACAATGTCCATTTGAATGCTGCGAGTTATGTGGTGGCGCTGGACATGGAGTTGAGGTGTGCACATCCACAGTGGAAAGTGTGCAATATGTTCAAAACAGAAACAACGCGTACTCCAATACCTATAATCCCAGTTGGTGAAACCATCCAAACTTTGGATGGAGAATGAGCAAGAGAATGCAGTAGCACCAACACAAGAACATTACCAAAATTCTGGACAGCAAGCAAAGTTTCAAAATCAACCTCAAGCTGAGAGACCAAACTCTAATCATGAGTTGCTGCTTAAGTTGGTGGAAAACCATCATGCATCCTTAAGAAATGTTGAAGTCCAAATGGGACAGTTGGCGATGGCCATTAATGAAAATTTGAAATGATCTCTCCTCAGTGATACGGTGGAGAATCCGAAGCAAGAAGATAAGGAAGATGTTGAGAGCACTGTAGTGCAGTGTTGGCTAGGGAGACTCTAGCTCAAATAGAGATGGAAGAAGTGAATCTAGAGTTCGCTCCAGAAGTAGAAGATGAGTATGATTCCCTCTCCATTGAATAAAGCCAAACTCCATTTTTTATGAAGAGAATGAGGCAAGTCAGTCTCAAGCATAACCCTTTGAATGGATCAAGATGGATGAAACTGAACTATATGAAGTAGAAGGAAAAGAGGAAGAATTGGGTTATGAGTCCCAACCAACACCAATATGGAGTCTTGATGACAAGCTCTAGAAAAATTTGAAGTTGGAAGAGTTAAACCCAATTTCTCCCATTCTAGAAGTTGAAGAAGAAGACTATCTAAATTGGTCAAGTAAAAATGAATGGGGAGAAAAGAAGATTTGGCCACCACTCTTTGAGGAAGGAAGAGAGATTGGGGAAAGTAGATGGGGTCAAGCATTAGCCTCCTGAAGCTTTCAAAAGGTTTCATGTTGAAATCTCCCCTTATGAAATATCTGAGGAGTATAAGTTGGATAATTTGGATTGGAAGAAGTGTCAAGAAGAATACGAAAAATGGAGAGAGAGGTATAAGATCTTGGGAGTTTTGATACACCATGCACCATTGGGACCCACACGATGAAATACACTCTATGTGACTTGGGAAATAGTGTGAATATTATGCCTTTTGGCATATTCGAGTTCGGTCTCAGCAAACCTGCCCCCACTGAAGTGAAAATCATGTTAGCGGATGGTTCCATCGGCCGCCCAAGGCGAATTTTGGATAATGTAATGGTGAGAGTGAAATTACTCTTTTTTCCAGTTGATTTTCTTGTGATTAATGTGGAAGAAGGCACAGAAATGTCTCTCATCTCGAGAAGACCTTTCCTTGGTAGAAGTCGAGCAATTATCGATGTAGAAGAGGGGAACATCACCATGAGACAGACTAGTGGCGAAGAAGTCAGCTTCTTTATGCCTCAAGCCATGAGGAGAAGTAGGACGGAAAGTCAAAGGGTGAGTGAAGCACCCTTTGGAATTTGCTAGAGTGATCTTGAAAGGCGGACCTCCATCTAAAGGATTGGACCCATGCTTAGTCCAAGGCAATTCCCCATATGAGGAAAAGAGGTTGTTAAAAATGGACGAGTTGTGTGAAACCACCGGAAAGGTTGGAGTAAGCTTAGACCCATACTTAGTCGAGCATGGTAAGCTTAGGGAGGAGAAGCTCAAGGAGCTGAGAAGGCTGGTGAAAGAGGATTAAGTACCCACCAGAAAATGAAAAAGAAAGAGCCTTCACCTCCAAAGAATTTATGCAAGCTTGTGGAGAATGTCAATGGGAAGATTGAGTAAAAGGGGACAAGTTGTAAGCTACAATGTCCCTTCAAACTTAATTTTGAATCCAGGATAGATTTGAAGAAATTTTTTGGGAAACTCTTGCCAAAGACTTTAAAAAAAATGCTCCTTCTTGGGAGGTAACCCTTGTTCCGTATATACCAGTTTTGGAAACAATATTAGCTGGTTAGACAGTGTTATGTTAGGAAAGATTCAATTTTGGTAGTTGCATGCGTAAATTGTAAATCACAATTTGTATGATGCATGTGTGAGTCAAAATTTCAAATAGTTAGCATGAATCATGAGATTGCTTAAGTAATTTTTAGTTTAGGTAGTCACTCTTGGAGATAGAACAAAGTTAAGCTTGAAAAGAGCAAGTCATGGAGTCACATCTCACTTCTTATGAAAATTTTATCTCCAAGTGGGTGGCGCCGCAACAGCCAATTTGGCGCCACATAGTGTCAGTGTAACACCGCGAGGAGGTTTCTAGCCCCATACGACGGCAGGCTGATACTTCATGTGGGTTAAGTAAAGCCGGCCAACGCCAATCTTCGGAAGAAAAGTTTAAATGACATTGGGCCGAGCGAGGAGTTTGATGCCACTGGGGGCTGAGTGTCTTAAACGAAAAATATACATCCGTCAGTCCACATGACGCCACAAAGCGTCGTACTGAGCCAAGAGCGCCCTTCAAGAGCATCCAAAACCCTAACGGCCGAAATCGAAGAAAAATTGTTTCCCAAACCAAATCCGAGGGAAAACCTCACTTTCTCTGTTGTTTCACCTAGAGTCGAGCTCACTCCCGTTCGTGCACTCTTCTCCCTCTAGATTTCCATGCTGCAAGGCGAAATTTTCTCAACATTAGATCCGGCCGAAGTCTTCTTCAAGCTCGAGAGCAATATTTGAGTTAGGCATTCTTATTCTCTTCATCTATTGTCTACTTCTAAACTCAATAGCCACAGGGGTGAGAGAAAAGAAGCTCAATAGCCACATGGGTGAGAGAAAAGAAGCTCAATAGCCACACGAGTGAGAGAAAAGAAGCTCACTTACAAGAACAAGGGGAAGTCGCCTATGGGAGAAGTAGATGAATGATACGTCTCGGGTGCCACAACAAAGAGACGAGTAGTGGGTTAATCCTGGAGCGAGCATTTATAATGGATGGAAACGATAGTACATTCACGTTGGCTTGGGGATGAGAGAGGTTCTGCGCTCACCCATCGCCCCCTCTAATTGGCATGGTGTAGGAATTATATGCCAATGTGGATGAGCCACAAGAAGAGAACTTTGAAGGAGAAACACACAAGGCATGCAAGGTACGTCAAACATCAGTGCCACCTCTTCACATAATCACTTGCATACAACTCCCATACGTGGCTGAGCTCCTCAGGATCAAGAATTCTATGGGGAATAACTGCCACAATGTAATCACTCCCCTATAGATTTTAAGCTTCAACTGAAGATGATGAGAATTAATTGTCCCAGGTATGTTTATTACAATGACCTTACTATGTAGATTGCCAAAGTTGAACAATTTTTAGTTTTCCAAATTTGCATATAAGTTTTGTGCCTGGTTTGAGCCAAGTGAGTATGAAGACTTCCATGGTGCCTTAGCCAAACTACGTGAAAAAAGTACAATAAAATAATACATTGCCAAATTTGAACGACTCTCTAATAGAGTCAAAGGATGGCAAATGGATGCATGGGTTGGCTGTTTCATCAGTGGGTTGAGATGGGACATACACACGGATGCCATGTCTTTTAGACACTGACCATAGTTTCGCTAAGCTTTCTCGATCTCAATCTAGCCTGCCTAAACAATCCACAACAAAGCTTTTTAAGACCATGACACAAGAAGAAAGAGCCCGTAGATTATAGTTTAATTGTGATGAGAAATTCACACCTGAACACCACTGTAAGAACTTCCAAATACACTTACTTAAAGAACTACATAAGGAGTTATCAAGCCCGATTTATCTTCCAGATGAGAACCTCACTGCATTATTCTACAGCTTCTTTACATGCCTTCTCGGACTCTGCTCAGGCTCCACACACTATGGAACTCTCAGGTATGATCGACTCATCTTCCATTATTTTACTTCTTGATATTGGCAGCACACAATTTTGTGTGCACCAAATTGGCCAACCAACTTGGCCTCCCAATTATTTCCATCGGTGGATTTCGTATGATGGTTTGCAATGGACAGTCTTTACATTGCTCTTCTTTGTGAAAACATGTCAGGGAAATACTATTTTGGTAGATTTATGTGTTTACCTATTGAGGGTGCCGATGTAGTTTTAGGCATTCAGTGGTTTCAAGGCTTGGGACCGGATTTCAGCAACCCCACTTTTTCTTTTGATTACAAAGGTGATACCGTTACATGGACAATTAACAATGAACAACAACAAAGACATCAATCTGATTATAAAATTCATTTTTCTTTGCTGATTAGGCTGTGTTGTATGATTTAGACCAACATTGCAATTCCTTTTCTAACAAATTTTGCTTCCTGGGAAGGCTTCCCCATTCAGTTCCCTACAATTAAAATGTGACCACCATTCCTTTACCCGAGAAATAAAATCTTCTCCTTCAAACCACTTATTTTTTATTCTAAATTGAGCACCTCCCAAAACTTCAGCACTGGAATCAAGGATTGGCCAAGGATCATACACAGTCTTGCCCAGAACCTTGCAACTCACATTCGAATACAAATTAAGCCATTCAATAGAGTACAAATATCTATCCAGCCTAGATAAAGAAGGATTGCCCCTGCCATTGCTCCAATAAATGTCTTCCCAGAAGCTGGCAAGTGATTTAATTCAGTTGCCCCAAGGAAATCAACGAAGTTTCTCTTTGTGGCTGTGAGGGTCCTAGCTGGAGAAACTTTTCAGACCTAGATTTGGTGGCATTGAAGTCCCCATCGAAGAGTAATGGTCCCATCCATTTAGAAATACCAAAATTAAGTTCATCCCATAAAAGTAACTCTATGGTTGTACGAGCTTGGTCCATAGACAATGCCCAAAGCACCTAGAATTACCATTGGACAAATCAGACATTTTCAAAAGGAGACAATGATCACCCACCTTTATACATTAGCCATAAAAAACATTCGAGTCTCACACTACAAGTATTCCTCCAGTAGTGCCTGAGGTTTTAAAGCATGCCAACCAAGCATATGAAAACGACTTAAGTCCTTAATAATGACATTAGAAATTTCTCCTAACTGTCTCCTATAACAAGACTAGCTGGACTTTATTTTTCCAGATCTCACTCCTGATTATAACCCTTTTATTTTGATTACTTAATAGAATAATCATTTCTTGCTCTTTGGTGGTTGTACCACTCCCTTGCCTTTAGCCCTTGTTGTTCTCCTCAAATTTCTTTCTTCTACTAGCACCTTCTTTAAATTTTCGTTAACCTTTGCAGCAACAAGGAGAATAGCTTCATAAACCTCCTTCATTGTCTGCCTGGTTTTTTGGATTTCTCCCTCCTATGTCCCCCTCACTTCCATTTGATTTTGTTCATCTACCATCTCAAAATTATGTTCTGCCAGCATTGAACTCTGGCTAATTCAACTCCACAGACTTTTCCCCTACATTTTCCTGAACTCCTGCAAAAGTAGAATTACGTGTAAAATTAGCATTGACAGAATTGAGAGATACTTCCATCAATCCCATGGGAGAAGAAAGTGAGTTTTGTCTAGGATAGACAGTGGGAGGAGAATTTGACTGATGAAATTGGATGGGGGAAAATGCAGCTGGTGTCTGATTAAGGGCAGAGACCAGAAAGTTATCTTGCACACTAACAACGGGAATGCAACTATCAATGGATGGTTCTGGCTACTGTTGTGAATGGGGCGTAATATCAAAATTCTGAGGTGCAGAGCCTTCGCTGCTGTGGAGGAAATGGGGGAGAGATTTATAGCATCAGTTGACAGATGGTTAGCCAAAGGTGAGGGATGAGGGTCCGCTGGTTTAGGATAAGAAGCAGAATTATGGATGGAGCAATCAGTTAAGAGAAATTGAGAAGGGGAAACAGGAGCCGCAAGCTGAACAGAATTATCATTCTGAATCATCTGAGGGGGTTCCTTCCATGGCCCAAAGGAAGGCGAGTTCCAAGTCACTGAGTCAAGTCTGTAAGAGTTTGGTCGAGTCACCGAGTTATCTCGGTCAACAGAGACAGACAGAGTCGTGGACTCAACTTCATCTCGACGCCTGAGAATGACTTCAAAAGGGAGAATCAGAGCTTCAGGCTTCAGCAGCACTGCAAAGTATATCCCATCCACCTCGACATCCCTCCGTTGTTCCTCCACTGGCCATTTGTGCGGCCTGACTTTGGCACATGCATAAGCCATATTTTGGTCATTTGAGGTGGCCTCATCAAACTCCAGCACATAGCCGAAGGATTTTGCAAGTGTTTCCAGCAGCTCTGACTCCCATAGTTCCGGGGAATTCCGCAAATTTGAATCAATACAGAGGGGGTCCTGTCTCCATTGGACATCATCCGAAGAACTCCAGGTGAGGAACTTATCCATTGTCGCCACATCATGAGCTACAATCAACCATTTTCCATTGCCCAAATATGATGTCTGTGGCACATATTCTAGCCCCCAATGGCTCTTCACCCGAAGCCCCAAAGATTCAACCTCGCAACAACCCCGTTCTCCTATACTTCTTTGTTACGCTCCCATTTCACCTCAAGATTATTCTGAGTGGCCTCATTCCGTGTTTGTTGGTGGTCAGCACTTTCCTAAAGAAGAGACACCCAAGGTCTTTCCACAGGAATAATCGCCTTAGAGTGAAATTCCTGCGTGTCGGGGAAGAGCTTCGGTAAGGCTCCCGTTTACCAGTCCCAAGGTGAAATTCCATCTGCACCAAATAGATCCTCGCAAGGACTTTCCGCGACCTGTAAAGTACAAGCTTACACTCCCAAATTTTCGCTTGAAGATGGAGACTGCATATTGAAAGTCTTTCCACCAGATCTCCTTCGATCTGGTCTGCCTCGATCTGAGGATGGTGTGGAAGATCTCTCCTGCTTTGAAAGGGATGTGGATGAAGGAGCGTTTATGTCCTGTTTCCACCGAAAGGTGAATGATGCGTCTTGTAATCTCAAAAGTCACAGAGAAAGTCGAAGCTCCGAACTTGCAGGTACTGAGGGGCTTCGATCTTGCGCCAAAGAACTTCATTTTCCTCTCCACTGTCCTCCAATCTTCATTACGATGGATTTCCTGACTCCTCCGACCGTCATCATCGCCGGCAACAGTGGTCTGAGTTCGCCGGAGTTCCTCCCACATTGCCTTTCGAGTCACCTCTCGAGTCGCCATGATCATTGTCATTCCCTACCACTAGAAACAAAAGAGGTGCAGTTCCTCCAAGAACATGTGCATACTACAAGGAAGCTTGTCCAACATACAACAGCAAGCAGGAGGAGAAGTGCATGATCTCTGAAGAAAAGCAATTAGCTGAAATGGCTAATTCCCGGTGTTTAAAAAGATATCTTAATGTTGAACTGTTTCTTCCGATTTCAGTATAATGGGTTGCCTTTGGCTTAAGCTTCAGGTGTTTAGGAAGTTTGGTTGCTGCTTCGGGGAGGCAGAATGCCTGAAATGTGAGCAGCATCTTTTAGCCTTGCAAGTAAAAACTGCTGCTATCATTTCAAATACTGAATGAGAATTAGTTAAAAAAGACTAGATTCCACAGTCATTGGACAAACTATTTCAATCGCCACATGTTAGGTTGCAAGAACATGGCTTCCAAGTTAGCTAATGGCCATCATGATATGGAAAGCAAAAAAAAGGAAAGCAGATAAGTTTTCTTTTCTTCTTTCAGCTTCTATCCACAATACGAATTACACATAATTTAGCACTTCCTCATCTAACCTCTTCCAGATGCATATTATAGCTAGCTACAATAATTGGGAAAACCAACTCAGTCTGTGCTAACACGATTAGATACTTAGTTCCAGACCTGACAACTTGCAACTATTGTTTCAAAGCAAGGCAAAAACCGTCTAACAAATAAACAGCTGCTCGAAAAGGTTTTTCATCTATAACAAATCTATCATAAACCTTACCATCAAATCAATGAGATTAAAATTCCTTGGCTACATTCCCCATTGGGTATCAATAAAAAGACAAACAGTCTTCAGTCCCACCCGTGTGGATATACTCTTTTACCGACAAGGCAGTTGGTTCATCAATAAACACAAACATACTAACTTAAAACAATAGGACAAATCCTTTAACAACCGTACTGTATCAATTACATATGAGCTACATTATTGACGTACTCACAAATGACATTAATCCTTCTTTCTCCTATCGTTTCAGTTGGAAGAGCAGAAACAATCAAAACTACCACTAAGAAATGAATAGTTTTATGCTAAAAATAAGCTTCGAAGTACAAGCATACTAACCATGTAAGACTTCTAGTTTTTAGCGCCAAACTTAAAAGAATGAATGTAGTTGAATTTGGTCATAATTTTTAAAGTTAATGAAACTTAAAAAAAGAGTAATGCTATGGGTACCGAGACTCAACTTGGCCCGAGTAGAGTTACAAAATATAGAAAGCAAGATCCAGAAAATCTAAGAAAAAACATCTAACTCCCCTAAAAAATTCTAAGATAGCTTATCGACCTGAAATCAATATAAAAATGTCGTGCACTTACCAGAAAAAAAACAGAGCTTCGATTGTTCGAAAACTTTTTCTGTCGCATTCATTCTGGTTTATCTGCAGGCTCTGTGATCTTTGGTAACTCTATATTGTTGAAGGTGAAGGACAGAATCTTCGAGTATATCGTGTCTTTAAATGAATGGAAAGGGGCAGATGACGGGGACTCCGTCTTTGCTGAGATGCCATACCAAATAAGAATTTTGGTTGTCTGTAGGAGGATCTAAAGATGCTCATTGAAACCACAAACTCTAATGATGCGAAACGGGCATCCCTTATCAGTAATGGGTACTGGTCCAATGGCAGCTTGACCAACAACCGAATTCCATGTTGTCTCAGTGACAGAGAAGATTTTCGTCTAAGTATGGTCCTGGCGTATCTTGCTTACATTTTGTTTTAATTCTTTATTAATTAGATTTAAAATTTATGTAGTAATGGTTTTGGTATTTTTCCTATAAATACTACACCTGGTCCCTAAGCTCAATTACCTGAAAAATTAGAGCTTAGAAGATCAGAGATTTTGTTACAATTTCGAAGATGGAAAAAGGGTATTTATATATTTTTCCATAATTTATATTTATATTTCATGTTTTATGTAGAATAGAAACATGTTAATATTACAAAGGATAATGCTAGTTGCACTTAGCCCACACACCTATCCCACACACTTGTTAATCCAAACCATTGATGCCTAGGGTTTATCCTCTAGAAAAAAGGTTTTAATAAAAAAAATATTTTTTAATATTTTTATGGCTTAGATTAACATGTACGTCATATTGGTACGTTCGCTAGGTGTTTCTATCATTTCTCTATTACAAATTCATTAATTAACTTAGGAATTTCTTACATTTGGTACCTGAGCCAAATTTGGGAGTTTAAGATATTTTTTTGGGCATGATTTACCTTTTTTTTTTCAATTAAATTTTGATTATGCTTAATTGTTTTATTAAAATTGGGTATTTTCCAAATCTTGCGACCTTGTCACCGAAATTCGTTCAATCTGGCCAGATTCCTTCGTCGTTCGGCGACGGGACCTTGGGCGAATTGTTCGATGGACCTCGGCTGACCATTCTGCTCCGGTTGCTGGCCGCGACGATGGCTGGAATGTTTGTTGTGAAACGGGAAAAAGAGTTATCTTGTAAACCTTATTTTAAAATTTTCAATTAAGTTTTACGTCATTTTCGTGCCACGGGAAGCCTGGAGGAATGGTTGCCGGAGTCGGCCGACCTTTTCCCTGATGTTTGCCGGCTGTATGGACGACCAAAACGCCGACGTTGAGAAACCCTAATTTCTGTTCATTTGACGGCGAGAGGTTAGGGATGACCTCGTGGTTCGATTCGTTTATCTGTTTTTGAATTTCATCTAAAAATCGTCTAAAATCTCAAATAAATTCTGGTTTTGAATTTCATATTTTAATACTTTTTATCAGGTAATTGTATAATTTTGTTGATTATGCTCAAATTATTATATGATTTTACATGAAATGTTTGTTATAATATTAATATCTTAGAATAAAGAGTATGATTTACATGAATTGTTATACTCATTTTAAGCATGAAATGTTTGTTACACTATTCAAGTCTTAGAAATTATAGTATGATTTACATGAATTGTTTTTTATGCTCATGTTGAGCATGAATAGGTTGATTATATTTTCATGCTTTAAGAATGAAAAACATGTTCTTTATGAAAATATGTAAATTACATGATATATAGGTTTCTTTTATACAATTGCTTTTTTCATTTTGAGAATTGTTTATTTGCAAATTTTAACATTTCATTTAAGCTTAGAAATTGTTAGAATTTGTAAAATTTAGTTAAATTCTCATCATATTAATATTTGAGCAAAATATTTAAGATTAGTGTATAAAGTTTTAGCAAATAAAAATTGATAACATGTTCAATAAATAATTTTAGATGAACAGTTAGGTTATAAACCATTCACAAACAATTTTGTGGTTGACTAGAAACGTATCACTCAAGTGAGTTTCACATAGACTGGTTCACACTAGTTTCCCTGGGAACGCTACTCTGTCTAAGGATTTTGGTACTTAATCAGCCTTAGCTGAACGTGACTTTCCTAAGAGTGTACTTGGTTAATGCTATAATGTTACTGCATAATTGTTATTAGGTATTTTGTAGAGCCTAGTACATAAAAATCTCCCACAATGTCTAGTGATTATATAAATATAATTTTAGTTAAATAGAGTGTAGCTACAACATATTTAGTTAACTAAAATTATATATTAAGTTAAACTAAATGATCACATAAGAAATTAGACATGAATTGTAATTAATTATTTTTAATACGATAAAATTCATCCCACAGGAAATTTTGTCATATTTATATACTTAATTAGGATAAAATATCAGACTATTTTCATAATTTATCCACAGGGATTATTAATTGGTATATAGTTTGATAGTTTTATCATTTAGGATAGATATTGTACTCATTAAATGAATATCTATCATATAGAAATTTTAGATCTACATGAGTAAAATTTTTGCCCACAAACAATTTTTTTGACCTTAGATCAAACTTTAGGTCATGTTTCACATTGGTAATACATGCCATTAATCTTTGTCAACCTCATATTCTCACATAAGTCTTTTGAACTTTCTGCAGTTATTGTCAATAAATAGTCATCTAGATATTCTTTAACTTAGTGGTGATAATTATAAAGTTTGGAAAGAAAAGGATTATTCTTCATTTATGGTGGATGGGCATGGATTATTCTATAAGGAATGATGAACCGCCAGTTGTAACTGAGTGTGTTCAAGAAGAGGAGAGGCGTGTAATGGAATTGGGTGAAAGTGCCATGTTGGTTACAACTCATGGGAATAACAAGACTCATAAATTTGACAAATCTCTACCTAACACTTCCAAGTCTCATCAGAAGAGGAAAGGTGAAATACCACTTAAAAACTGATATTATGAAAGACCCTAAGTGTTTCTTCTGTAAAAAGAAGGGACATGCTATGAAGGATTGTGCAAAATTCAAGACATGGCCTGAGAGGAAAGGTACTCCATCCACATTTGTTTGTTATGAATCTAATATGGTTAATGTTAATATAAACACCTAGTGGATTGACACTGGATCTACAATTCACATTGCAAACTCTTGCAGGGTATGCAAAACCTAAGGTAGCCATGGGGAAATGAGTTGACCATCTAATCCGGCAACAAGATGGGCTCACATGTGGAGGCTATATAAACTTGCACTTTAATTGTAAGTAGGCATTATGTTTTGAATTTGGAAAGGACCTTTTATGTGCCAAGTTTCTGTAGAAAATTGATTTTAGTTTCAAGGCTTGTACCTTTTGGATATTCCTTTACTTTTAAAGGCACATCTTTCTATCTCTATTATAATAATGAATGTGTTGGAAATCATATATTGTCTGATGGTCTTTTTTTTTCTTTCCTTACATTCTGATGCCACTAATAGTTCTTTGGATGTTCACACTAGCATTAAGAGGTGTAATATTAAAGAAGACTCCTCTATGTTATGGCATCGGAGATTAGGTCATTTCACTTTTATAGATGATTACTCACATTATATGAATGTCTATTTGCTTCATAATAAGTTTGAAGCGTTGGATGCTTTCAAAGCCTTCAAGGCTGAAGTTGAAAACCAATGGAAAGCAAAAAAAAAAAAAAATAGTGAGATCTGGTAGAGGTGGTGAATATTATCGTAGATACATACAGAGTAGACAAACACTTGGTCCTTTTGCAAAGTTTCTTCAAGAGCATGGGATTGTTCCACAATACATTATGCCTGGTTCTTCGGACTAGAATGGCGTTGCTGAAAGAATAAACCGAAATCTAATGGACATGGTGCGGAGTATTCTTTGCAACTCTAATCTTCCTAAATTCTTGTGGACTGAAGCACTTAAGATGGCTACATATATATTAAATTGGTTCCAACCAAAGCTGTCCCAAAGACACCTTTTGAACTCATTAAAGGTTGGAAATCGAGTTTGCAACATATGCGTGTTTGGAGATTCTGAAGTGAGAATATATAACCCACAAGAAAAGAAATTTGATCCAAGGACCATTAGAGGTTTTTTCATTGGTTATGTTGAAAGGTGTAAGAGTTACAGATTTTATTGTCCATCTCTTACAACTATGATTGTGGAATCAAGAAACGCTAAGTTTCTAGAGAATGACATGATCAGTGAGAGAGATTAGTTGATTTAATTCCTACTCTTGATCATACAGAAGTTCAACCTTCCACACATTGTCAGATAGATTGGTTATTATTGATTGTACTCCTCAAGTTCAATCGGGTACTGCACAACCAATCACTCAAGTTCCACAAGTTGTTGATAACCCTCCAGTTGATCAACCTCTTGATTCACAATGTCCACAAGGATAAGGTGGTCCTACATTAAGACGATCTACTCGAGAACGTCGACCAACTATTCCTAGTGAGTATGTTGTATTTACAAAAATCTGACATTGGAGCCGAAAATGATCCTGAAACATTTTCACAAGCCATGCGTTGTACGCAGACAACTTTATTGTATGATGCCATGAAGGAAGAGATGAATTCCATGAAAAGAAATGGAGTTTGAGAGCTTGTAAAGTTGCCTAATGGGGCGAAGGCCATTGGCTGTAAATGGGTCTTTAAGACCAAAAGAGACTCATTAAGCAACATGAGAGATACAAAGTGAGACTTGTTGCTAAGGGGTTCACTAGAAAAGAAGGAATCGACTACACAAAGAATTTTTCTCTCTTATCTAAGAAAGATTCTCTTCGAATTATTTTGGCATTAGTTGCTAATTTTGACCTTGAGTTACAACAAATGGATGCGAAAATTGTTTTCCTTAACGGTGATCTATAAGAAGAGGTTTATATGAAACAACTAGAAGGTTTCTCTTCTAGTGATGGTGAGAATTTAGTTTGCAAACTTAAGAAATCCATATACGGTTTGAAACAAGCCTCCCGTCAAAGGTATTTGAAATTCCATGGTGTAATTTCATTATTTGGTTTTGTTGAAAATCTCATAGATCAATGTATATACCAGAAGGTTAGTGGGAGTAAAATTTGTTTTCTTGTTTTATATGTGAATGATATTTTACTTGCAACCAATGATAAGGGTATACTACATGAGGTGAAATATTTTCTCTCTCAAAACTTTGATTTGATAGATATGGTCGAGGCATCTTTTGTCATTGGCATTAAGATCCATAGAGACAGACATCGTGGTGTCTTAGGACTGTCACAAGAAACCTATATTAACAAAGTTTTGGAGAGATTTTTGATGAAGGAATGTTCACCAAGTGTTGCACACATTGTGAATGGAGTGAAGTTCAGCTTGGATCAATGTCCAAAAAATAGACTTGAAAAAGGATCCATGAAGGATATCCTATATGCTTATGCTGTTGGAAGCCTTATATATGCTCTGGTTTGCACTAGACTTGACATTGCATATGGTATTGGGATATTAGGAAGATATCAGAGTAAACCAGGTGTGGACCACTAGAGCAAAGAAAGTCATGAGGCATCTTCAAGGAACAAAAGACTCCATGCTTATGCATAGACAGACATATACAATTTGGAAGTGATTGACTATTCAGACTTAGACTTTGCTAGTTGTGTTGATTGTCGCAAATCAACATCTGGGTACATATTCATTATGGCCGGTGGAGATGTTTCAAGGAGAAGTGCCAAACAGATTTTGACTACGACTTCAGCTATGGAAGCCGAGCTTGTTTCTTGTTTTGAGGCTACATCACATGGTGTATGACTTAAGAGTTTCATTTCTGAGCTTAGAATTATGGATTCTATTTCTGGGCCACTATGAATTTTTTTGTGACAACTCAGCTGTTGTCTTTATGGCAAAGAATAATAAGAGCGGGAGTCGAAGTAACATTAAGTTCTTGGACATAAGAGAACGTGTTAAAGAAACGAAAGTAGTCATTGAGAACATTAGCACTGAGTTGATGATTGCTTATCCTTTGACCAAAGGCATGCCAACATTGAAATTCAAGGATCATGTAGAAAATATGGGGCTTGATTCCACTTTGTAATTTGAATATACATTTAGTTTATCAAAGAAACTCTTCTACATTCAGTTATTTCTTATATTCATGTGCACAACTATATTTTGAGAAATATATTTAGACCAAGAATAAACACAGGGTTTATTAATGAATTTTGTTACCACATAAGGAACTTTGGAAGCAAAATGCGAAGTTATTGCATAATAGAACTTACTCATAATTAGAGGACATATCTCTATGATTAGTGTGTTTTGTTTCATATTGAAGTTATTTGTTATGCATCAAGTGGGAGCATGTAACATTTTCATATAATTAAAAAAACGTTTTTCATTAATGGAAAACATTTAAGAAAATGTTTAATGACATAAAACATTATTTCATTAATAAAAATATTTTTTTGATAAGAATAATGCTAGCTGTGCCAAGCGGACGCACCTATCCGACGTACGGCTGCATCAGAACTTGGGTCGAGTTGTGTGCCATGAATTTGCGGTGTTGTAGGCTGAAAGGCTTGATTGAACCTTTGTTTGCATTCGAGTGCATTATGGCCGAACTTGCTGTAAATCTGACATTGGGGGCGATTTGGATTGTCAAAGTGAGATTTGTGGGTATTATTACCATTGCAATTTCCATTGTTGCATTTTCTCCCTTGTTGCCCTCGTCCATGTCCTTAGCGAGAAGAGTGATTCTTCTGTTGCTGCGGGTGCTGTCCATTGGAGCGACTCGCCACATGTGTAGACGTGTTCCATGATAGGTCAAGTTGGGTGAGTTGGGCCTGAAGTTCTTGGCGATGTTCCTGTGTGAGTAAGAGCCCAGAAACTTCGTCAAATGTTACAAGATCTGGTTGTGCAGTCACGGTTTGTGCAAAGAGCTCGAACGAACTCCCTCGGCCGCAGACGGATTAGTGAATCAGCATACTGTTTGATACTGGAAATCCTACTGCTTCAAGCTTGTCGGCGATAGAATTTTTTCGAGGTATTTTGTCATAGTCCAGTCGTGCAAGGGGAGAAGGATTCATGGCATCAGCGCGTCAGTGGCAGTAGCGGAAGGAGGATCGGACGAAATGGAATGCTCAGTAGCCATCTCGTCTTAGTCATTAGACTGATCGCTCTAATACCATGTGAAAGCAAAATAGCTTTTGATTTACTTTTCCTTTAATCACGTGTAGTACATATAGATTTACAGAGGTTACAAGATTGGTAACCCAAGAACTCTTTAAGGAAAAGAATTTCAATCAATAAAGAATAATAAAGATACACGTTTACATAATTGGACATGTCTTAGATAGACTTCAGAAGATTTGGAGGATCATCTGATGCATCTGGACATGTAGTTGGACAAGAATCTTGAACCATATCTTTCACACTTCTATACCAAATGTTCCAATTATACGAGCAACACAAATTAAATTCAAGGAGATGACTCTCTAAAGAGTAATGCTAGCTGCACCTACGTGCAATGCCCATCGGATGTACCAGCCAATTTGAAACACTAAAAATGATTAAAAAAAATATTTTTATTTTATTATATCCTAATTCCTAAAGGATATTTTTTATATGAAACCTAAAATTTGAGTTTTTGTCTTTTCGACCAAGAACAAGCGTGTTCTAGATGATTTTTTTTCTCATCGAAGAATGTATTCTCAAGAACAACATCTGAGCCACATTTTCAAAATTTTCATAAGATTTATAAATCTCTTATGATAAAGACTAAAGTTAATATCCGACCCCATTGAACCAGAATTGGAGGTTCTTTTGGTTTGGGTTAAGACCAAAAAGGGTTTTGCCTGAATACCGTTTGACTTGGTGGGGTTGTCTGGTTTGATCCCAAATCAGTCTAGTTTACCAAAATACACTTGAAAAGGAAATAAGGAGGTAAAATTGTATTGTTAGAGATGACATTCGAACTTAGAACACTTTATTCCAATAACAAATTCCTTAACCAGTAGATCTATAGTAATTTTCAACATACTAAACTTTTATGATATAACCTTCAATGGTGGAACCCCGCCTAAGTGGGTTTGACCAAACCAGACTAACTACAGGTTTGATGACCAGTTTGGTTTTTAAAACACAGGGGATATATATACGCTATCACAAAGTTTAAAAAGATAGGGGTGAAGTAGAGGCATGGACCTGCTCATTTATTTGCATTACTTTCCAATAAGTTCAAAACTTCTTTGCTCTAACCTCTTAAAATTTTCTCTTTCCTATTCAATATTAGACTAGAAGGGAGGTAGAGGCATAGACCCGCTCATGAATGTAAGAATAGGTCCTTTCACTGTAGTGTCATAAAATTCCCATAAAATGAATGGTTACAAAGACATCACATTCTGCTTAATTTTAGGAGAGTCATTGCATTCTCTAAATTTAAGGAGAATGTGATGTCCTAACAGCTTAAATTACAGTAACACTAAAAAGTTAATTTTTTGCAGCATCATTGTCGTTATAAGCTTATAACCATTGTCATTTATGTCTAACATTTTAGAAAATCATCACATTTTAGGACTGCATAAAAAAATGCAGAAGTTTTTTGAGGACGAGTTGTGTTTAATATCTGGCCTAGCTATATCAATCATTCGGTACAAAATTTCCAGAAGAAAAAAAGTTCTCGATTTTTCTCTTCCAACGATGCTTTCAAGGCCCCAACACTTGGTTTTTAAGTACAATTCGGAAAAGTAAAGAAAGAGGAGAAAATTTGCAAAAGGAAGAAGAAAGAAGAATGATGTGGACGGCCATATTAAGATAGACGCCCAAATTCCACAACCGGGAGGTCTCCCACAATAAAAACTTTAAAAAATTGGAACAGGCGTTACTACTCTCACCCTCTTCGACGGCGACGGGTGCCGTTCTCGCATCGCCGAGGACCATCTCCACTGCAACGACAAGTTCGATTCTGAGGAACCATGTGTTAAACACAATTTCCATATTTGCTCTTCCCCTTTCACCTTCATTTCTCCTTAATTTCTCCTTCATTTCTCCTTCATTTCTCCTTCATTTCTCCTTCATTTCCTTGTATCCCAATTGCATTCCACGTTTACTACTGCCTTTTCCCTTAATCCGACAGGTGATTCCACAATTTGTCATCCAGGGAATTCATTCCCTCACGCTACCCACCTCACAAATCAGCTCAAGTGGTCCAATCCAATTCCCCCCTCCCCAGTGGGCGAACCAGGAAATGTTGGGTACACGCGTGTTGGTACAGGAAATGTTGGGTACACGCGTGTTGGTACAGGAAATGTTGGGTACACGCGTGTTGGTACAGGAAATCCTAGCAGCGAGCATGGAAACCACAATTTCAGTCCACTGGGCAGCCTCTTTCTTTCCCCTTTTTTACAAGCTCCGGATCAATTTCGGACAGGAGGAAGTAGAGGGTTGAGAACCGGCAGCAGTAGTGACACAATGAAGCGCTCTTTCGTTGCAACTGCTCTTCTCGCAATCTCGTTTGTCCTCTTCTTTGCGCGCTTCTCCACTATCTGTTTTGTCTTCATCACTTTCTATTCCTTTTTCTATTTCTTGGGGTTGCAAAATTCCGTGATTTTCACCATGAGGAAGCAAAAGTTTACGCTTGATGCGAGGGCTTCTTTAACCGGGTATGACGAAAGTATAGGTGAAGTTCTTTCTGATGTTCAAATTTTCACTGCAGCTGGAGAAGCGGTGATGTTCAAGGATCTCTGGGATCAAAAGGAGGTGCAAATCATCGACTCACCTCACCATTCCTCTCACATCCTGCCTTTCCTTTTCTCGCTTCCTCTTTCTTTTACTGTGTGCATAGTCAGTTCCGTCGCTATGATTTTTACGGCTAGTTCTGCACACATCTTCCCCCTTTATCTTTTTATTTAATTTTTTATATTAGTTTTACTTTCTTATGGAAGTCATGACTTTTACCCATAGGGTATTGCTGTAGTTGCGTTGCTGAGGCATTTTGGTTGCCCCTGCAGGTAAGGATCTCTACTTATGGTACACAGGACAAAAATTGTCGTTGTTGCATTCTTTCATTCGGATTATAGGTTTTGCTCCGTATGATTGGTTTGACGATGTTCCGTTACTTTTTACAGCTGGGAACTAGCTGCTGCACTGAAAGAATTGAAGCCAAGATTTGATTCTGCTGGTGTGAAACTAATTGCCGTTGGGGTCGGTGCTGCTGATAAAGCTCGGATTCTGGCAGAGAGGGTATTTTATTGCTCTCTCCTTACTTCGCTCTGTGTCTATTTTAGTTTTTGCAATACTCGCTCAATGTGTCTTTTCTTTTTTAATATACTGCATAATGGCGGCTGACTATCTCTTCAATCTCATTTTGTAACGAATTGATCTATATTGGCAGTCTTAAGTAATACACAGCAAAGGTTGTCACTCTGTTTTCATTCTTATGCATGATCGATGCCGAACCGAGAAATGTTGCATGCTCTCATGTATCTTCTAGCATCTTGGTGGTTCAACTGGGCTATTGCTAGGATTTAGATTTAATTTAACCGATTGGGTAGTTTAAATATAAATTTTACAACGTCTAGGCCATTGTATATGTTCACCGTGATTTGTGCTCATATTAAGGTTTTTGGGTGTAAATTTGTGGTGTGCTGATATCATTCGTGATAGTGCTCAAATTGAATTTTTTTGTTGTTAGCATTGATTGGGTGATTTTGAAGTGTTTTTGGTTTTTGGGTTTATTTACTGAAAATTCTTTATTACTGACTGGATATCTATTTTGGACTTGTGAGTTAACCTATGGTAGTTTGCTATCATGTCTACTGCTGAGATTGTTGATTCTAGTTCATCTGTCGGTGTTACCATACTTTCTAGGGACACCATTTAGATTACTGCATCTAAATTGTGGTGAAAGTTATTTATCGTGTGCTTCCTTGGTTGAAGAATTTGGGGGCCAAAATGAAAGATTCTGGTCTCTTACGGTACTTTTTGGGCATTGAAGTTGCCCGAACTAAAGGGGGATCAGTGTTTTTGTCACAGATAAAGTATGTTATGGATATATTTTGTGAATTAGGGTTGTGAGCATATGCGCATGGCAGCAAGTGGGCCCCTATAACAGACTTCAAGACCCCTTCTCTCTCGTCCCTTTGGATCTCCTCTCGTCCCTTTGGATCTCCTCTCGTCTCCTTCACTCTCTTTCTCTCTCACTTCTTCTCTTCCACTAAAGTTAACAGAAGTAAACGCAGTTAATTAACTAAAAAATAAATATTTTGGACTTTTTTACACCCATGTCAGACCACAATTTGTTAATATGTCACGGAATCCATATTGGGTCGAATTTTTAGGGTCCTGATATGTATCAATTTTCTGACGCACACCACTGGGTTTTACTGTATACTGAACAAGTCTCTCCTATTTTTCAAGACTAAAGTTTTTGCTTTTTTTCTCATCCTTGCAGCTGCCATTTCCATATGACTGCCTTTATGCAGATCCTGAGAGGAAGGTGATAAATGTTTTCAAAAGTACTGATTGGTTACTTTACGATGTTGTTGAAGCTGATTTTTGTTAAATTAGCTTGTCATCTTTATTCTGAGTGCTGCTTAATGTGTAATTCTTTCCTTGTTCTTTGTAGGCATACAATGTGTTGGGTTTGTATTATGGTGTTGGCCGCACATTTTTCAATCCAGCTAGTGTAAGATCTTATTCTGTTCTTTCTACTCTAGCTGTTTTAAAATTTTTACTCGCTTCCGAGTCTACTTGCTCTGAGTCTACATTCTCCTGTGATGTCACCCAGGCTAAAGTTTTTTCAAAATTTGATTCTCTCCGAAAAGCTGTGAGGAATTACACGTTATCAGCCACCCCGGATGATAAAAAAGGCGTCTTGCAGCAGGCCTGTATTAATGTTTATTTTTCAAATCTTAAAACTCGTGTCAGAATCTTGAACCATTTAATCTGGCTTCCTGAATTGCCAAGGTAATGACACTCGCTGTTGTCCTGTACCAGGGTGGCATGTTTGTATTCAAAGGGAAGACTTTGCTGTATGCAAGGAAAGATGAAGGCTCAGGCGATCATGCTCCTCTGGATGATATCCTTAACGTGTGCTGTACAGCCCCAGCTGCGTGAAGTACCGTAGAACTATTCGTTCACATGTCACCATGATCCATCTCCTTAATAAGTAACTAATCGATCTGGTTCTCTACCAGTTTTCTGTGTATGCAACGGTTCCTTTGAGGTTAAACTAAAAAGCTTCAGGGTTTTCTGTTGCCTCTTTCTTTTCTTGAATAAGGATTTGTTGGTGAAAAGTGAGCATTGAAGGAGAAAATGAATAAAAGGGAGAGAACTTTTCTGAATGGCTCTGAATTTCTGTTTCTCGTGCCTTGTATATTTTCAACTGAATAGGAGACGCGTATTTATAAGCCTGAATTAGTGTCCTAATTCCTGGAGGATCATTTATAATAAGCTCATATTTCTAAGCAAGCAATAATTCTTATTAATTAATAAAATCTGATTCACGGAAGCTCCTAATTCTAAGCAATCAATAACTCTTATTAATTAATAAAATCTGATTCACGGGAGCTCCTAATTCTAAGCAACCAATAACTCTTATTAATTAAGAAAATTTAATTCACGGAGCACCTTATTTGTAGGTTTGTAACTTTGTATTTTTCATGCTTGGAATATGTTTGCTGCGCACTCCCAGTACGCTAACTGGACATGCTTAGCGTGTGTTTCCTAGCCTCTTCAGGTCCCAAGGCATTGCAAGAAATCTCTAATTTAAGGAATACGTCTCGCAGTATATTGACCATGCTTGGCATCTGACCGCAGCAAGTAATTACATTTTTTTTATCTAGTTCACATCCGAAAGATGGTACAAAATCACCGCTCGGAAACCTTCTTCCCCGCTCGGAATCCCTAACCTCTTATGTTTCAGACTCTTTATAAGAGAAGAAAGATGAAGGACGAAGCAGAGATGAAATGAAGTCAATGGCACAAGGAGCTGTTGATGCAGTGAATAACACTCGACATGGGAACTACAACAACTATAAATGAAAAGAGGGATATTTTTTTAGCATCCTTCAATGTGGTAGATGGGTTGCATGCTTAAATGTTTCATTTTTTTTTTGCTGCTGCTGTATTTGGTTTGGCTCCTCTTGTTAAAATTATTAATTTTTCAGTTGTCTCTTTTCAATTGTACAATTTGTTGTTGTTATTTAAATGAAGGGAGAATGGTATTAGGGGTAAAACAAGTAGGGGTTGTTGAATGAACAACTCCTAAAAAGTTTTAATGACACTTTTGGAGACTGCCCCTAAAAACATCATCAGAGATTACACTGAACCATCGCAATTAATTTTTTCATCTGGGACGCTGGAATGCCGTCCCTATTGTTTTCCAGTAATAGGGATGGCTATTTTTTATTAGTGGCGGTCCTTGCTGAGGAGGAAGCTTGTCCTCAAGCTTTAGGTTGGAAAATTGGCTCTGGAGTATAGTTTTCTTTTCCCATGTAGCATCTTCCGAAGGCATGTTTCTAGCGAATTAAAAGTTCTGCTTCACAGGTAGTGCCTTGTTGGATCCAACGTGCATCCAAAATGGCTTCTAGTTCTCAAACAATAGCACCGTCATCTGACAGGGGAAGGTCTGAGGGCTTTGGTGGAGTGTGTTCACCGTGATACGGTTTCAATAATGAAACATGAAAAACTAGGTGTATCTTTGTTGCTTCAGGAAGCTGAAGCTTGTAAGCTACTGGACCATGTCACAATAATTTTGAAGGGCTCGTAAAATTTTGCAGCTAATTTCATTGAAGCTCTCTTGAAAATTGAATGCTGGAGATAGGGTCAAAGTTTCAACAAGACATACTCGCCCTCCTGGAATATAAGTTCCCATCGATGGTGATCTGCGTCGATGGAGATTGGATTTTAGTCGATGTAAAAGCTCCTCTCTTTGGTGAAGGACATTATCAACCTCATGGACCACCGTAGTGTTTTTGAAGTACGGTTGAAGGAGTAGAGGTTCTCTGCCATATAAATCCTGGAATGGAGTGAGCTTAGTGGATTCATGATAGGTAGTGTTGTACCATTATTCCACCCAGGGTAAATATGCATGCCATAATCTGGGCCACTGATGAACAAAACAGCTTAGATATTGTTCCACATCACTGTTAACGACTTCGGTTTGTCCAACGGTGTGAGGATGGTAAGCCGAACTCATATATGCAATGTTGTGTCTGAAAGTTTGAAGTACTCCCAAAAACGACTGATAGAAATAGGGTCATGCTCACTAAGAATAGAAGATGGCATACCGTGGAGTTTTACTATATGCTCAATGAATTTTTCTGATATTGCTTTAGCCGAGAAAGGATGTTTGAGGGAAATAAAGTGAGCATATTTCGATAATCGATCCACCATGGCCAATATAGAATCCTTGTCTTCTAAACGGGGAAGGCCTTCAATGAAATCCATGCTGATGTCGACCCAAACTCGAGAAGGTATGTTTAGGGGCTGTAGCAGACCAGCTTGTTTTGCTGTGTCGGAATTTACTCGCTGGCAGGTGTCGCATTGGAGAATGTAATTCTGGACGGTGTGAAACATACGTGGCCAGTAGAAGTGTTGTGTGAGTGGTTTATATGTTCAAAGGACTCTGAATGGCCACCAATTTTGGTATTATTCATCTCAAAGAGGAGTTGTTGTCTGGGCGAAGTATCATTCGGAACGATGACTTGACCTTTGAATAGCAGTAGGCTGTCTCTGAATTTATAAGGTCCAGAGGGATCATTGGAGTGATTTTTAATAAGCTGCTGGAGATGTTGATTAGTTAGGCTGCTTTTCCGTATGTCTTCCCATATAGAGGTTTGGCAACGATGAAGGAAAGATAATTCAGAATCATGACTTCTTTGGGACAAGGCGTCAGCTGCTGCATTACCTCTACCTGGACGGTATCGAATCTCGTAGTCATAACTAAGAAGCTTCGTGATCCATCGCTGCTGCTCTGGGGTGCCAATCCTTTGTTCCAGGAAAAAATTTAGACTCCGCTGGTCAGTGACGATGATGAATCTGTTGCCGAGGAGATAGGGTCGCCAAAGTCGGATAGCCTTGATGATAGCCGGGGTCTCTTTAGCGTATGTTGACCAGGACTTCTTAGTTATGCTCAAGGGTATGCTCATATAGGCAATCAGGTGATTCTGTTGTGATAAGATTGCTCTGATTCCATCGTTAGATACATTCATCTCGATAACAAAGGTCTCTTGAAAATTTGGAAGGGCTTGATTGGGCGTATTAGACATTGCCTTCTTTAACTCGAATGCTGAGTCAGCAGCTTCATCCCAATAAAATTTCCCCTTCTTTAGAAGATTGGTAAGGGGCCGATCCAGAATTCCATAATGGTAAACAAATTTACAATAGTATCCGGTTAAACGGAGAAAACCAAGCAATTCAGAGATATTTTGGGAGTCGGCCATTCTTCCATCACTTTGATTTTATTTTTATCCACTTTCATGCCACGGTCAGAAATTATATGGCAAGATACTCGAGTTCAGATTTGCGAAATACACATTTGCTCGGCTTAATATAAAACTAATTGGACTTTAATACTTCTAAGGTAGTCTGAATGTGATGGAGATGTCCTTCCCATGTCTGACTGTACATTAGGATGTCGTCAAAAAATACCAAAATAAATTTCCTTAAATAAGGACGGGATATATCATGACTAGGTACTCATAATGACCAATGTGAGTTTGGAAGGCAGTCTTATATATATATATATATATAGAGTCATGAACTCTGATTTGATGGTAGCCTGATCTTAAATCGAGTTTGGTGAAATACTTTGACCCATATAATTCGTCCAACATGTCATCGACTGACGGAATAGGAAATCAATCTTTGATAGTAACTCCTTTTAATGCTCTGTAATCTGTGCAGAATATCCAAGATCCATCTTTTATTTTTAAAGTAATAAAACTGGAGATGAGAATATGCTTGTACTTGTCGGGTAAATCCTTCTTGTAGCATTAGGGGACTTGCTGTTCAATATCATTCTTCTGGAAGTGTGCATAACGGTAAGGACGTACGTTTATTGCAGCTGTGTTGGCCTGCAGGGGAATTTTATGATCAATGGTCATGAAAATTAAAGAGGAAAAGTCGTCCAGAAGCTGCTGAATATCATTACTCTCAATGTGGGCTTCAGAGTCAGGGGATGTAGATACGACTGGACTGTACAAAGCGAAAATATGTTGCTGTTGTCGAATTTCTTTAGAAAGACTGTGCAGAGAGATGGCTTGCACAGATGCCTCGGGAAGACCTTGTAATTTGACATTCTTATTTTGCCAAAGAAAATCAAATGTAGCATTTTGCCAGTTGCTGAGTACGGAGCCGAGTGTTTGTAGCCACTGAAATCCTACAACCATGTCTAAACCAGAGATGGGCAAGGAGTATAAATCAATGAGAAATTGTGTACCGTGAATTTGGATTGGAACATGCTTGTAGCTGCACTTAGATAATAATTTATCCCCATTCGCCACTTTTATAGAGAATGATGAAGAATGAACTATTGGATGAGAATGGAGGGCTGCTAGGCGATTGCTTATGAAATTATGTGTGGAACCCGAGTCGACAAGAGCAATCATTGAGTGATGGGTAAGAGAAACATGTAGTCGGAGCATTTGAGGAGCACCCCATCCGGAAATTGCGTGCAGTGCAATATTTGGTTAGGCAGCGTCGTCTGAAGATAGATTGGAGATTTCTTTCTTTTCTTTAGTGGATTCAGCATCGTTGGTTGCAACAAGACTTTCAATCAGCAATAACAGTGGAGACTGGCATTTATGTGTTGGAGAAAATTTCTCGTTGCAGTGGAAACAAAGGCCTTGTGAGCGACGACGTTGCATCTCCTCCCAAGTAATACGATGTATGGAAGAAGAGGATGAGGGTGAGGAAATTATTGCATTAGACGTAGTTTGTTGGGGTTGGTTGCTAGGTGGTCGTGTACATCTTCTTTTTCTACTGAGTTGATCATCCCTCATCTTGGCAAGGCTTATCGCCTCCTTGACTGATTTTGGTTTAAACATCTCAATACTGTCTACGATTTTGGATTTGAGTCCTCCCATGAAAGTGCATACGAGTGCTTTTTGGGTCCACCCTCGCACTTGGTTTCCAAGGTTCTCAAAATCTGATTGGTAATCTTGTAATGATCCAGTCTGTCTGATTTTTGATTGGGCCTCATCGAAGTCTTTGGAATTCGGAGGGCCGAATCTAGAATGGATTTCGTCCTCAAAATTCTCCCTGGTAAGCGTAATATTATCTTCTTCCATATTCTTGTGAAGCCACTACCACCATTGATTGGCTTCACCTTCCAAATAAAAAGAGGCTAGTCGAACATTCTGATCAGCAGGAAATTCTTTGAAATCATAAATCTGGTTGGCTCGATTGAGCCATTCCGACGGGTCGTCACCTGAAAATTTTGAGAAGTCAATCTTAGTAATTTTGGAAGTGATTACATTCGCATCTCCGATCAGTGGTCAATCAAAAGGCAGGCTGGCTGAATGTTGTTGTGACGGAGAACCCTAGGGAAGTTTTGCGATGGAAGTCTCGAAGCAGAGCAAATGATTGCTCAACCCTTGTTCCATCTTTTGCTTGGATTCCTTCAGTCCGCCAACGTCATTTTGTAAGCGGTCGATGTGTTCTTTGTTAGTACTCATAACCTGGCTCTGATACCACTGTTAGCAGTCCGAGTCAGAGCATAAGATTCTTTGATAAATAATCCTGTTCGGGTGAGGGCAGAAACCCTTTTTTACAAAGTCCAAGCTATTCTACCTTTCAACCTTCTCTGCTATGGTTTATATCTCTCGTCTATCGGTTACATGAGTTACAAGGTGTGAGTTACAGAACATGGTATTTTATTAACCGAAAACTTCTTTAACTTACATAACGTGGGTTTGGTTTAGAGATTCTGGTTGATCTTCGTGGTGTAACAATTTACATCAATGAATACAAAGTCAATCTGGATGTGCATTAACAAAAGTTATTATTCTTGAGAAAATAAAATTCTCATTTCCAACATATAATTTATTATTAAAAATGCGATTTAAAAAAAATCTTTCTTACAAAAGATTTAGTTACCTTGTCTCCCTTTAATTGCACATGTAAGAGAGGTCATTCTTTTTTATTTAACCTCCATACGAGTTTAATAACAAGTTTGTGATATTTGTTATTTTCAGAACAGATGTGTTGAAGCTCTTGATTGCAAAAACTTAATAAATTAAAATAAGAAAATTGCTCAAAAAATAAAATTATAAAATATAACCAAAAGAAAATTTTAAATTTCTGTTGCATATTAAGAAGATGAATATAATAAATATATTTAAATATGATGAAATATTACAATTTTTAGGTTCTTAATTTTTCAACAAAATTTAGGTTTTAAAATTATTGTATTATTTTAAGAATATGAACATAGAAACAACTAACGTTTGATGAAATATATATTTTTGATTATAAGTATAACAAACTTTCGGATATAAACGGACAAGTTTATTTTGCCTTTAAAATTTTGTATGTTAAAAACCCTTGAGATTTATAAGGATAAACTAAGGTTCTACATAAGATTTTCCTTTGGTAGCATACACTCACCGCCAATTGTAGAAATATCAAATAAATATGTAATTGTGTCATGTATATTGAGGAATAGAAGGATGTATTATACCATAATTCAGCCCATGGGTGGTCGATGATGTACATAGCACCGCAGATACTGTTTGATGCATCTATTCACCACTTCTATTTGGCCGTCTGTTTGAGAATGGTATGCGATGAAACTCCTTCCAAAAATTGCTGATAAAAGTGGGGTCTTTGTCATTGACATGAAATGAGGAATATAGTGAAGTTCAATAATATTTTGTATAAATTTGTTGACAACTGTCGTAGTTGAATAAAGGCGAGATAAGGCTATAAAATGTGCAGATTTGTTTAATAGATCAACTATAACAAGTATAGAATCCTTCTCTTTTGATTTCAACAATATATTGATGAAATCCATAGAAATATCTTCCCATATCTAACACAGTATTGGAAGAGGTTTAAATAGTGTTGCTGGTGATAATGAGTCGGATCTTCCCCGTTGACAAATATCTCATTCTGAGACTATTTTTGAATTTTTTTATTACTTGGCAGCCTATAGTATTGTTTGAATATAGTATTCAAACATGGACTGTAGGATACTCGGGAGAGTGCATGTGCATGCTACGGAATTGTCTTTACCCGGTCTGTAGATGATTTATTTTTTGTACTCGAGGAGTTTTGATACCCATTTTTGCTGCTCGGGCATGAGAATTCATTGTTGCAAGAGGTACTTGAGGCTTCTTTGATCTATCTGAATGATAAAGTGGCATCAGAGAAAAATAGGGTCTCCACGTTTGGATGGCAATGACGATAGCTAACATCTCTCGGGCATAAGTTGAGCATGTTTGTTTAGATGAGCTTAATGGCAGCGATTGGGCTAATAAAAAGGACCCGAACAAAGAGATTTGAAGAAGAGCTAAAAATGTTTATTTTCCAAGTATTCGAAATGTTTAAGCCATTAAAGCCCAAGAGGAGGCCCATTACACACCCATGGAGGGTCCTTGCATGAAGTTATGGCCTTTGGCGATTCATTTCATTGTATTCCTTCTAAATTAGGGAACCTTACCTTTGAAGTTTCTAATTTGGATGTATTTCTCTCTAGATTCATTCTAGGGTTTTGGGGCGTCGTTTTAAGGGTGAATTAGGCACTTTTCATGTTTTTAAGTTCTTCTGAATCTCAGCTATATAAACCACGTGGGAAAAGTGTGGTTGAGCTAATACGACGCAATAAAAATTCTGCCTGTGCGGAAGTGCACGCGTTGCACCAAGTAATATACTGGACAAGTCTAGATTGATGCCACGAGGACTATACGACATACTAACCAATGAATTCTCTATAGATATATCTTCTGCAATTAAAGAGAATTGTCGCAGTATCCTAATATAAAACTACAAAAAGATACTAACTATCCAATTACAGCAGTTCCTAAGTGATACACGCTCACACTCTAGAGATGAAGTAGATTACGAGTAGAGGGAAGTGATTTCATATAATTAAGGGTAGGGGTCATGCAATTTAACTAAGTGTGCAATTCTACGACTCGTTAGTGGGCCTGGAATCCCCTACGCGTAACCCCCTCTCGAGGCGATACGATCGTGCCCCCCTCATTAGCCTGATTTGTCTCTCGTGGTCACAAGTCTAAATGAAGGGCCCACGTAGCTCAGCCTAAAGCAACCATGAGTGCCCGAATGCTTTTCTCGAAGTCCATTGGTGCAGCTCTGATCTGCCACTGATAGAACACAATTGATTTAGGGATCACACACAGAATGGAGGTATCCTTTCGGATTTCCTCTCAGTTTCAACGAAACGATAAGATGAACATGTGGAGGTTTTCAATGTCATCACATTAATAGCTCCCCAACGGCTACTCGCACTAAATTAAAGATTGATTGCATTAGGTTACCTTAAATCGCTGAATTTACTTGAATCCAGACCCAAAATCTCACGTATCCTCTAATGAAACTTAACTACACATTCTGGAATCGGGAAAAATCCCTATCCATTAACATAAAAAAGATGATTGGTAGCGATAAAGAAGGTAAAACAAAGGCAATAGACTTCCCTTTTGCTCTTGAACTACTCCTTCCTTGAACGCCCATTGTGTCTCTGTTTTACTCCTAATGAAAACTCCGCCTCTGAGGTGTGGAGGCACAATGCTGAAAGTGCGTTTTTAACATCTATTTGTAGGGGAGTCTGAAGGATTCAACCTTTTTAGTGTCACAAGTGATGTGGGACCCCGCGGCGTAGGTCTGCTCTGATGGCGCTAGGTCTTGGCGCCGAGTGTGGCGCCATATGACACCGTGGTGTTGCTTTTTTTTTTGTCTCTCGCTTCGCCATCACTCCGGCATTGGCTTCGGTTGCCGAGGCGCTGCACATGCAAGGTCGAGCCCTCTGGTGTTGGCTTCGGTCGACAGGGTATGGGATGAGTAAGGATGAGGAGTCTGGCACTCGAATCTGTCGCTGAGGCGCTGAACCTAGAATGGTTCTGCTGCTGCCAGTGCCCCTAAGCTGAGTCGGGCCCCGAGGCGTTCGACACTTTAGTCATTTCTTCACTGCTTGCAGACCTTGTTCACGCGACGTCGTAGCTTCAAACGTGGCGCCATGTGGCGTCAGCCACTTTGCTTCTGCATTTGTCATTGTGATCTCGTGGTTTCTCCTCTGGCGCCTCTTGGCATTACGTGCATTGCTCCTCTTCTGCTTAGTGCCATGGCTTCCCATCTGACGCCATGTAGCGCCACCCTCTGTATTGCTCCAAAATGGGTTGTCCTTCCCATTGGTGTTTTGTCCTTCCCACTGGTGTTTAGTGAATATGAAACACATTCCTACAAAATCAACACCAAAATTAGTGAAATTGCAACACAATTATATCAAAAGTAATGCTAAAAATGCAACATAATTTCAACTAACCAAATACCCCCAAACTTAAACATTTGCTCGTCCTAAAGAAAGGACCTTAATATAGAAAGCAAAAAATTTAATCTTGTTGATCACAATGTGATAAGTAGATATTGCAACACTTATTTACAAAAGAATAATTTAAGATTCCGATTGATGATGCATTCCTCCTACAGTCTTCTTAAAGAGTGTTTACTTGCCTAAAAGAAACTTTCTATCTTGCCCCTCTATTCAATTATTTGTGTTATGTATCCCATTAGGTGCTCTTTCCATCAATCTACATTCTATCCACTTTGAATTTTATTGCTAAAATCCCATATTTTAATTTCAAAGTCTGCTCTCCACTAATCATAGAGAAATGGTCCTAGGATCTTTAGGACACCATTAGGTTGTAATGGGGCTAGGGACATGGGTAGGTTAAAAAGGTTAATCATAATAGTTTAAACCATTCAGCATGCTAGACTTAACCAAATTGATTAATTGAGATCCCCTCATGATCTAAAGCTACTCTCCCAAACTTCAACTTTGGCCACTTGATAGACCACTTTTCACTTCGCTCCTTATTTTCAACTTAGAAATGCTGTTCAATGGTTCAGTCATCTCTTAGGTGTGTGACTGAATATTTACACCAGTCTTGCTATCCAAGAGCAGTTTTTTTTTTTGTAGTAACTTTCCATCACCATTTGCTTTCACTCGTAGATCTCTAGGACTCTCAATCCCAATCTGTTTTAGTTAATCAGTTTGAATGGGGGTTCATATAAGAAGAAAGTTAAAAATACAAATAGACTAGATAGGTGAGTTGAAAATTGGTTTTCACGAAAAATTTGGTTAAACATAGGATCAAAATTTGGTTGAACTAGGGAATTTATATGGGATAGCATAAGAAAGGTCCAAACGGTTAAAATATTGCCTTAGTCATTTCCTTGGAGTCAATTCTCTATTCTATTTTGCCTTTAGTTTCTTTTGAAACTAGTTCTAGCATTCTTAAAGGAAAATCTAAGTGCATAACAACCAATCAAGCCACAAAGCCAGCATGAATTAGATAGTTAAAGCCATAATCAGTGACTGGCTTGCTAAGTAAAAATTTCTAAGGTTTTCTAGACTACCTCATACCAACTATAAAACAATGCCCATCAAAGAGAATGCTTAATTTTAGTAATGTAGGAGAAAAAATTACAAGCTATTTCATCATTTCACATTGACATAGAACTTGATCATGTAAGATAGAATAAAATCACTTAAGGTTTAGGAATGCAATTCCCTACCCCCAAACTTAAATGAATCATTGTCCTCAGTGTTTAAATTTAAAAATTGAAATGGAGAGGGTGTTGAGGGACTCCCTAGATATGTGTACTGGGATTCTTAGATTGTGATTGTAATGCAAAACCGAAAGGTTCATTACAACATTTATTGAAGAGATAAAAATTAACTAAAAAAATAATGACAAAGATCTTGGTGAAATTCCAGAGAATTCGTGAAGTTTTCACTCAGAATTGGTTTGGAAAGCGATTTCCCTTCGATTTTGATTGTTAGGTTTTAGAGGTTCTCGCGTGATGCTCTTGGACGCTTTGTGTCGTTAAGTGGGCTGAGGTTTTTGTACTTCTTGTTTAAGTCACTAGGTGGCAAGTGGCGTCGAGCTACTTCTCATGCGGTGCCAAGTCACTTAAAGTTATATTCCCAAAAATTGGCGCCATTCGGCTTCACTTAACCCACTTGCGGCATTGCTCTGCCACCTTGTGGCACCTGAAACTTACCCTTGGCATCGCGCTGACACTGTATGGCACCAAATTGGCTTCCGTAGCGCCACCCTCCTGGACATGCAGATTTTTATAGGAAGCAAGATGTGACTCTATGGTTATTCTTTTAGAGCTGAACTTTATTCTATCTCCAAGAGTGACTGCCAAAACGAAAACCAGTCGAGCAATTTCAAAATTCTCCATGCACGCACTCAAGCCCATCAAAATGTAAATTTCAAGAACATGGAGACTTCATGCAATTGTTTCAACTCCTTGAGCTTCTCATCCCTGAGCTCATAATGCTCACCTAAGTACGGGTCTGAACTTGCTCCAGCTTTTCCAGTGGCTTTACACCACTCCATTTTTAATCACCTCTTATCTTCATATGGGGAATTACCCTTATCCAAGCAAGGGTCTATGCCTTTAGATGGGGGGTCGTCCTCTTAAGGCATATCTAACCACTTCTAAAGGGTGCTTCACCCTTTGATTTCCATTCCCCTTCTTCCTCATGGCTTAAGGCATAAAGAAGCTGACTTGTTCGCCATTAACCGATTTTGGTGAAGTTCCCCTCTTCTACATCGATAATTGCTCGAGTTGGAGCAAGGAAGGGTCTTTCTAAGATGACAGGCATTTTTGTGCCTTCTTCCATGTCTATCACCAGAAAATCAGCTGGAAAGAAGAGTCCATTCACTTTCACGATTGCATTTTCCAGAATTCCCCTTGGGTAGCTGATGGAACCATCAGCCTGCATTATCTGCATTGGGGGTGGCTCGCTGAGACCCAGATCCTTGAATATGCCAAAAGGCATAATATTCACACTGGCTGTCACACAGAGTGTCCTTGATCATGTGGGTCCCAATGGGCCATGGTGTGGCTCCCAGATCTATTACCTTTGGGGATCACATCTCTCTCCAATTGCTGTACTCTTCTTCTTTACACGTCTTACCATCCAAATTATTTGACTTATACTCATCAGATTCTACATGGGAGGAAATTTCAAGATGAAGCTTCTTGAAAGCTTTAGGTGCTTATGCTTAATGTCATCTACTTCCCCAATTTCTTTTGTCACTTCTTCTCTCCCCATTCATTTTTACTCGACCTATATAGATAGCCTCCTTCTTCAGCTTCTAGATTGGGAGAATTTGGGTTTAAGTCTTCCAACTTCAAATCCTTCTAGAGCTTATCTTCAAGAATCCAGATTGGTGTTGGTTGGGACTCGTAACCCAACTTTTCATCTTTTTTTTCTACCTCATACATGTAATTCTCATCAATCTCAATCCATTCAAAGGGAGATACATGAGACTGAATTGCCTCATTCACTTCATTAAAAGAGGGAGTTTGACTTTGTTCGATGGAGAGGGAATCATACTAATGTTTTTCTTCCGGAGTAAACTCTTGATTCACTTCTTCCATCTCCATTTGATCTAGTCTCCCTAGCCAACCCTATATTGCAGCGCTCTACGTCATCCTTATCTTCTTGCTTCAGATTCTCCACTGTGTCACTGGGTAGAGAACCTTTAAACCTTTCATTCCTGGCCTTAGCCAACTGCTCCATTTGGGCTTCAATATTTCTTAGGGATACATCATGTCTTTGCACCAACTTAAGCAGCAATTCATGATTAAATTTTGTCTTCTCAGCTTGATGCTGATTTTGAAACCTTGCTTGCTGTCCTGAATTTTGATAGTTTCCTTGAGTTCGTGCTGATGTATTTCCTTGCTCATGTCTCTATCCAAAATTTGGATGGTTTCTCCATCCTGGACTGTAGGTATTGGAGTATGGGTTGTTTATGTTTTTAGCATATTGCACACTTTCCGCTGTGGATGTGCATACCTCAACTCCATGTCCAGCACCACCACATAACTCACAACGTACAAATGAACTCTGTGTGGGCTTAGCTTCCAAAGCTGCGATCTTCTTTTTCAAGGCATCCATTTGATTTCGGATGGCTGTGTCGGTGTCTACTTCTTAGAATCTAGCTGCGTTTCTTGAACTTTGGCTTAATATAATAGAAAATAATAGAAAAGAACTGTGCTTAGGGAAGCTCCTTGGCCTTTTTGTGTACCATTGGTAGCTGTTGGCTGCCATGTTCTCCAACAAATCATATGCCTCTTCAATTGATTTGTTCATAAGTGCACCTCCTGCTACTGCATTAATAATTGTGCTTGTTTGATTCTACAACCCGTTGTAGAATGTATGCACTTGTGAACACTTAGAAAATGAGTGTGACGGCCTTTCCCTAAAAGCTCTTTAAAATGATCCCAAGCTTCATAAAGAGATTCCTGGTCCAATTGAGTAAAAAGATTGATATCATTCCTCAGCTTTACAGTTTTGGCAGGAGGGAAGTACTTAGCAAATAATTTCTGTTCAAGATCTATCCACATGGTAATATTACTTGAAGGTAGAGAATTCAACCAATGCTTCGCCTTATTCCTCAGTAAAAATGGTAATAATCTCAACCTTATAGCATTTTCTGACACACCATAATGCTTGAAAGTATCACAAATTTCCAATAAAGCTGCTAGATGCAAATTCAAACCATCATTTGGTAATCCACTAAACTGCATTGAAGCTTGAATCATTGAATAATTGCCGGCTTGATTTCAATTTTTTTTCCAAAATTGCCAGTCTTCTTATACTAGAGTGTGTACCTCCAGCTTGAGGCACAAAAAACTGTCTCAGACTTGTTGGCTCTTGTTCAGCCATTTCTTCCTCTCTTCTTGATATCCTTTGCTGCCTTAGGTTAGCTCTTGCTGTCCTCTCAATTTCCAGATCAAAAGAAATCAGAGCAAGCCCTCTACCTTCTTGCATACATAAGAGAGGGCAAGTATAACAATTTGGCTCAACAATCACACTTTACAAATGGAGAAAAAATATCTAACACCAAACACACCAAAAACACACAACAAACAACATAAATATAATTTATACAAAAGCAAGTTCTACTAACTAAAAGAATTAGCTATACTAAAATTACACGACACTTAGCATGCAACTATGTTAGTCAGGTTACACTAACTACTCTATGAAAGATTACAGCTACAGAGCCCAAAGCTTATAGCTGTAACTAGTCCCCAACAACGGTGCCACAAACATGGTGGGGCTAATACGACTCTATAACAATTCTTCCTGTGTGCAAGTGCACGCCTTGCACCAAGTAATATATTGGAAGAGTATAGATCGATCCAACGAGGATACTACTTACTAACCAATGAATTCTCTATAGCTATATCTAACTACTACAATTAAATAGAATTGTCCTAATATCCTAATGTAAAATTACAAAAAGATATTAACTATCTAATTACAGAAGTTCCTAAGTGATACATGCTCACACGCAAGGGACGAAGTAGATTAGGAGTAGGGGAAGCGATTTCATGTAATTAAGGGTAGGATTTATGCAATTTTGCTAAGTGTGCATTCTATGACTCGTTAGTGGGGAATCCCCCACGAGTAACCCCCTCTCGAGATGATACAACCGTGCCCCCCTCCTTCGCCCGACTTGTCTCTCAAGGACACAAGTCTAAATCAAGGGCCCATGTAGGTCAGCCTAAAGTGACGATGTGTGTCCGAATGCTTCTTTCGAAGTCCTCCGGCGCACCCCTCACCTGCCACTGATAGAACACAGTCGATTTGGTGATCACACGCAGAGTGGTGGTATTGTTTCATATTACCTCTCAGTCTCAATGTAACGATAAGATGAACATGTGGAGGTCGTCAATCTCCTCAAGTTAATAGCTCCCCAACTACTTATACTAAATTAAAGATTGATTGTGCCAGATTAACTCAAATAGCTGAAATTACATGAATCCAAACCAAAAATCACATTACATCACTTACCCCCTAATTAAACTGAGCCACACATATTCTAAAATCGGGAAAAATCCCCATCCATTAACATTGAATACATGATAGGTAGGAATAAAGAAGGTAAAAAAAAAGGCCAAAGACTTCCCTTTTGCTTTTGAACTACTTCTTCGTCCTTGAATGCCCAATGTGTCTCTACTTCACTCTTCATACTAACCTCGTCTCTGAAGCGTGGAGGTGCATGCCGAATGTGCGTTTATAATGTATATTTATTGGGAAGTCTGAAATATTCTCTTTTTTAGTTCCCTAAATATGTGGAACCACACGACAAAGGTCTCCTCCGATGGCGAAGGTCATGGCGCCAATGTGCTGCCACATGACTCCATTGCATCACGTTATGCTGTCCATTGCGTTGCCAGCGCTCCAGCGCTGGGTTCGGTCGCCGAGGTGCTGTACATGCTAGGTTGAATACTCCACCATTGGCTTTGGTCGCCGAAGCGCTGGATTGGCGAGGATAAGCACTACGGCGCTGGATCCTGCCGTCAAGGTGCTGGATGAACGGGGATGGGCACTCTGGTGCTGGATCCTATCGCCGAGGCGCTGCACCCCGAAAGGTTCCGCTCCTTCCTGCACCCCTGCACTGAGTCGGGTGCTGAGGTGTTCGACACTTAGTCGTTTCTTCACTGCCGACAACTCTTGTTCTTGCAACGCCGTAGCTTCGAACGTGGTGCCTTGTGGCCTCAACCACTTTGCTTCTGCATTTGTCATTCTGATGTTGTGGCTTCTGCTCTGGCACCTTGTGGTATTATGTGCATTGTTGCTCTTCTTCTTAGCGCCATGACTTCCCATCTAACGCCATGTAGGGCCGACCTCTGTAATTCTTTAAAATGTGGGGTTTTTAGGACCAAAATGTCCGAATTGTCTTTTCTCCTTCCAGTTGGTGTTTAGTGAATATGAAGCACATTCATATAAAATCAACACCAAAAGTTAGTGAAATTGCTACACAATTATATCAAAAGTTATCCTAAAACACCATAATTTCCACTAAACAAAGGGTGGGACAAGATTTATACCCTAAATCAAGTGGTTTCCTTGAGTTCTCTTTTTGGGTTCTTGAATAAATGATTTTGAACTTATCCAGGCTTCTAGTGGCATTCAATTTGACTTATCAAACTAATTTCTCCATCCATGTTTGTATCATCTTTACTATACCAAGGTCCTTCCTTTGGTAAGCAATAAGTCATACTTTTTGTGCATTCTTGTTTCACTTGAGTTATTCGTCCATCTTTGATTGCAGTATCTTCGTCCATCTTTGACTGTAGTTTGTGTCACATTGTTAGCGTGGTTCTCATTAGTTTGGTATCAGAGTTTGGGATTACCAGGTGTTCTCATCGTTTCATTGCTTTTCTTGTCTAGTTCATTTATTTATTGTTCTTGTCTAGTTTTCATTGACTTTTGGTTGTGGTGTACTTTCTCCTTGAGTTTGTCTAATTCTTATTTTTATATGTCTAAAAATAAAAATAAAATAAAGATTTCTCTGTCCATTTGTTTTTCCCTTTTTTTTTGCTTGAACTACTATCCTAATTCATGATTTCAGAGTTTTATATCAATTAGGACTCTTGTATCTTTCTAATTCATGGATTTTGGAGTTTGAGATCAATTAAGAGTCTTGCACTTTCCTAATTCGAGGATTTTACAGTTTGAGATCAATTTGGACTCTTGCACTTTTCAAATTCGTGGAGTTTAGAGTTTGAGATTAATTTAGACCTTTGCAGTTTCCTAATTCGTGGATTTTGGAGTTTGAGATCATATAGGACTCTTGTAGTACCCTAATTCATGGATACTAGACTTTGAGACCAATTATGACTCGATTACTACCTAATTCAGTTTCACTTGATATTGTATTAGATATATTGGAGTTTGAGGCCAACTAGGATTGTACCGCGTACTTGTACTTTTCTTTTGCATACAGAAAAGGAAAAAAAGAAAGAAAAAAAGTGGAAAAGAAACAAGAAGAAAGAAGATGAACAAGGGGTCCACAAAAAGTCAAGGAAGCCTTTTCTATACTTTCATCTTGTAATCGACGATCTATTTTCCTATTTTTGGGCTTATCTAGCGAGATTCACTTGGTCTTATCTAGCCAAATTCACTTGGTCTGGCTGATTGTGTTTAATGTTGTTGTTTTTTGTTGGTGACAAGGTGAGGCACTTGGATTACAAGGGTGGGTATTGCAAGGTGACAGATAGTTTATGCTTGCATCATTTGAAAAAAACAGCAGAGCACCTCTTCAATGCATCTGTGAGTGGGAGAGAAGATAAGATCGAAGGAGTGAGTGAATGCATAATTATGGGATACCGATGCAAATATGTTGATGGCTTTGATAAATGTTTTAGTAAAAGGAGGCATGACTATGGGAGGTTTTTGTTTTCTGGTAACTGTCTAATTGAGTGGCAAGCATGCTATAGCCTTATTATTGATGGCTGCATATGATTTGCGATAATATTGTCGAAGATCTCAAATTTAGGAGCTTGTTATGTTTTTATGATGAAGAATTTGGTCTATTTTTGTGTTCTGTTCTTGCAGGCATTATATGTCATGAACCCAAATAAATTCAGAGTACGTGAGTTTCTTATCTGGCTGGAATGAGTATGATTGTTACGGATATGTTGACAAGCTTTTTGTTTGCTATAATGTCCTTCAGGGACGATGTGGGAGCTGAGGGGAGCATGCTTGTAGGTCTGTGTTCAGATTCTTTCATATGGGCAATATAAGTTTTTGTAAAACTGCATCTTGTTTGAAATGTTTAAAATGACTCACTGTTTTTTGTTTCAATTTCTTATTTTACAGGTATCATTTGTTCATATGGACAAAATTAAGTATTGTGTATCTTTTGGTTAATGTGTAGTATGTAGGATAACAAGGACTCAAAACTTGTAAGTTGGATTCAGTTTCTATATATGTGCAAGTATTCAGTTTATAGGGTATTTTATTCTTGCTTTCTGATTATAGTGTCGAAATTTTTAGTTGACTAGCGAAGACTTTACTCTTTTGGGGAATTTAGATTTTAAAATTTTTACTTGATTCCACTTTATATCCCTTGTCTTTCTGAAACATCTGCTTTATTTGAATACTTTTCAGGTAATGGGTGTTTGTATAATGACCGAGTGGGATTGTTAATGGTCAAGGACAGCGGTGAAGAAACTCCCTTGATGGTTCTGAGGTTGACAGTTTTTAGTATAATTAATTAGTGGATAGTTTTTCTGTTGGGCTCATATGTGAGAATGGATGTGAATCAGGTTTGTTTAAATAGTGTTGCTACTTCATAGTTGGAGTATAGTATTAAAGTTGTGTATGGGAACTTTGATTTTATTTTATTCGATTTATTACCAGATAGGTACATCAATTATATTAAACAGGGGAAACAATGATTAATAGATTACTTTTATTTATTTATGAAATTCAATATTTTGTGTGACGGTTTCAACCGGCGCTCACTCACCCAAATTATATTGGAAAATTTCCGGAACAGTCAGTATTTCGTCGCCGATTACAGCCATTGCCGAAACATACCATATGAAAAAATTGAAGCGACGGTTACAACAGTCGATGGAGATCTTTTGTTAAAGTTAGGGCGATGGTTGCATTCCGTCGCCAAACCTTTGGGTGACAGTTTTGGGACTTTGGGCGACCGGTTTCAACCGTCGCCCAAACCTGGTTTTCTACTGGTGGGGGTGGGGAGCCTAGACCTGCAGCCGAGTCTTCAAGTGGTTTGACGGTGATGGAAAGTTTCGTACTGAGTTTTGGACAATGCTCACCAACTCCACAAATGTACCACTTCTTCCCTGGGATAGAAAAGGGTAATTATGTCGTTCCCGGTATTGAAGAGCCCCCCGTTTGGTAGTACCGTGCAATTGTTAAACCCAGGTTTGTCGACTTTGTATACGTTGTGATTACTCTTATAATATATAAAAACAACGAGAAACAAAACAAAAAGAATCCAAGTACTAGTATCACAACTAAAGAAGCAAGGGAGGAGGTCGAACAAAATCATACAAATAATGTCTCCGACTCTGAAATCCTTGCCCTCTGCCCAACTCTTATTGAAGTTAATGTTCCAACCGGCTCCATCTTCAACCATGAGGGGGAGGCGAGGCCGCGGGAGGCGGAGGCGAGGCTGCGGGAGGCTGAGGCGAGGCTGCGGGAGGCTGAGGCGAGGAGGCGAGTCCGCGGGAGATGGGAGGCGAGAGGGAGAGGGATTAGCGAGAGGGATTAGCGAGAGGGATTAGCGAGAGGGATTAGCGAGAGGGATTAGCAAGAGGGATTAGCGAGAGGGAAGGCTAGAGGGGGCGAGAGGGCGATTTTGGGGCAGGCCGCGGGAGGAAGAGAAAAGTAAAAAACGGGGTCGAACCAGACCCCATTTTTTTTAGGTTGTGACTCAGCTGCGCACGTGGATGGCCACGTAAGCCATCCACGTCAGCAGTACGCAAAGTTTGCGTACTGCTGCAGTGCGCATAGCATTACTCTTTCATTATATGTGATATTGCATAGGTGTATTTTCATTTTTCAGCATTGATATTCACTTGGATGGTATATAGGCAGGGAATAATTGAACCATATAAAAAACAGCAATATTTTACCTTTATTCTTTAAGGATAGTACCCAATCATTTTTCCTACTTCGAAAGCTTTGGTTTCATTACAATAATTCTGCAAATATATATGAAATTTATTAAATTTTATAGATAATTTTGATTTAGTTTTCTTTCATGTGAGGTAGAACTAAGCAAAGATTTAAGTTTTAGAAAATCAGTACAATGAACTATGAACAGCAATGTCATGCAAGTACATAAGTCCAGTGGATAAGGACATATACATGAATTCTTTCTTTCTTTTTTATCCACATTAATTCTTCCGTATAATATTTAAATTTTTTTTGTGTTGCTGTACTTTTTTCGTTTGCAAATAATCATATATAAACCGAATTCTCCATTGAAAGATGACTTGTGAATCCCCTTCCACAGAGAGTGGCCCAGGAAAGTCCTAATTCAAAAAAACATTTCAACCCTTGCAATAATTTTTTAGCTTCTGCAGCGGAGTCACATAACCACTTTGTCCAGAAAATGTAAGGAGAATGTCACACAAATGAGTTCTAGTTAATCCTCCAATTCCTTTATGTCTAGGGTTCTCAATAGAGGACCCATCAAAGTTCAGCTTATAAGAGTAAGAGGGTGGGGGAGTCCCTGGCTGAGACCTTCTTTGGTTTCCTTCTACTTCAGGTGCATGTAAGGGTGGGGGAGTCCCTGGCTGAGACCTTTTTTGGTTTCCTTCAACTTCAGGTGCATGTACATCCCATGAGTTCCATATTGTAGCACTATCAATTTCTTTGAAACTCGGTATCGATGGATTGCCAATGAGCCTCCTCCCTCCACGTCCATCTCCGGGGAAAGCATAGCCGCAGTAGTCTGTACCAGAAGCTCCTAGATCCTCCTTTCCCACCCTCGAAGGGGAAATTTGTCTCTACATCGATACAATATCGATGGGAGATGGTTATGCAGTAAAAGTGGCAAATAAAAACCCAAAAAAGAGATCCTTTGTTCGAATCTTACCAGAAGAATTTGAAGAACTGATTGAGGGGATGTGGAAAATCTAAGCTTGTAACTCACCTAGACTGATGAAAGCACTGTGCGCGGGAACCTACCTGGAGAATGATATCTTCAACTGCCGAATTTCAGTGAAGAGAAGACAAAAAACCATAGGATCGGTACAGGTATCCAAGTGATTAAAAAATGGGTCGGGATGGACCTGGCTTTTGGAAAGTCTTGTAGAAGCAATGAAAAAATTGACGCCACCTCTTCCAAAGCCAAAGGAAAATATAGAACAAGGGCCTAAAAAAAGGTTCTGGTCTTCCGACGCCAAATAAAGGATACAGAGACGTAGCGGCTCCAAAGAATCCAGATATATCATCTCTCTCGGTTGAACGGTTGAACGGGGATGAACTCTGAAGATAAACCTCAAATTCACTTTCCCTCAATAAAAGCTCCTAGATAAGTGTCTCATTGCTCTAAGCAGAAAATCTTGGAAAAGAAATGACCTTCATGAAGCTACTCGTACTACTTGGATGCTAACGGCTCCTCCTATTTTGCAGAAGATAAGGAGAAATCAGTGGCTGATAAACATGGATCTACAGACAAAGTTCGAAGAATGCTTACCCTGCGAGATAACCTGTTGGTCGAAAATTTCCCTGAAATCTTTGAATGGAATCCCTCTTATGGTGCGACACAAAAGGAAAAATAGGTAGTAGTCAAAGGCATACCTCCTCATCCCTGGTGTGAGACATTTTTTCTAGCCATCACAGGAATTGCTGGTCAGGTAACTGACTTTGATGAAAATGAAGGTTGCATGGAAATCCACCGAACGGAGATCAGAGCTTTCAAATCCTACACTGGGCTACTCGAAATTCCTATCTTAATTGAGGGTTTTTCCTGCATGGTGACGATTGAGGAAGAATCAGCCAAAAAATTTAAAACCTTCAGGAGAACAAAAGCTTTCCTCCTCTGAGAAGATGACGCTCAAAGATGATATGGAAAAAGACTGGTTGGAATGTCTCTCCAAATCTCGCCAGAACCCTATCGGACACGGGGTGAAGGTCGATGGAAGTCTTCCAACACTTCCAGAGATGGAAAACGAAGCAACATTTTTGCCTAAAATATTTGTTTCCCCAAATAGGGAAGGAGAGTCGACGTCTCATTTAGAGACGTTGGATGACCGTTTGAGAAAGGGCACCTGAGGTGAGTCGACTTGCGATGCAGAGCGTGTCATCAACTCGACACATTGAGACGAGTTGAGTCGTGACTCGGACCGAGTCGTCGGCTCGTTACAACTTAATCTGGTCATCGTCCCTCACATAGAAGAACACGAAGGCTTGTCATCTTCCAGCGACTATGCAGATTCTAGGTTCTCACTTCCCTGGATACTTGAAATTTACCTACTCAAGGCCACAATTCAGAAAAAGAAATAATACTAATGAAATTGAGGAAAATATCAACGTCACGATTGAAGTAGTGATTGATTGATTAGAGATTTCGTGAATACAGAAGAATGATAAACTGAAATCTGGATGACTTTCTAGGTGGCTGTGACACTCAAATAGACAAAAGCAACTCAGTACCGAATCAAGACCTTGCAAGAATTAATGGCCAAAGAACATTTTATCCTGGAATGTTAGAGGATTGGGCTTGGCAAGGAAAAGAGCTACTGTACGGGAAACACAAACATTACAATGCAAAAGTTGTCTTCTTACAGGAAACCAAGCTTCAAAATATTAATGCAGGAATTGCTAGAGGTATTTGGCACTTAAATAAATCAAAGTATATTAAAGTAGACGTCAACGGCTCCTCGGGTGGTATACTAATTATTTGGGATGACAGTACTATGAGTTACTGAATTCAGAAAAGGGGGTTTTCTTTTTAGCGGCCCATTTTCGAACCAAAAAGGATGAGAATACATGGGCGGCAATGTCATTATATGGTTCCACAGAAAATGCTGTAATAACTGAATTTTGGGAAGAATTAGCATCCATCATCAACCTCTGGCCTCTTCCATGGTTAATTAGGAGATTTTAATGTTATTGTAAGATGTTGTGAGAAAAATAAAATCAATGGCGTGAAGCTGAGCATAGCTCAGTGGTAACATAGAGGGTACACGGGGAGGTCTTGAGTTCGAGTCTCTTGGGTTCCAAAAAATTGGAGTATGTAAAAATCAAAATGATCAATCTCTTGAAAAATAAAATAAAATAAAACCAATGGCAGAATTGTCCCACCTATGAGAAAATTTGAAGACTTCATATCTGATATCTCCTTCATAGGGCCACCTCTAACTTGAGCTGATTATACTTAAATGAATGGTAGGTCAATCCTAATTCTGGCCAAACTTGATAGATCCTAGCTTACCAACCTTGGTTACACTTACATGAGAATGCAGCTGGGAGGATTCTCCCTAGACCTACCTCGAATAATGCCCCAAAATTATTAGAAATCTCAGTAGAATTTGGGGGCCCCACCTTTTTTATTTGAGGAATGTTGGTTATTAGAAAGAGACTTCAAACTGCTAATCAAAAACTGGTGGCTGGATGCAATACCGACAGGGTCAGCATGTTGTAAATTTAGTAAGAAGCTAAAACTCCTGAAAACAAGAATTAAAGAGTGGATATGCACAAATAAACTCAATTGTGAGAAGGTAAAGCAACACTTGCTAGAAATGATAAGGTACTATGATGAATTAGAGGAACTACATGGCAACCTATCTACAGTAGATCACATGTTTAGAGATGCTTTGAAAGAAGAATTTGAAAACAAGGTCACACAAGAAAGAATTTATTGGAAACAAAGAGCTGGATTCAAATGGATAAAAGAAGGGGATGGTAATACAAATATTTTTCATGCTATTGCTTCAATGCATAAGCGTAGAAACTGAATTTCCACAATCAAGATTGAGGGGAAGTTATAGAATAATAAAGAAAAGATTATGTGGGGGTTCACTGATTTCTACACCTCATTATACAAAGAAGATGATGATTTCAGGCCATTTCCCACTGGTTTTCCTTTAAAACAACTTTCAGAGTGTAGCAAGAAAAATTGTGGAACCCTAGGTCCAGACGATTTCACTGCTGCTCCAAGAAAGGTTGAGAGTTTATGAAAGAGGACATCATAAGTATGTTAGAAGAATTCTACAACTGAGGTCTTACTGCACACAATATGGGCTTCATATTTATAGGTTTGATCCCAAAAAAGGAGGAAAGGAACGCTCTCATTTCAGACCGATAAACCTTGTTTCTAGTCATTACAAGTTAATTGCAAAAATCCTAGATAATATACTCAAAGTAACTTTGGTTAATGTGATAAGTGATAATCCGTCGACTTTCATAAAACCGCCAAAAAGAGTAATTATGTCGTTCCCGGTATTGTAGAGCCTGTTTGGTGGCATCGTACAGTTGTCAAACCAAGCTTCATCGACTTTGTATATGTTGTGCTTACTCGTATCATATTTAAAACTACGAAAAACTAAAACAAAAAGAATCAATTACTAGTATCACATCTAAAGAAGAAGCATGGGACGAGGTTGAAAAAACCCATACCAATTGTGTCTCCGACTCTGAAATCCTTGCTCTCTGCCCAACTCTTATCGAAGTTAATGTCCCAACCGGCTTCATCTCAAACCATGAAAACTTCGCCACCGAAACAGTCGGGCAAATATCAAGAACAACAATAACAAGAACAAGAACAATAAGAATTTTCATGGAAGCCATTGTGGCTAGATTGGTTAACTAAAAGACTCAGAAATGAGGCTCAATCACCCTTAATTAATAGGAGGGGATTGGATTGAGTTTATTTAAGATTGGGAAGCCTGCTGGGGCCTGCATGCTTGAAAATCATCTAATAAGTACCTTAATTAATGTAGCCAAACTCAGGAAACAAAGGGGAGGAACAAGGAGATGTGGGTGTGGTAACCAAGAAAGGACATATTCTATAGATAATGACAGCTTGGAAATATACTATAGACATTGTCACTCATGTTATATATATCATTCACTTATGTGGAACTTTGGAAGGCTGGAAACTTTCACAACTAAAAATCAAAATTTTAATGGGGTTGAAAAACCCCCGATAAAGGGGTTAAGCTGCCGAGAATACATTTCCTAGCGGTTTTTAGCTAGTTGCAATAACTGTGGGCGAAAGTATCGCCGATAAATTTACTGCCGGCTTTGGACCATGGTATATTTTTTATTTTTAACAACTATAATAAAACCTCCAGCAAAAAGTATTGTTTCCCGGGGGTTTTTCTACTCAAAGGAAAAGTGGTTTTACTATCGGTTACGAAAAACCGCCAGTAAAAAATGTATCAGTTTTTTAGTGGCGGTTTTTAAAACCGCTAGTAAAAATGTATCAGTTTTTAATGGCGGTTTTTATAACCGCCAGTAAAAATGTTGTAGATTTATTTTTGTGGTTTTTGAAACTGCTAGTAAAAATGTTGCTGATTTTTAATGGTGGTTTTTAAAACCACCGGCAATGAGTTAATAATGATTTATGATTTTTCTTGTAAAAAAATTGTTTTTTATTTGACCTATTTGAATGCTCACTTGTTAAGACTCATGACAACTTATAATTAAAACTATTAACAACATATAATTAAAACTGAATCCACAGTTAAACAAAATCTGAATCAACAATAACAGTAGATCTGAATCTAAAAATGCACTAGATCTAAATTAAGAACGTATAATAAAAAATATATTGTGGGGCAAAATTGCGGATTTACAAAAGTTAAAATAACGTTGTGACAAAAAAAACACTTTCGTCGTTTGTGCACTTTCTACATCAAATTCAAGTATGCGCTTGGAGGTTATTGTCATCTACATCATGCGTTTCATCTACGAAAAAATGACCAATAGTAAATAAGTGTAATTATGGATAAATAACCCAAATTTCAAATGAAACTGTTAAATTAACAACAGTTTAACGTGGCATACCTGAGCTATTAATGATCAATGATGCAAGAAACATTCCTGACTTTCTCATCACAAGTTGTTGGAGCATCGCAATAGGTTGTCTCATTTGATGCCGCTCTGCTTCCTAGGTTTTTTTCCTTTGTCGCTCTGCTTCCTCCTCAGCTTGCTTCCTCTTTTGTTTGCTTCCTCTGTTGCTCTGCTTCCTCCTTGGCTTGCTTCCTCTGCTGCTCTGCGTCCTGCTGAGTGAGACACCTGAGCTCCATTATCAACGCAGCTTGTGCTACTTCTGAAGCACGGAGCCTTTCATACATCTCAATAAGTTGGGCACTCTAACTCGAATTGCCTAGAAGAAAGCCCTTTCTTCTGTTGTACCCGAAGCCAAGCCCTCTCTCATAGACTCCATGGTGACCTTCGAAAGCCTCATCTAGCACCAAAGCCAAGTCAGCTGGATCTTGAGATGTGAGCTCGCGAGCCTCTGCTATTCTTTGTACCAGTTCCTGCATAACAAATTAGAAAATAATGAGTTTTCAAACTGACAATTTATAGAGATGCACGCAGGTCAAAGCAATGTTATTAACTTACAATTCTCTCTCATGTCCCCCATCGGGAAACATCCCATCAGCCTTCGTATGGGCTTGTACATAGGAGGTGAGCATGCTAAATGCGTGCTGAACCTTCATTTATTTGTAAAAACATTCAACCAAATTATGAAGCTACATACAACCCGAATTTTGGATAAAATAATTATTGAAGAACTTCCTTGTTCATTATAATGTTGTATTACAGACTTTGAGCCAAGCGTATGGAGAGATTTCTGCTTGGTACGATTTATTATGTTTGCTACCGACATCCGACAAACTTCTTCCTTTCTCCAATAATCCAATAGTAATTTCCAATCATCTGGATCCATTGTTGTGAGAGGACATGTTTTCAACTCTTCATTGGTCTTCCCCTCATAATAGTTTTTCTTATAGTAGTTTCTGGTGTCTCTGATGAGTTTTTGCATGTGTGGTTGTAGTACTTCCTTCACCACTTAAAGGGACGCATCATCATCATTGATACTGCCAGCACGAAAACGGTATGACCTTTGTGAAAAAATTTGAAATCATGCTTCATGAAACTCAACAATAAAGAATTAAATTGTCTAAAGTTTCTTTGACCCAAACATACCTTCATATCAGTCAACCATTTGTTGTGGGTACCTTCCGGTTGTTCATCCCAAAACAAGTACAAGTTAAAATGATCTTGAGCACGATAATTGGTACCAAAGTACCGTGACATCTTATCAAGTTCATCTTCTACCAACTTGCCATCCTTAATCACAATATCATGGAATTCGTTCTCCCTCGGCATAAGAGAACTTGCTCTAGTAAGACCTCGCCCCCTGCATTTTGTAGACGCCTCCTGAAACTGTCTCCATGACTGGGATCCTCCTCATGTGTCTCCATGGCTGGGATCCTCCTCATGTGTCTCCATGACTGGGATCCTCCTCATGTGTCTCCATGACTGGGATCCTCCTCATGTGTCTCCATGTCCTTATCAACGACCGGCACACGGGAATGGCATATAATATATCAAAACACCTTTAATGTATAACTTAAAAGTAAATGAATATGATACAATTCACACACTGCAATGAAACATTTACTTTCGCCATCGAAAGAACCACGAAAGTATATCCTGAGTGGCATCATCATGCTGAAACAAACAAATGAATTTTGGTTAATTGCATTACTATTAGTACTATTAAATGTTTCGCAGATTGTTTACCTTAAAATTTAAAAACCTACATTATCATACATTCAACTCTTCTACATCAATCATCAATCATGCACCAAGTTCTCTATGCTCCCACAGAACATCATCGTCAATTACGGATCAACGTCTGGGTTGTTAAACAGGATGAACAGGTGGATTTGTTGTGCCTCCTTAAACGTAACCAAATAGGAACGTGCAGCCCCAACAAGACCCTCCTCGTAATGGATAGGCCTGTTTAGCTTTGACTCCATTCCACCAATGCAACGTACACAAAATGTGGTAACTTCCTCATCAGATACCCCTCTGCAAAAGATCCTTCAGGACGAGCTTTGTTATGAATGTAATTTTTTAACGTCAGTAAATGACGCTCAATTGGGTACATCCATCTATATTGAACCGGTCCTGCAAGTTTGGCCTTTGTTGCTAAATGAACAATCAAATTGATCATAACATCAAAGAATGACAGTGGGAAAATCCGCTCCAACTTGCAAAGAATCATTGGAATAACATCCTCCAAAATCTGAAGTTAACTCACGTCAGCCACACTTCCACATAAATCTCTGAAAAAAACACTCGACTCATTGATGACCTTTGCAACGGGCTTTGAAAGTGACTTCCTCAAGCCACTGAGAGGAGTTGCTTCATCAAAATGTGGTAATTGTGACTCTTGAGACCGACAATTTTCTTTTCATATACTTGTATTTGGCTTGAGATGTTCGAAGAAAATCAGTCCGGCAGTTTCAAACCCTTTAACACAAGGGAGAACCTGGTTTTTCTTCCTTGTACATATTGTACAAAGCTTGCAGAATGAATACCTTGCCATCCTTCTTTGAAGGTTTTGGGTGTAGAGGTTTCCATATATTCAATTTTTGTAAATCCGACCTTGACTTGATGTTATATTTCAACTTACCATCTTTTTTTTAAAAGAGTGTTCAAAATGCTCTCACACACATTTTTCTCTACATGCATGACGTCCAAATTGTGATAGATCAGCAGATTCCTCCGATAAGGTAGTTCAAAAAATATACTCTTCTTTTTCTACCCTTTTGGTAATCAATGAGCAAAATTTGAGAGCAGTTTTTGTTTGCCGAATTGAACGTTATCACGACCTTCCCATATTCGTAATATATAGTCTCCGAATAGTGTTTGTGGTGCTTTGTCCTGTTCCGCTTTGCCATCAAATGATTTCTTGTCCGCTCTCCAAGGATGATCTTTGGATAGGAACCGACAGTGTCGTAGGTACACGTTCTTTCAACTGCAAGGAAGATATATAGAACCATGGTTAACATTACATATCGGACATGCTTTATACCCCTTTGTACTCCAAACTGATAGCATGCCATATGCTTAGAAGCCAAAAATAGTACACATCACTATAGAGCGCATATGAAAGAACGATCGGTTCTCAACTTCATAAATCGTCACACCCACATCCCACAATAACTTCAACTCATCGATCAATGGCAGCAAGTAAGTGTCATTATCGTTCCCAGGTGATTTTGGACCAATAAGCAGACTCATAAGAAAATAACCCTACTTCATAGACAACCAAGGAGGTAGATTGTAAATAATTAAGGTTACCGGCCATGAGCGGCGGCTCGAACCAGTGTCAATCTTGAAGGGACAAAAACCATCACTTGCTAGACCGAGTCTTACATTTTGTGGATCATCATTGAAATTTGGATATTGTGCATCAAAACTTCCACGACAAAGACTCTAGGGTGACTCATCTTCCCTTCTACAGATGCAGGAGTAGACCCATGCCATTCCATGATTAAAGAGGTCTTCATGGACATAAACATCCTCTATAATCTTGGGACCAATGGAAAATGACGAAGAGCCATGGCCAATTTCCTACACTTCTTCTTCCCACTGCCTTTTCGTTCTATCCTTCTCGATGTTCCACATTTAGGGCAATTGTTCAAATCTTTGTATTCATTCCTGGAAAGCACACAATCACTTGGGCATGCATGGATTATCTGGTAATCTAGCCCTAGATCTGCCATCAGTTTTTTGGACTCATACTAATTGTTTGGAAGGGTATTGCTCGAGGGAAGAATATCTTTAATAAGTGCCACCACATCTGAGAACGACTTCTTACTCCATTTGTTCAAGCGCTTCAGTTGAAATAAATGAACTATGAAGGAAACTTTGGAGTATTTTTGACATCCATCAAAGAGGAGTTTTTTTTTGCCTCGTCCATTAACTATTCGAATCTATGTAATTCTGGGTCTTCGCCTACACCCTCCGCATTATTTACCTCCACCTCTTGCATGAAAGCATCATTCAACAGCTGAGACATTTCAGACCTGTGTCCGGTCCCGACCGTAGCATTTGGTTCCTGTACAAATCAGGGTTCACCTTGGTAGTGCCAAATAGTGCAACGTGGAACGAACCCCTTCCTTACTATGTGGTTCTCGACAATCTCGCAATTAAATGAATATTTGTTCTCTTGTTTAAGACATGGACATCTCATTTTATCACTTGTTTGGATTGGTGTGTGATGTTTGGCATATTGAACAAAGATATGAATGCCTTCCACAAACTCAGGATTGCACCGGTCATGTTTATTCCTATACCGTTACATCCAGTTCTTGTCATTAAGATAGTCCATATCTCTCTACGTTCCTCTCCCACGCCCTATCAGAGTGTGAGAGTGCAAAGGAAAGGAGCAAAAGGAAACGAAAGAGTTGAACCCAGATACATTAACAAATCAGATTAAAATAGACTACAACATTTATTCAGACAATGAATTACACATTCAACAAAAACAACTCTTAAATTTGAATTTGAATAATCATGAATGAAACACTGTTATCAGAGCAGCAAATGGTAATTTGAACAGCACCTAACAAAAACCAACAACGAAGTTCAAATAATAAATAATAAAAGAGAGATGAAAAACCAAGACACAAGTATTTCACCTTCTAAATCTTGTAACAACACCTAACATGAACCAACAGTGAAATGCCAACAGAGAGTTGATACACAGTACAATATTACTTCTCAACCTACAAAATTCATACAAAGTCACAATCATAATCTTAAAATCATTATGAACCCAAGTCAGAAGTGCAAACAACTTAAATTAAAAGGAACTTCACCTTCTACAGCCTACTGACAAGTGCAAATAAGTCAACCTAAAATGAGTCCACATGAAATGAAAAATTAAGCGAACCATAATTTCCAATCGCCTGACATGGTCAGAAAAAATGAAAGTAACACTCAGTTCACTGAACATAAAATACTTGTAACGAGAAAAGTATTTGACAGAACATAAAAGACAACAGTAAATAAAAGATAACAAGAAAACAAGAAAATGAGTGTGGACAACAATGTTCTGAAATGAGCATGCGCTTAACTACCCAACAACACTAACCTCAAATGTATCTAACCTTAATCTTAGACCTTGATGTATATTATTTAGAATCATGATGCATTCAACTAAAATGTGATACATACTTTACCTTTATTGGCTTAGATACAACTAGGAAAAACTCCACCTAAAATGTGTCCACACCAAAGGGGTTGCTCTGTCCAACACTTAATTTCAAGCACCAATCTACAACTGAAGTCAAGAAAAAATTAAAAGAGCATACCATATTTAAACAAAGACTCCAAGCAATGTCCATACGACCGTTATTAAATGAGCTTGATAAACGTATTCCCTTCCTAAAAAATTATGTTATGATGTAAATACTTTTAAGAAGTTTGCTGAAATATATTTCACTAACGAATTTGAATATTAAAACAGGTACAACCAACACTACTAGTTTCAGCTCTATTTGAATAATTGTTATGGTTCTTCTCATTTCAGTTACAGAAAGGGACCACAGCCAATAAATATCCCATAGAATATTTCTTTATTTTTCAAGAAGGAAGCCCCAAGGAGAAAATACAAATAGTTTCCTGAAATGAATACAAGAATAAAGATAATAACACGCATCATACCAAGAACACTTCCAACATAAATGGAGATTACTCGTAATACCTAGAGATGGAAATAAGGTATCAGAAATTAATGAGCACATCCTCCCTTGATCCCTTCCTATTGATCCCCATAGAGCTGGATTGGGCAAAGATTTCATATAAGTAAAGGCGTCATTAGGCTTCCAATCTCATAAAACGTGTTTTTGGATATAATCGCATCCACATATTGTTGCTTACTAACAACACTCCTTTTCAGAATAGCTATTTTCTCCAATCAGCCTCCAAAACCATTTATCTTGCGGTAGATTACATATCATCGATTTTTTATCCAAAGAAAAATGTATTACATGACTTCAATCCATTCAGTTACACTCCACAAATGAGACAAATCAAGAAGCATACAAGATCACAAAAGGTAGACTCTTAAAGGAGGTTTCGTTTTACTTGGAATACTTCCTAAACATTTTAATACAGTAAGAATCCAAGGCATAATGGAACAGTCAAGGAAGGAGAGACCCAAATAGGTAAAGGATCTGGAAAAATGATTAGCTATTTCTTGAATTACAGTTCCTTAGAATTAAGCATGTAAAATATATAATGGATACACTTGCTTTACTATAATGGATACACTTGCTTTACTTTGTAACCAGAGGTTCTCACTTGAAATAAGACAACTTATATGATGAAAGCTCCTAACTAGCTATTTTAAGAAGCAGTTCTAAATAAAAAAAGCAAAATCATATTAACAATCAATGTTTTCAACCCTAACTTAGGAGGGAAAGAAACAACCACAATCTTTATGGTTTTTTTCCTTGATAGTTGGTATTTCATTCTAATCTAATTCCCATGCCCTTATGAAGGCTTGCACCCAAGACCTCCCGTTACAAACCTCCTGTTACAAAACTCCCTTGAAATAAAAGCCTTGATAATGTAACTATGAACTCTTTTGTTAGTTGAAGCACCTTAAACTAATTCAGTAGTCAATATTTGATACCTGATCAAGTTTTAACCATAATTCATACACTTAGGTACGGTGAAACCAGACACTTTAACAATATCATAAAACAGCTCATATGTGATCAGATTGTAACGAAACTACCTACCAATAAGGATTTCTGTAATTTCCTCAAAACAGCAGTAAGCTGTCCTCACAATTACCACCTGACTTTTCCTATCTCAATATAATGATATAACTTCAAATAAAAAGAAAAGGTGTACCACTATGACAAGAGGACCATTTACACTCCAGCAATATTGGCTTTTTTTTTTGAGGAATGTGATTTTTTTCATCCAAATCCCATGCCCCTAGGAGACCTGAACACAAGACCTCCCATTACAAACCCGCCCATGTGACCACTGAGCTATGCTCAAGTTTTCTCCAGCAGTATTGAGACAGACAATCTTGATCAGATCATAAATACCCACTGACAAAGATTTCTCTAATTTCATCAAAACAACTGTAAGCTGTCACTACAATTATCACCCCACTTATCCTATGATAAACATTTCACTTCAAATTAAAATAGAGTGTGTCACTATGAGAAGAGGACCATAGTTCTTCCCATGTTAGAAGTCTAACCTACAGACGTCTTGACTGTTTCCTCATCTTTTTCAAGTATTCTCTTTAGTAAACAACATATGAAAAGGAGGAAGAACAGGAAAGCATTAAACACCAGGTAAGCATCTAAAAGAACAACAAATATTTTGTAGATTATGAATTCAATTATCAAAATTTTACTAATTATTAAAGACGGGCGTTGAATAAAAAATTATTACTATACAAGCGAAAAAATTTGCTAGGAAATTGTATCAATGTAGTATCACTCTCCCACAAACGCATATATAAAAAATGCTTCTGTATTGTCACATTCATAGTTGATGCATCAGTTTGTCATAAAGAAATAAAACATCGATACCAAATTTTCTTCTGGTCTTTCTAAACAAGCCTGCCTGTATACAGTGGAGCATTGGTGGATCCAACCTTCACAAGACTCCCAAAAGTCAGTCAATTGTTCTGTATCCAGACTTCATTAAGAAACCCAATGCATGTTCCGAGATTTACGAAGCCAAATGAACTGGGATCACCAAACAAATAATCATATTCAATTAGCAACACGTAAATATCACACCATATAAAAAATAACACAAAGAATGTCACGGAATATTAGAAGTTCAAATGTAAAATGAAATTACACCAAGAGTTTCAAGATTGTAAAAGAGGAGCAAATTGGAAAGGAACTACGTTGCAGAATATAACCACTAAAAAAAAATGAAGCTACAGATAGATGAACGGAAGAAGCCTACACCTGAGCCTAAGAAAGCAAGAAAATTTATAATCACCTCCATTAGCAAAATGTTGTGTTGAATGTTAAATATGTTGGAGTATTTAAATATATTAATTCTCACTTTGAAATATCTCTCCTTCATCTTGCCCGAGGTCAAGACTGACTCTCCCAAAAGGTGGCAACGAACGGCGGCGAAGAACTGTGGCAACAAACGGCGGCGAAGAACTGTGGCAACAAACGGCGGCGACGAACGGCGGAAACGAACGGCGGACACAATCAGGAGCGAAACCGAACAGCCGCGACGAGGAACGGCAGCGACGATGAACAACAGTGAGGACGGCAGTGATGACGAATGGCGATGAGGACGGAGGCAACGTCGTTAGACGGGTTCAGGGAAAAGCTTCGCGCACAGAGAGAAAAATGCGCGTGCGGGAGCAAGGAGAGTGAAGAACAAAAATATTAATTTATTGAAGCCCTAATCCTGGGGGTCAAACTGGAAACCCCCGGGAATAAAGTTTATTCCGGGGGTGAAAATGGAAACTCCTGGGAATAAAGTTTATAACAGAGGTGTAAATGGAAACCCCTGGTAATAACATTCATAGCACCTCGTTTAAAACACTTTTACCGGAGGTCAAGAAGCGAACCCCCGGTTTAAAATGATTCACTGGGGTTCCGGTTCATAACCCCTGGCTTAAATAATTAATCCCCGGCAGTTTACGAGGGTTTAGTGGTTTTCAAAAAACCGCCAGGGATAACATCATTTCCGGGTTTCATAGTCGCCCAACATCAACAACAAGGGTTTTAGTCAAAACCCCCGGTAATATCTATTTCCGCTGGTGGGTTTCGATCAAAACCCCCATTAAAAATGTGATTTTTTCTAGTGTTTACCTTGTTGTATCCAGAGTGGTTTTACTGATATTTTCATAAAATATTATATTGCAGAGGTATATTTTCATTGTTCAGCGTCAATAATCACTTGGATGGTCTATAGGTAGGGAATAATTGAACCATTCAAAAAACAGAAACCTAATATATTTTTCCCATATTCTTTAAAGATAGTTCCCGTTCATTTATCCTAATTCCTCGAAAGCCTTGGTTTCATTACAATAATTATGTAAAAATATTCGAATTTTCTAAAATTTTGTAGATAAATTTGATTAAGTTTTCTTTCATGTGAGGTAGAATTAATCAAAATTTTAAGTTTTTGAAATTTAGTATAATGAACTAAGAACAGCAATGTCAAGCAACATAAGTCGAGTGGATAACGACTCATACATGAATTCTTTCTTTCTTTTTTATTCTCATTAATTCTTCTTTATAATAATTATAATTTTAATTTGTGTAGCTGTACTTTTTTATTTGTAAACTATCGTATATAGAAATTGGTTAACCTCTTATTTACTTGTTATGAGGTAGAATATTATAAGACATAGAACTTTAAAAGCGTTATTGACACATTATTTGTTTAAATCATAAACCTGCTTACTTTAATGTAATGGTTAGAAGAAATATTGTTAACAGCATAAAATTTACAGCTTTATTAGGTCAATAGATCACCTCCTCCCCCAACTTAGTCCAACAACTTTCCATCTCCATTTTGTGGCAACCCGCTGCAGAAGTGGTCACTAGACACCGGTCAACTATTCTGCAATGGTCTAGTCCTGATCCCACGAATCAGACAGGTTTTCTCCTGAATGTTGGCGCAGAAAAACCCTTCATCAACAACAGAGCTTAGGGTTGACCTTCTGCGACCTGGTCTTGGCCACACAAACCAGACACGTTTTACCCAGCGGTGCGATTTGATACTAAAACAAAAGGGTTTTGTGCATTAAGGACATGATTCAAGGCCTTAGGATTGTCTGATATGGACAAAAGATTTCATATATCATAGTGTATTTTTAAATATTTTATTGTTTTTCCAAATCCCAAAAAATATTGGTCTGAAGTTATAATAAGGGAATCTGATGAAAAAATTGAACTGAAGGTTTGATGTGAACCACGTTAACAATGTGACGTAACCAAGAATCAAAGAGGGACAAAGAACTCAAAAGAAGCAACAATGTATAGAAACCACAACCCGTTGTTCAGGTGCTCTTTGGACCTCTTTGCTCAACCCCTTGTTATTGGCCCAATTGGAACTTGAACCGGATATTTTTCATGAGTATTTTATATAGGCTTGATGTACTCATCTTTCTCCCCTCTTTAGAAGGATTTGTCCTCAAATCGTCGCCTACATCAAAAGGATTTAAGTCAGTAACATTGAATGTAGCACTCACATCATACCCACTTCGTGAGAACTTGTAGGCATTGTCATTGATCTGTTTTAACACTTGAAAAGGTCCATCTCCATGGGGAAGTAGCTTAGAGTGTCTTTGGCCTGGAAATCTTTCCATTCTCATATGTAACCACATCCTATCAGTAGGTTCAAAAACAAGCTAATGACATCCCTCGTTGGATTTTTTAATGTATTGTTGAGTCCTCCTCTCTGTGTCAAGGTGTGTCTTCTCATGAAGTTGCCTCACAAAATCTGCCTTTTTTACCATCTAAGTTAACACACTCAGAAATAGGTAAAGGAGATAAATCCAAAGGTGTTAAAGGATTAAAACCATATACACTTTCAAATCGAGAGAACTAGTAGCATAATGCACAGAACGATTATAAGCAAGCTCAACATGTGGTAGACAATCTTCCCTCGTTTTGATGTTCTTACAAATGATAGCCCATAGTAGAGTAGATAAAGTTCTATTAACTAGCTCTGTTTGACCATCGATTTGTGGATGATATGGAGTAGAAAACGAAAGTTTTTTTCCTAATTTTTTCCATAATGTCTTTCAAAAGTGGCTTAAGAATTTAACATCCCGGTCAGACACGATTGTTTTAGGCATACCTTGTAATCTCACAATCTTTGTTAAGAACAAATCTGTAATATGAGAAGCATCATCTATTTTATGACCAGGAATAAAACGAGCCATTTTAGAAAACCTATCTACCACCACAAATATTGAATACCTCCCACGTCTACTCCTAGGCAAACCCAAAACAAATTCCATTGAGATATCAATCGAAGGTATAATATGAATTTGAAGGGGTGTATAAAGACCATAAGGTTGAGCCTTCGATTTTACTTGCCTACACGTTATCTTTCTCCCGCATAACCTCTCTACATCCTATTTCATACGTGGCCAATAAAAATGTTGTTGTAGAATAGCCAGAGTTTTGGTAACTCCAAAGTGCCCCATCAACCGTCCACCATGGGCTTCTGGAATTAGCCAACCTCTCATCGAACAATTGGATATACTTAATTTATTTTCTCTAAACAAGAAACCCTCATTTCTATGAAACCTACCCATTGCATATTTTTTACAAGCACTAAACACTTCATTAAAATCATGGTCATCATGATAAATGACATTTGAATGCTCAAAACCAAGAAACCTAGCATCAAGAGTAGAGATTAACACATACCTCAGTGAATATTCATTTGCAACTACCTTCTCTTTACCTTGTTTGTATCAAATGACATAAAGAAAGTTCTCAATGAATTCATCCCATCAAGCATGCATTTTTAAATGCTCAAGGACCCATGATAGGTATGAATTACAAACTCTATTGACCATAAATAATGTTGTCATGTTTCCAATGCTTGAACCAACACATACAACTCTTTATTATAAGTGGCGTACGTAAGTGCAGCCTCACGTAGCTTCTCGCTAAAATATGCAAGTGGTATTTATCTTGCATAAGAACATCACATATAAAAAACTAGGAAGCCCATGAGAACTCCTAACATGACCAACAGTTGGAGTCAGCCATTCTTGAATAGCGTTGATCTTTTCTTGATCAACCTTAATACCTTGAAAAGCAAACTTAACGGTGCAAAAAGTACACTTTTTGATGTTATGAAATTATTTCTTTTCTCGAAGTACATTCAAAACTAACTGTAAATGAGAAATATGTTCATGCAAGCTCTTGCTATAAACCAAAATATTATCAAAATAAACAGCAACAAATTTACCAATGAAAGCACATAAAACATGATTTATTAAGCACATGAAAGTACTAGGAGTATTAGTTAATCCAAACGGCACGACTAAATAGTTAGTGGAAATTATCATGTATTTTTAGTTTTTATTTGATATAATTGTGTTGCAATTTCACTAACTTGTGATGTTGATTCTATAGGAAAATATCTCATAGGCATTTTAGATGCTTTCGGCCTAAAACACCCCATTTGGGAGCAATACAGAGGGCGGCACCACATGGCGTCAAATGGGAAGTCGTGGTGCTACATAGAAGAGGAGCACACGTGACGCCTCAGGGTGCCATGTTCGAAGCTACGTTGCCTCATGAACGAGGGCTCCGAGCAGTGCAAAAATGACTAAGTGTCCAATGCCTCGGTGTTAGACTCAGTGCAGGAGCACTAGACACAGTAGAACTTTTCAGGGCACAATGCCTCAGCGTCCGGAGCCAAAGCCGGAGCGCTGATCCTCACTCGTCCAACGCCATGGTGACAGAACCCAACACTGGAGGGCTGATCCTCACACACAACACACCAAGGCGACAGTTGCATTCTTAGTATAGTGTAATTAGATTAGTTTTGCATGTTAGAATAGTTAATTCTGTTAGTTAGTATAATTGATTTTGTGAGAATTCTGTTTCATTTTTTGTTTGTTTGTTTGTGCGTTTACTTATTTTTGTATGTTTGTAGTTAAAATTTTTGTTGTTGTGAGTGTTATTCTTGAGCCGAATTGCTATACTTGCTCTCTCTTGTGTAGGCAAAAAGGTAGTGGCCTTGCTCAGATACCATTCGATCCTGAAATTGGGAGGGCAACAAGAACCAACCTTATGCAGCAAAGGTCATCAAGAAGAGAGGAGGAAATGGCTGAAGAAGAGCCCAGAAATATGAGAGAGTTTGTTATGCCTCAAGCTAGAGGTACACACTCTTGTATACGATGACCGACTATACTTTCAAACAATTTTGAAATTAAGCCGGTAATCATTCAAATGATACAAACTTCAGTATAATTCAGTGGATTGCCAAATGATGATCCAAATTCACTCCTAGCAGATTTCCTGGATATCTATTATACTTTCAAGCTTAATGGTGTGTCAGAAGATGTTATAAATTTGAGATTATTCCCATTTTCAATGAGTGATAAGGCAAAGCATAGGTTGAATTCGCTCCCTCCAGGTTCTATCACCACATTGGTGGATCTTGAACATAAATATTTTTGGCTAAGTACTTCCCTCCATCTAAAGCAGTAAAGTTGAGGAATGCCATCAACCTATTCACTCAATTGGATGAAGAAACTCTTTATGAAGCTTGTAATCGTTTCAAAGAGCAATAAGGAAATGCCCTTACCATTCAAATCCTAAATGGTCACAAGTGCACACAATCTACAATGGGCTGCAGAATCAGAAAAGAACAATTATTAATGCAGCAGCAGGTGGTACAATTGTAAACAAATTTATTGATGAGGCATATAATTTGTTGGAAAATATGGCAGCCAACAGCTACCAATGGAACACTGAGAGACCAAGGAGCTTGCCCGAGAAAAATCAAGCTTAAGAAAGGAAGTGGGATTATACGAAGTAGACACTCAAACAACAATCCGAATTCAGATGGATGCTTTGAAAAAGAAGATAGCAGCCTTGGAAGCAAACCCTGCACATTCCATTTGTATGTTGTGAGTCATGTGGTGGTTCTGGGCAAATAGTTGAAGTATGCACATCCACGGTGGAAAGTGTACAATCCCGGTTGGAGAAACCACCCAAGTTTTGGATGGAGAAACAAGGAAGGTTTCCAAATCAGCATCAAGCTGAGAAACCAAATTCCAATCATGAATTGCTGCTTAATTTGGAACAAAGCCACGATGCATCTTTGAGAAACATTGAAATCCAAATAGGACAGTTGGCTAAGGCCATTAATGAAGGGTTAAAAGGATCTCTCCCCAGTGACACGGTGGAGAATTCGAAGCAAGAAGAAGAGGAAGATGTAGAGCATTGCAATGTAGTGTTGGCTAAGGAGACTCTACCCCGAATGGACATGGAAGAAGTGAATCAAGAGTTCACTCCAGAAGAAGAACATGAGTATAATTCCCTCTCCATGGAAAAAATTCAAATCCCCTTTTGCAATGAGGTAAATGAGGCAGGGCAGTCTCACATATATCCCTTTGAATGGGTTGAGATTGACCTGTATGAAGAAGAAGAAAAGGTGGAAGAGTTTGGTTATGAATCCCAACCAACACCAATCTGGATACTTGAGGATAAGCTCCAGAATCAGTTGAAGTTAGAAGAGTCAAACAATAACTCTCCATCCTACACACTGAAGAAGAGGGCCATCAGGATTGGTCCGGTGAAAATGAGTGGGGAGAGAAGAAGGTTTGGCCACCACCATATGAGGGCAGAAAAGAATTGGGGAAGGTAGATGATGTCAAACATAAGCTACCTGAAGCTTTCAAGAACCAACAAGTTGACATTCCATCCTATGCAAAATCTATTGAATAAAAGTCTGATAATGCAAATTGGAAGATGTTTAGAGAAGAAGAGTGCAGCAATTGGAGAGAGAGATGCTCCCCAAAGGTAAAAGACCCTAGGAGCTTCGCCATACCATGGACCATTGGGACCCACACTATCAAGGACACTCTATGTGACTTGGGAGCAAGTGTAAACATGATGCCTTTTAGCATATTCAAGGAGCTGGATCTCAGCTAACCACCCCCTACAAACATACAGATAATGCTGGCTGATGGTTCCATCAGTTATCCAAGGGGAATTCTGGAAAACATATTGCTGAAGGTGAATTGACTCCTCTTTCCAGCTGATTTTCTAGTGATAGACGTGGAAGAAGGCACAAAAATGCCTCTTATTTTAGGTAGACCCTTCCTTGCTACAACTTGAGCAATCATCGATGTAGAAAAGGGGAATATCACTATGAGATCAGTTAGTGGAGAAGAAGTCAGCTTCTTTATGCCTCAAACCAGGAAGAAAAGACGGAAAGGAAATCAGAGGGTGAAGCACCCTTTAGAGGTGGCTAGAGAAGCCTTGAATGGAAGATCCCCATTGAGAGGATTGGACCCTTCTTCGGCTAATAGAAACTCCCCATATGAAGATAAGAGGTAGTTACAGATGGATGAGGGGTGTAAAGCCACAAGAAAAGCTGAAGTCAGCTCGGATCCTTACCTAATTGAGAATCCTGAGCTCCAAAAGGAGAGGCTCAAGGAGTTGAGAAGGGTGGTGGAAGAGGAACTAAGTCCCTCATCAAAGAGCTTCAATAAACCTGTTGAAAATGTTAATGGGATGAGCTTGCGTACAAAGGGGCAAGTTGTCAGCTACAATTTCCCTTCAAATTCAATTCTGGATTCAAGATAGGTTGGAAGAAATTGTGGAAATTCTTGCCAAAGACTTTAAAAATTGGTCCTTCTTGGGAGGTAACCCATGCCTTTTGTGAATACAATTTTGGAAAGTAGAAGTTTAGATTGTGATTAAGTTAGAGGAGACTCAATTTTAGTAGTTACATGCTTTAATTGTAAAACACCACTGTAAAGAAGCATGTGTGAGTCGAAGGTCAGTAGTTAACATAGGTTGGGCAAATGCATGAAAACTCTATGTTTCGGAAAATGAGATTTTGTTGAGTTTTAATGCATGCATAGATAATCATGAAATTTCTCAAGTAGTTTTAAGTTTTTGGCCGTCACTCTTGGAGTTAGAGTGAAGGTAGCCTAGAAAAGAACAAGCATTGAAGACAACTCTTAGAATCTGTTAAAATCAGCATGTCCAAGAGGGTTGTGTAAATGCACGTGAGGAAGAAGAAGAACTAGGAGAAGGCAAAATGACTCTGAATTTTATTGATCAACTCTATGTAAATGCAATCTGTATACAAGTATTTATAGTGAGTTTACAAGTTTGAAATTAAAGAGAAATCTAGTGATCCAAAGAAGATAGAGATTGGAGATAGGATTGGGTGCTTATCCTTTGAACAAGAGATAGAAAAGAGGTTACAACTTATTGGATAAGAGATAAAGGAGAAGAGGAGGATTGCAATCTTCAAGGATAGTAGATGAAGCTTGAGATTTAAATCAGATTTAAATCTGAGAAATTCGTGCTCTAACATTGCCCCTCAAACTGACAGGAGAGTGGTTGACTGTCAGTTTGGTAAGAAACCTGTTGTGTTGTTGGCGAGACAACCCCTTGGTAAGAATATCAGCAACTTGATCCATGGAAGGAACGAACTTAATTATGAGTGTACCTCTCTGAATGCGTTCTCTGACAAAATGATAGTCCAACTCGATGTGTTTCGTGCGACCATGAAGTACTGGGTTGGCAGCTATGTACGTAGCTGAAAGGTTGTCACACCAAATGATGGGTGGGTGAATAACCTTGACCTTTAGCTCATTAAGCAAGTGAAGAATCCATGAAAGTTCAGAGGCAGTTGAGGCAATTCCGCGGTACTCGGCTTCAGCACTTGAGCGGGAGACAGTGGGCTGTTTTTTGGAGCTCCAAGAGATGAGATTGTCTCCAAGGAAAATACAATACCCAGAAGTCGATCGACGATCATCTGGATTGCCAGCCCAATCAGCATCGGAAAAGGCGGTTAGATCAAAAGAAGAAATAGGATGTAACGTGATTCCATAATGTAGGGTGCCTTTTATATAACGGAGGATCCGTTTGACTGCTGTCCAATGTATGTCATTGGGTTCTTGTTGGAATTGGCAAACCTGGTTTACCGCATACTGAATATCTGGGTGTGTGATAGTAAGATACTGAAGGGCCCCCACGGTGGAGCGATATAGCTTCTGATCAGCGGGAGCTTTCCCTTCAAATTTGGATAGTTTTGAACCAGTTGTAGCGGGAGTGCCCAGCGACTTCACATTAAGAAGGTCTAGACGATTAAGTAGATCTATGGCAAATTTGGACTGGCTTAAGTGTAAGGACCGATTCTGAAGATCTGCTTGTATGCCAAGGAAATAGGAGAGGCGGCCAAGTTCTTTGACTGGAAAAGTTTGCTTGAGATCTTGTAGCAAAGTAGTCGCCAAGGTGGAAGAGTTTGCTGTGAAGATGATATCATCTACATACACTAGCATAAAAGCGATGTGAGATCCATTAAAGTAATAAAACAAAGAATTATCCGCTTTGGAGCCTACAAACCCCAATTCACACAAAGCACCTTGAAGACGATGGAACCAGGCCCTTGGGGACTGTTTTAAACCATACAAGGATTTGTTTAATTTGCACACATAATCTGGAAAAAGAGAGTCAACAAAACCTGGTGGCTGACTCATGTATACTTCCTCTTTAATTGCTCCATGCAAGAAAGCATTCTGAATATCGAGTTGAGTTGTGAACCAATTATAAGTGATTGCAAGCGAAAGTAATAAGCGAATGGTGACTGGTTTGACAACTGGGCTAAAAGTGTCAAAGAAATCAACACCCTCCTCTTGATGAAAGCCCTTGGCCACGAGTCTGGCCTTATACCTCTCTATTTCCCTTGCTGATTGAATTTGGTGCGGAAGACCCACTTGCAGCCAATGGGCGCTCTATTTTTCAGTTTTGGGACCAATGTCCAAGTTTTATTTAATAAGAGTGCATTGAATTCTTCTGCCATTGCTTTGCGCCAATGTGGATGCTTATTGGCTTGAGTGAAACTTACAGGATCCTAAAACAAATCAGTAGAAGAAACAACCTTGTTGCTGGTGAGAAGAACTTGTGACCTTGGGATGTTTGATTTGGATCTGGTGATCATAGAGTGTGTATTTAGTGGTTGGGCAGGCTGAATCTGGGCGTAGGTAGTGGGTCTGGCAGAGGAGGGGTGGGTGTGGAGGAGGGACTGGATGTTGCGCTGCTAGGTAAAGAGGATGGTGGTGTTTGAATTTGGTAATTTGTGACGCCTTCAATTGGTGTTATTGGAGGAGGAGAGGGCGGAGGAGGAGTTCCTGCTGACTGAGGAGGGGAATCTGACCTTGTAGGTGAAGGAGAGGAAAGGGTCCGAGTTGGAGCAGAATAGGTGGTTAATGGAGATGTAAATACAGGAAGCATACCTTGTGTAGCGGATGGCAAACGTGGGAGAATTCCATCTGGGGTTGCCTTAGATGGGTTATCCATGAAAGGAAACACTGTTTCATGAAAAACAACATGACGAGAGAGATAAATTCTCTGAGATGGAAGATGCAGGCAGCGATAGGCTTTATAATTCGGATGGTAGCCAAGAAAAACACATGGAAGACTGCGCATTTGAAGCATATGTTTGGAATAAGGTCTTAAGTGAGGAAAGCATAGACAACCAAAGACCTTTAAGAAGTTGTAATCTGGCTTTGTATTGTATAGGAGTTGCCATGGGGAAGGTTTATTGGGATTAAGAGTGGGCAATCTATTTATTAAATAGACTGCAGTATAAAAGGCTGAATCCCAATTTTCAGAAGGTGCATGACAAGATGAAAGTAATGTAAGTCCAGTTTGGACTATGTGTTTGTGCTTTCTCTCTACGATGCCATTTTGTTGTGGCGTGTAAGGAGAGGAAATCTGATGATGTATGCCATACTTTGAAACAAACTTTTGAAAAGAATGATTCAAAAATTCAGAACCTCCATCAGTTTGGATGGTCTGAATTTTGAAAGGCAATTGATTTTCGACTTGTTGTTTAAAAAGTAAAATTGTTTGAAGTACATCAGATTTAGATTTTAATAAATAAATCCATGTATATTTTCTGTAAGTATCTACTATAGATAAGTAAAACTTAAAGCCATCACGGGAAAGCACAGGGGAAGGACCCCAAACATCCATAGAAACATGCTGCAAAGGAGAAGAAGCAGATATTTTATTATGCTTGAAAGGTAAGGCCTCTGATTTGGCCATTTGACAAGGAGTGCAAAGACTAGAATTATTTGAATGAAAAGGAATTTTAAGCTGCTGCAAAATGCTTTTTGTGAGCCTGAAATGAGGATGGCCGAGTCGATGGTGCCAGATATTGTAGGTGGTGGCATGGGAGAGATGACATTGTGGCAAGGTGGAGGAGTTATCAAACACATATAACCCATCTTTAAGCTTGCCCTGATGAAGTACCTGCCCCGTTTGTTTGTCCTTCACAAAGAAATTAAATGGATGAAACTCAATGAAAGTGTTAGTGTCTTTGGTGAATTGAGAGACAGAAACAAGGTTTTTAATAATAGAAAGAACATATAAGACATTTTGAAGTTTAAAAGGGTGTAAATGAGAAGAGCCTTTTAGGAGAATAGGGGATTGGTGACCATTACCTAAGGTCACTTGTTCATCACCAGCAACTTGGTGTCTCTCCGTGAGATTGTTAACATCACCTGTGAAGTGGTGTGTAGCACTGGAATCTGGATACCAAAGTCCTTCATGAGGCTGTTCATTTAGGTGAGCCGAGTTGAGGAGTGGGGGCTGCACCGGCTGAAAAGTCTGGTCAAAACGATAGTAGCACTGGGCGACGTGATGACCTCTTCGGTTGCAGAGTTGGCAAGTGGGCCTGTTTGATTGAGGAGGCCGGTTGGAATTACCAGATTGTAAGTGAGGAGAATTCCTACCTGAGTTACATCCTCTGCCTCTGTTGGAGCGACCTCCTCTGCCTCAGTTATTTGAGGAGGATGATTGAGCTGCGAGATTCACCGAAGGAGTAGTTTGAGATAGTGTCAAACCTCCCATTTGTGTGGCTATAGCCAGGCGGTGCTCTTGGGTCAAGAGCAAATTCTGCAGTTCTTCCATAGTAAGTGGAATAGTCCTTGCTGTGACAGACATGATAAATGGTTCATACTCAGAACCGAGGCCGTTAAGGATGAAGGAGACCATGTCTTCTTGGTCTAAAGTGCGGCCTGCTGCAGAGAGTTGATCGGCAATGGCTTTGGCTTTTTCTAAATATTCAGAGACGGGCATAGTGCCCTATTTGAAGTTCAAGACGAAGATGGAGAACACGTGCTTGAAGATTAGAGGAGTAGAAATGCTCAAGGGTGACCCAAATTTCACGTGATGTGTTAAGAGTATGGACTTGGCCTAAGGCTGCGGGTGAAAGAGTAGACAGAAGCCAACTTTTAATGGTTTGGTCTACTCGGAACCAAGCATCATATGCTGGATTGGCAACAAAAGTTTGTGGAGTTTCTTGAGGGAGGAAATGAGGAGGTGAAATGATGGTGCCATCAAGAAATCCAATCACTCCTTGGCTATAAAAAACCGGGAGAAATTGAGATCGCCAAAGAAGGTAGTTGGAACGATCAAGTTTGAGAGAGACTGAATTTTGGATGTTTGTAATGGTAAGAGTGAAAGACCCATGAGGAGGACCTAAATTGAATGTGTTACCATTGATGTGGGCGGCTGTGACAGGGGTGGGAGCAGCGGGGGTAGTGGTGGCCATTGCTTTTCCAGGAAATTAGTCTGATACCATGTAAATGCACATGAGGAAGAAGAAGAACTAGGAGAAGGCAAAATGACCCTGAATTTTATTGATCAACTCTATGTAAATGCAATCTGTATACAAGTATTTATAGTGAGTTTACAAGTTTGAAATTAAAGAGAAATCTAGTGATCCAAAGAAGATAGAGATTGGAGATAGGATTGGGTGCTTATCCTTTGAACAAGAGATAGAAAAGAGGTTACAAATTATTGGATAAGAGATAAAGGAGAAGAGGAGGATTGCAATCTTCAAGGATAGTAGATGAAGCTTGAGATTTAAATCAGATTTAAATCTGAGAAATTCGTGCTCTAACAGGTTGCACCATGGAAGTTAAGTTGGCGCTACACGGCGTAATCACGACACCATGAAGAGGTTGGTGGCACCATATGGCACCGCATTAATGCCGAAAGTGGGGTGGGTGAAGTTGCACCGCACCAAATCTTCAGAAGAACAATCTCAAGTGACCTGGCGATGCGCGAGAGTTATCGCAATGCTGCTTGGCACAAAGTTACTTTAACAAGAAGTATAAATACATCAGCCACTCAACGCCACAAAGTTTGAACCCTAGGTGAGAGTGTCACACGAGAGCTTCTAAAACCCTAACGTCGAAATAGAAGGGAAATTGATTTCCTAACCATATCCGAGCGGAAAACATGCGATTTCTCTGCCATTCCACTGAGATTAAAGCTTGTTCGCACTCATGCAGTCTTCCTCTGCAAGATTTCTGGTGTCGAAGAGAAAGTTTTCCGATATTGAGTTTGGTTGAAGTCTTCTTCAAGCTCAAGAGACATATTTGAGGTAGGGTGACTGATTTTCCTTGTGTTTTATATATTTCTGATCGTAGTAGAGATGATAAAGGGAAAGAAAATAGTTATCAAGAACAAGATCTATAAAATAAGTTACAACCAAAGAAAGTTTGTTAGTAAAGAGGCATAAGAGAAATATGTCATAGACATCAAGAAGAAGACTCTCATTCCAGAAAGAGGCTTTGAAATCATGCATGGTAGGCAAATCATTACGAGGAAGTGGGAGCTATTCTGCAGGCAACCTGCAGGGGGTTGCATTCAACTGGTTAGAAAGCTTTATGCCAATATCAGCCAATATCTAGACACTGTGGTTACTGTCCGAGGTAAACAGCTCATCTTTGAAAGGGAAGAAATAAATAGAGCTTTTAGACTTCCCACCATTGAAGATAAATATTTCTCTATGCTAGAGAACACTGGAACAAGAGGAGGTCTCCAACTCCCTGTGTCTTAGAGCAATGACCTGGAAAATGGTGGAAAGTGAGTACAAGTCTTTTCCCAAAAAGGATTTTGAGCAATGAAGCAGGTTTGTGGTTATACTTCGTTTGTGCAAAAATCAACCCAACCATGCATTACTCAGAAGTCACAAGACCAAGGGCATACATGGTTTATACAATCATGAAAGGAAAAAGGGTTGATGTGGGCAGAGAAATAGAGAGGAAAATATTTGAGGCAGCAACAAAAACAACAATCAGTTTCTTTTTCCCATCTCTAATCAAAGAATTGTGCATAAAGGTAGGAGTGAAGGTCGAGGAATCTAAAGAAATCATCTATGCAAGGAGTGCTGTTGATGAAGGGTTCATGCACAAAATGTGCCGCGAACTAAAGAAGAAAGGCAAAACAAACCCAGCAGCCACCTCAAAGATAGAAGAAAAATTGGATCAAATCATCAAATGGCAGGATAAGCATGGGGAATACATGAGGAAAATGTTTGACAGGGTAGCCTCGGCCTTAAACCAAATAGCACACATCCAAGGAGTGCCTCAAATGAAAATTTTGCCCTATCTAGCAAGGGGAGCTGGGCCAAGTAACCCTGTTGAAGAAGAGGAACCAATGGAAGAGAGTGAGAGAGAATAAATTAGAACTCAGGGAAGAGTCATCAGTTTTGAATTAAGCAAGTCTTTAACATCTTGTATTGAAATCTGTTTTATTTCTGTAATGAACTTGTTTGATGTCTCGTTGTGTTTGAATGTATGAACTGGCTGTTTTTCTTTTATGAATTGGAATGAAAGCTAATTTCTATCTCCAGAGTGAGTTTGCCATTATTTCCTTAGTTAGTTGTTATCTATTTAAATAAATGATGTAATGAACGTTTCAGTTTTGCATTGCATTTACAATCTGTGAACTCCATGAAACAGCAAAGAAGAACCATCAACATGCACACCCACGGAATCCCTCACCTCCCTCTCCGCTTCAATTTTTTTTAATTAAACATTGAGGAAAATATTTCATTTAATTTTGGGAGTAGGTAATTGCATGCCTTAAGCCATAAGTGACTCTATTCTATCTTACATGATCAAGTTCTATGTCAATGTGAAATGATGAAATTACTTGTAACGTTTTTTCTTACATTACTAAAAATTAAGAATTCTCTTTGATGGGCATTGTGTTATAAGTTGGTATAAGAGATTATAGCAAGCCTTGGAAATTGTTATCTTATCAAGCCACGCACTAATTATGACTTTAACTTTCTCATTGATCCTGGGTTTGTGGCTTGATTGGTGGTTATGCACTCTGTTTCTAAAGAAGCTCAAAACGAAATAGAATAGAGAATTGACTCCAAGGAAATGACTTAGGCGATCTTTTAACCATTTGGGCCTTTCTTAAGCTATTCCATGAAATTTCCCTTGTTCAGCCAAAATTTTGAGCATATGCTAAACCAAAATTTTCAAAGAAAACCGACTTTCAACTCATCTAGCTTATTTGTATTTCAAACTTTCTTCCAATATGAAAACCCATTCAAACTGCTTGACTAAAACAGATTGGGATTGAGAGCCCGCAAGATCTACAATTGAAAGAAAGCAAATGGGGGAGAAAATAAAACAAAAACAAAATAGCTCTTGTGAAGCAATACTAATGTAAATATTCAATCTCACATCTAAGAGATGACTGAACCATTGTACAGAGTTCCAAATTGAAAATACTTTCCCTCATTTTTAATTTTGTTTCAATTTATTTCAAATTTTGACATTTTAAATAAAGTTTTCCAATTATTATCCAATTGTCATCGGAAATAATTGCAAATAACTGAAATGGCATAACCCTAAAATTTAATCGAACAAAACGAAAACGATCGAGCATTTCGTAATCGCTGGTGGAAGTGTCTTGGCCTTTTTGTTTATGTGTTGTTTACACCTTTAACCGGACCACTAACCGGTCCGGTTCACGCGGTTCGAACCAGGTTGCAGAAAGTTATCTCTAAGCTCCCGCCGCCTGCTGCAGAGAAACTAGGGTTTCTCTTTGTCAGCGTTCCGGCCACACCCGTGGGCGGAGATCACTGTGGAATGGTCAGTCAGGCACTGGCAACTGTTCTTTCGGGGTTTCAGTCACCGGACAGCTACGTAAAACCAGTGAAAACCGGAAAATAAGCGGCCCTTCACATCCCCTGTCCGGTGTCGTTGCCAGCATTCCGGCTGCCACCACGAGTGGCTGCTAGTGCAGATCGGTCAACAGAGGGTTGGCGAGGGTTCCCCAGGCAGTCCCATTGCTGAATGGCAACAGACTCGGGCAGACCGAAACCTAACCGTTGACTACCATGCCTCTTAGCACAAAAAATTACAAAAAAAAACTAAAACAAATCAGAAAAGTATTCTATTCATGAAAAGTAATCCATAGTATGAATAGAATATTCATAGACTTTAATAATCTATAAAGATGGTGACTCTGATGCCATTTGGAAATTATTAAGATAAAGTGAAAGGAAAATGTTATGGGCGCGGGAGCCGTGCTAATATTTGAGCACGGCTCCATTTGGATGGCTTAGGTGGCCATCCACGTCGTGCCAGGGTTGACCAAAAAAAAAAGAAAAAAACCGAGCAGGTTCCCTCCTTCCTCGCGTTGCCTCGACCCTCCCTCTCCTTCCTCACGTTGCCTCCCTCAAAATCGGGTCGGCATCCGTCTCACCTCGTACCGCGCCTCCCAACTCGCCCCTTCCCGAAGCCTCCCGCAGCCTCCCACAGCCAAACAATAAATCGAGCTTCTCCAAACTCGCAGTCTCAGTCTTTTAATGTTGAAGAAGGGATCAGGTTCATCACCAGTTCACCTTCTTCGTTGGATTTCCTTAAATTGTCTAGTTTTTTGACTCTTATTGGGTTCAATCATTGTCCTGTTCGTTAACACTTCTTTACTCTATTTTCTGTTTTTTATAGAAGTCTGACCCCACTCCTCTGGGCTCAAACTCTGCACCATTGACTTTCTTTAATGGAACCAACAGGTCTCTACTCTCTACTTTCGAAACATCGACGGAAACTGTTCCTTGTTAATTCCTATGGATAAAACTAATAGAAAGTTTACCCTTTCTAAAACTGATTATGATTTCTCTTCAAGGCTTTATGTCTCTTATACGTGCCCATATGCCCAGCGCCCATGGATTGCCAGAACTTACAAGGTATAGAAAGATTTTCCCGCTTCTTCTTTCAGTTTTTCCGAGATCACAAAATTAATCATCCAAACTCTTACTTCCCCCTTGAAGCAGGACCTACGGGACACCATAAAACTGATTGCGCTTGATCTCCAAGACAAGCCCTCTTGCTTCAAGGACATCCACCTTCCAAATAAGGCCATCTTCTTCCTATTCATTTCCATCAACAACTTTTGGGTCAATTTTATCTTTACGTTGCCTATATATATTATGCGTTCAGGTTCCTGCTCTGGAGCACAACAATCAAGTCACTGGAGAAAGCATAGACCTGGTCAAATACATTGACGCCCATTTTGACGGTCCTCCCCTCCTCGCTGATGTAAGATTGTGAAAGCTAAACGCAACTCTGGGCTTCGTTTTAAATCTTTATACCTTTATCTTTGCTTCTACAACTGTGTTCTTTTTTCGTCACAGCAGAACCCCAGCAAGAGAGAGTACACGGAGGAGCTGATTTCTTACAACACTTACACTAATACCGTTCTGGGTTCATTTGCTTCAAAGGGGCGAGACGGGAGGCCGCGGGAAGAGGCGAGAAGGATGCCAACACAATTTTGAGGGAGGCAACGCGAGGAAGGAACGAACCAGCTGGGTTTTTTTTTTTTTTTTTGCCGGCCCTCGCATGACATGGTTGGCCACCTAAGCTATCCACGTGGAGCCGTGCTCAAATACTAGTACAGCTCCCGTGCGCCTAGCATTACTCAAAGTGAAAAGAGCCATCACGTCAGATTATTTAGATTCTATGGAGTTTGGTAAAAATATTTGATTTTGACGACGTCGCCAAGGGAGCACATGTATGATGTGGTATATTAGGGACCATAACCTAGAGTCTTTATATTTTGATCCATCAAGGTTCCCATAATCTCCTAATGGCCAATATGGGAGGGAGGCAAGTGCCCAAGGAAATCTATGGAGAAAAGTGACGTGGCTTGGATGAGGATGCTACCTCTTACTTTTTCTTTCTTATTTTTATGAAATGTATGGAACAAAATAATAACATAACTGAGAATATCTTAAAAAAATATGTAGATATAAATTGATTATTACAGTATCATTAGCTTCATAAATAATAAGAGTAATGTTAGCTGCACCTACGCCCAATACTCATTCGAAGTACCAGCCGATCTGAAACACTTAAAAAGATAAGCTATGTTTCAGATTAGCTGGTATATGTGATGGGCAATGTATGTAGGTGCAACCAACATTTCCCAAATAATATTAATTCACAATGAATAATGAAAAATATAAAATTTATAATTACAAAATATATTGGAGAAGCACTTGATAGTCAATGTTAATATTATAAACTTTATTTTAAAATATATAAAATATATTTATTTAATTACTTATTAGTTAATTATATACAAGGGTATTATTGTAAATATATACTTAAAATCCGTTTTTTGTTTTTTCTGCCAAACATAATTTACGATTTCTATACTTGATAAAGCTCTTTTTAGTAAATATATAGCCGAATAACATTTCTTTTTCTAAAGAGTTATTTTTTAAACAAAAAAATTCTTTTTGAAGATCCAATAAGAAAAGACTATATAAAATAGCGTACCCAAATGCTGCCTTTGTTCTACATTGGATTTTTGTGACTTGTAATGCATCTTACAGGGGTCACTCAACTAGTAAGTGAAATTAGTGTAAGGATACTGATGTCCTGCAAATTATCTCTTTCTCCCTTGATTGGAACTTCAAAAGCCCATGACTCTCAATTCCTCTAAAAGACGGGGAGACAATCCCTTCGACGGTGGAATTCTCAACTTCCTCAAAATTCTTCAAAAGAACTCTTTAACATCTTGATTACGGCTTCACACACCTTACTCTTTGCTTCTCTTTCTTCTATCCCTCATCGCTTATTTCTATCTTTCTTCTTTGGTTCTCTCCTCGCTTCGCTCTTTCTTCTCTGGTTCTCTCCTCGCTTCACACTTTCTTCTCTGGTCCTCTCCTCGGTGTAAGAAATTCATTAGTTAATTCATTAATTTCTAACATTAACATGTTTGAAATCTACATGAAACATAAAATAAAAATATAAATACTTTTTTTCCGTCTACAAAATTGCAATGGAACATCTGGATCTTTTAAGCTCTAGTTTTATCACGGTAAATGAACTTAGGGACCAGGTTTAGTATTTATAGGAAAATACCAAAAACGGTAACCATATAGATTTTAAATCTAATCAGATTAGAATTAAAATCATTGATTAGATTTAAAATCAATTAACGATTATGCATCATAAATAGGGAAGCGTTTTTATTAATCAATATAAAACGTATTACATTATGTATATGTTTTATAAAAACTACATAAAAAACGTTTTTCATAAATAAAAAAGTTACATGCTCCCACTAGATGTATAATTCATAAGTTCAATATGAAACAAATACATGATTCATAGAGATAGATCCTCCAGAGGCTAGTAATATTTACTACGCATTACAATATATTTTGCTTCTGAAGTTCCTTATAGTTGTGCACATGAATATGAGAAATATCTGAATGCAGAAGAGTTTGTTAGATAAACAAAATGTATATACAGATTACAAAGTGGAACCAAGTCTCATATCTTCTTCATGATCCTTGAATTTCAATGGTGGCATGTCATTAGTCAAAGGATCAACAATCATCAACTCAATGCTAATGTGCTCAATGACCACTTTCTTTTCTTTAACACGTTCTCTTATAGCCATGAACTTAATGTCGATGTGTTTACTTCGACTCCCACTCTTATTATTCTTTGCCATAAAGACAGCAACTGAGTTGTCGCACAAAATTCTCAATGGCCTAGAAATAGAATCAATAACTCTAAGTCCATAAATGAAACTCTTAAGCCATACACCATGTGATGTAGCCTCAAAACAGGAGACGAACTCGACTTCCATAGTAGAAGTCGCAATCTGTTTGGCACTTCTCCATGAAACAACTCCATTGGCCATAATGAATAAGTACTCAGATGTTGATTTTCTAGAATTAACACACCCAACAAAGTCTGAGTATGAATAGCCAATCGCTTCACAATTGTTCGTCTATCTATACATAAGCATGTAGTCTTTGGTTCCTTGAAAGTACCGCATGACTTTCTTTGTAGCTCTCCAATGATCCATACCTAGGTTACTCTGATATCTTACTAATATCCTAACAACATATGCATGTCTGGGCTAGTGCAAACCTGAGCATACATAAGGCTTCAAACTACAGATCATATGGAATATCCTTCATGGATTCTCCCTCAAGTTCATATTACGGGCATTGATCCAAGTTGAACTTGTTTCCCTTTACAATGGGTGCAACACTTGGTGAACATTTTTTCATCTGGAATCTCTCCAAAACTTTGTTAACATAGATTTCTTGTGACAATCCTATGATACCTCGAGGTCTGTCTCTATGGATCTTAATGCCAATGACATGAGATGCCTCACCCATATCTTTCATTTCAAAGTTTTGTTGTGTAGTACTCAATTGAACTGATTGATCAACTTGAGGGTTACCAACAACTTCTGAAACTTGAGTGATTGGTTGTGCAGTACTCGATTGAACTTGCAGAGTATTATGAATGATAACCAATCTATCTGACAAAGTCGAAATTTGAACTTCTGTATGATCGTGAGCAGGAATTAAATCCCTGAACTGATCCCTCCCACTAATAATGTCATTCTCAAGAAACTTAGCGTTTCTTAATTCCACAATCCCAGTTGTAAGAGATGCACAGTAAAATCTATAACACTTAGACATTTCAGCATAACCAACGGAAAAACCACTAATGGTCCTTCGATCCAGTTTGTTTTCTTGTGGGTTATATATTCTCACTTCAGACGGACATCCCCAAACATTCATGTATTGCAAACTCGGTTTCCAACCTTTAAAGAATTTAAAAAGTGTCTTTTGGACAGCCTTGGTTGGAACCTAGTTTAATATACACATAGTCATCTTAAGTGCTTCAGCCCACAAGAATTTAGGAAGATTAGAGTTGCTAAACTTACTCAACACAATGTTCATTGGATTTCGGTTTCTTTTTTCTGCAACACCATTCTGGGGCGGAGAACCAGGCATAGTGAATTGAGGAACTATCCCATGCTCTTGAAGAAACTTCGTTGAAGGACCAAATGCTTGTCCACTCTTTATATATCTACTATAATATTCACCACCCCTATCATATCTCACTATTTGTATTTGCTTCCCCTATTAGTTCTCAACTTCAGCTTTAAAGACTTTGAAGGCATCCAATGCTTCAAACTTATAATGCAGCAAATCAACATTCATATAACGTAAGTAGTCATCTACAAAGGTGACAAAATAATTCTGACCTGACATATCTAAATCGGGACTACTTATGTCAGTGTGTATGATTTCTAATAAGTCAAAACTCCTAGTAGCACCTTTCTTTGACTTGTTTGTCTACTTACCCTTAATGCAGTCGACACAAGTCTAGAAATCAGTATAATCAACAGTACTAAGTACTCCATCTTTTACTAACCTCTTAATTTTGTTTATGGAGATAAGACCACATCTTCGGTGTCATAACATAGATTCTTATTTAATATTACAACTTTATAGTGTCAGTTTGAACATGCATTGAACAATTAGTGGCATCAATTTGAAAAGAAATACGGAAAAAACTATCAAACAATATATCATTTCCAACACATTATGTATTATAATAGAGATTGAAAGACGTGCCTTTAAAAGTAAAGGAGTGTCCAAAAGGTACAAGACTGGAAACTGAAAACAAATTTCTAGAGAAACTTGGTATATAAAAGGTCATTTCCATATTCAAAACAAAGCCGGTACTTAAAGTTAAAGTACAAACTCCAATAGCCTTCACATGTGAGCCCATCTTGTTGCCAGATAAGATGGTCAACTCACTTCCCACTGGCTTCCTTAGGCTATGAATACCTTGCAAAGAGTTTAACAAGAGCTTGCAGGTGGCAACCCACACTCACGGTAAGGAGACTCGTGGCCATGCATGTGCATCCGCACGCCCAAGCAAGCGGGATCGCACATGCAAGCGCGTGATTCACCTGAACGCCCAAGCAAGCAGGCTCGCACATGCAAGTGCGTGTGTGCACCCGCACGCGCAAGCAAGCTGGCTCACACATGCAAGCGCGTGTGTGCACCCGCACGCGCAAGCAAGCTGGCTCGCACATGCAAGCGCGTGTGTGCACCCGCATGCCCAAGCAAGCGGGCTCGCACATGCAAGCACGTGCGGTCACTAGTGCGTGCGCAGCCTAAAGCCTTTGGCCAGGGTGCAGGTCCTGGACCCCGACATATTCGGAGGGGCCCACTGCCACATTGAACAGAAACTAGACGAGCCATATGCCGTTGGAAGTAAACTTAAAGCGCTACACGTTGGTATATAATTTAACCTTTGTCCAATACAAAAATTTCAAGTTCCAAGATAGGAAAGGGGACTTGAGCGCCAACCCGAGCACCAGAAATGAAAAGATTGCGAGGACTCTAATTGTGATCTTAAGGGAATATTTACGGGAGAAGATCTTTAGGAAACCAGGCTAGAGTCTCCAACCGATTAAGCTGAGGTGGTGGGCGCACATGTTAATCTGGATAAGGAAGGCGAGGCTTTGGAAGATTCCTGAGGGAGATGGGTGCTCGGATTGAAATCAATCAGGAAGGAGCTTGCGCAGAGTTAGGCAACCTTCCTAACAGATCTAGACTGACTCCTAGCTGGATTAGGAAACATCTTAGGGTTTTATGTACTCAGGTAGATAAATACACATGCGGGGTTAAGCTTGTAAGCATCCAGTTTTTTATTCACTCTTTCACGAATTCGTTTGTTGAACTCATGCTGCGTCAGAGCAGTTGAACTAGAAAAGCTCAATTGTGTATTCAGGTACTTGAGGAAATTTTCCCTAATAAAATTGTGCATATTGTATTATCATTAAGTTAGTATTCTCCCACTCTCATTTTCTTTGTTTTATCCTTCACGTTCCCTCTCTCTTCTTGTCTTTGGACTCAATCTTGAGTCAGTTAGCTTCTCCGACCAAACAATCCATAGCAAAAAGGCTTATTCGCTCTCCTCCCAAAGGCAAAGCCATCACAGTTTTAGGCTGAACTCCAGCCCCGTGACAGACTGATATCAAAGCAGATCAATCAAGGAAGGAACTAGCTTTCTTTTGTCCGAAAAAGAATTCGAGGAGAGGATGGTTCCCAGGCTAAACGAAGCAGAGAATGTCGAGAGACTGTATGAACTCGAAGACATCATTGAATTGTCTAACTGCACCCCTGTGCACGAGCCAAGTCTGGTGGATCTTACATAAGAGATGGAGGATGACACTTGGACACCAACCCAATGATGAGTATGAGCTGAAGAACCCGATGGACGAGCCATGGACCAGATCATGAACCAGTGTTTATTTCATCAAATAAGGAGAGTGAAGAAGTGCGGACACCACAACTTCAGAGTGCGTCACCTGCGGCCAGCCAAGAAGATATAGCAGCCGTCAACCCAATTAATGAATTTGAACCAAATCAAGAGCCAACATTAAACACCAAACTGAAAGAAAAGGTATGTCTAAGGCACCTAGAGCTACAAAAGTTGGAGAGGATCCCCACGTCCAAACCGAGTCCATGGTTGAGTCAACGAGGGCATTGATGTTATGGGTGGGGGAGGATGTAACAAGGCCCAATTCGACCAAAAATACCTTGTGCCCAAATAGACACATAGACGCAATTCTTACCTCTGGGGCAGTATGGGATGCTTCAGAATGGTCAATGGGATCTGGGAACATTGCCCATATTGAAGACTGTTTCTATGGCCTTGAGCCCCATGCACGCACTATGGCACATGGAGAGGCCGGCCAGGAAGATATGCCGCGGTGGCGCCAGGAGACAAGCAATGAAGCATGCGCAGAGGCTGGAGCGCGCGCGCAGGTGTGGATGTTCGCAGGGTTGCAAGGATATGCACCCGAGAGACAACCTATTTGGGGTTGCCATAGCGCAGCACGCGCACACAGGGCTGCTAGCAGGAGGCGCACATCGACCGTGCAGGGCAGCAGGTGGCTGCCCAAGTGCGCAGTAAGGAGACGCGTGCTCAAGCAAGCGCTCACATGGCATAAGGCCTTTGGCCTGGGAGAAGGTCTGGGACCCCGACATGTTCGGAGGGACCCACTGGGAGCCACATTGTACTGAAACTAGGTGTGCCATATACCGTTGGAAAGCTAACTTAAAGGGCTACACGATGGTATATAATTTAGCCTATGTCCAGTACATAAATTTCAAGTTTCAGGACGTGAAAGGGGACTTGTGGGCCAAACCAAGCACAAGAAAGGAAAAGATTGGGAGGACTCTAATCGTGATCTTAGGGGAATCTTTGCGGGAGAAGATCTTCAGGAAACCGGGCTAGAGCCTCAAATGGGTTAAGGAAGCTGAGGTGGGGTCCCACATGTTAATCTGGATAAAGAAGGCAAGGATTTGGAAGATTCCAGCAGAAGATGGGCTCTTCCTATGATCTAGGAGGATCTTCTCGAATTGACATCAATCGCGAAGGAGGCTGGACAAGTTAGGCAACCTTCTTAACTGATCTAGACGGAATCCTAGCTAGATTAGGAAATGTTTGAGGGTTTTTTATACTCGGGTTGCTGCAAATACACTTGCGGGGTTAAGCTTGCAAGCATCCAATTTATTATTCATTCCCTCAAGAATTCGTTTGTCGTGCTCATGCTGCATCGGAGCATCTGGGGGGGTTGAGCTAGAAAATCTCCATTGTGTATTCAGGTACTTGAGGAAATTTTCCCTAATAAAATTGTGCATATTTTATTATCTTTGAGTTAGTATTCTCCCACTCTTGTTTTCTCTATTTTATCTTTCGCATTCCTTCTCTCTTCATGTTTTTTGACTTGTTCTTCAGTCAATTAGCTTCTTTGACAGAACGATTCGTAGGGGAAACGCTTATTTGCCCTCCTCCCAAGGGCGAAGTCATCACGGTTTTAGGCTCAACTCCAGCCCCATTCCACAGTGCCGCAGCGACAGAAGACAATGTCGGACCTCTGATGCTCACACTTGTTGTGTTGTGGCAACAGTAGCCAGCGACGAAGCGCTGGCTATGCGGAGAACAATGTAACGCGACACTGTATAATCCTGAGGCACCACACTCGGCGCCGAGACCTAACGCCATCGGAGGAGCTCCACACCGCGTGGCGCCATGTCACTTAGGGCATCGTAAAAATGGGAATCTTCCAGACCCCAATAAATATGTGCTATAACCACACTTTGGGTATTGGGCCTCCACTCCGCTAAGGAAGGAGCTACTTTGGGCGTTGAAGGAGGAAGAAGGAGAAGTTCAAAGGCAAAGGGGAAGTCTTTTGCCACTGTTTTATCTTCGTTCTTCCTATCTATCATTTATTTATAGCAAACATCTTTTGTGGGTGAGTGATGTAATGTGATTTCGGGCTTTGGATTCATGTAAGCTTAGCTATTTTAGTTTATTTAAGTCCAATCAATCTATAATTTAATGTGAGTGGCCATTGGGGAGCTTTAACATGAAAAGATGGACGACCTCAATCATGTTAATCTTATCGTTTCGTTGAGACTGAAAGGTAATAATAAAGGATACCACCACTCTGTGTGTGATCCCCAAATCGCGGCAAGACCAGCAAGGACATGTTAGGGGTGCACTGGTGGACTTTGAAAGAAGCATCCGGACACGCGTGGTCACTTTAGGCAGAGCATCTTTCATGGGCCCTTGATTTAGACGTGTGACCTCGAAAGGCAATTAGGCTAAGGAGGGGCACGGTCGTAGCGCCTCGAAAGAGGGTTACGTGTAGGGAATTCTAGGCCCACTAACGAGCTATGAATTCCACACTTAGCTAAATTGCATTAATCCTACCCTTAATCGCATGAAATCACTCCCCCATACTCCTAATCTACTTAGCCTCTAGCGTGGGCGTGTATCACTTAGGACTACTGTAATTAGATAATTAGTATTCTTTTGTAGATTTTAATTTAGGATACTATGACAATTCTCTTTAATTTCGGTAGTTAGAAATCGCTGTAGAGAATTCATTGGCTAGTACCTAGTTAGTCCTAGTGGGATCGATCTAGACTCGTCCAGTATATTACTTGGTACGATATGTGCACTTGCGCATTAGTATAATTTTATAAATGTCGTTTTAGCCCAACCAAGGGTTTGGCGCCTTTGCCGGGGATATTACTGTTGTTAGCCTTGGGCTCTATTGCTGAATCTAGCTTAGAGTAGTTAGTGTAATTTGACTAACATTGTTGCATGCTTAGTTTATCTTAAATTAGCTAGTTTGCATGTTAGTGCAGCTAGTTTTGTTAGTTAGAAAAAAAAATGTATGCTGGAATTCATTTGATTCTTGTGTCATGGATTGATTGTTCGTGTGTTTGATTGATGGATTTTTATGTTAATCACTCCATGTATGAGAATTATGATGATAATGTTTGTCCATTAACGCCCATCCTCTAGCTACTCTCAAGACCAAGAGAGTCAATCCATCCATATTGCTCTCCCTCTACACGAGCTACTTCATCACTTGGAGAGCAACTTGGCAGTCCCCCATATGAGCCAAATGAATTGTGTTGTGGTAGTGCACCTAATTTTTCATGGGAGCCTAATTCTATGTACATATATATTCTTGATCAACATAGACAACATTTCAATCCTATCTCTTATCAGACCCCACACCATCCACCCCAAGAGCTCAATGGTGAATCCAGCGAGCAAATTCTCTTACGGTTACTAGAAGGTCAAAAGACATTTAGAGAGGAACAAAAAATAACCATTGAGTAAATAAAATTTTTAGTTAACTAAAGATGTTGAGGCTACTCTCTATTTAACTAAAATATATTTATATAATCACTACACATTGTGGGAGATTTTTATGTTTCAGGCTCTACAAAATACCTAAGAACAATTATGCGGTAACATGATAGGCATTAATCAAGTATACTCCCAAGAAAGTCTAGTTGACCTAAGGCGCATTAAACACCAAACTCCTTAGACAGAGTAGTGTTCCCAGGGAGACTAGTGGCACTGTGGGCCTCCATGAACCAGTCTATGTTAAACTTACTTGGGTCATACATCTCATGTCAATCACAAAATTGTTTGTGAATGGTTCATAACTTAATTTTTCATCTAAAGTTATTTATTGAACACATTATGAATCATTATGTGCTAAAACTTTAGGCACTAATCATAAATGTTATACTTAAATATTAATATGATGAGAATTTATCTAAATTTTACAAATTTTAACAATTTTTAAGCTTAAATGAATTTGTAAATAAACAATTCTCATAATGAAAAAAGGAATTGCATAAACATATATATCATGCAATTTACAAGTTTTCAAGAATAACATTTTTCATTCGTAAAGCATGAAAATAATACCAACTTATTCATGCAGAAAATAAGCATAAAACATTTCATGTAAATCATACTCTAATTTCTAAGACATGAATATTATAACAAACATTTCATGCTTAAAATGAGTATAATCAAAATTTCATATGAAAACATACAATAGTTTGAGCATAATCAACAAAATTATATGAATACATAAAATTCAAAACCAGAATCTTTTTGAGAATTGTTAGACAATTTTTTTGAATTTATCCTTATTTTTCCCTTTTTTATTAATTGTTATAAATTTTTCCAAATTTCAGGAGTAAATAGCACCTAGGCCAAGCATGGGCGTTTTGGGCGGCCAACAACTTGAGCTCATCAAATGGACTGCCCACACGCTCTAAGGGTCACAGCCCAGCGCGAGCTGTCCAACCCAAACCTATCCAACCCATAAATGAACCGGACCAGAAAAAACAATAAATGAACTGGACCGTGAGAGGTCATCCTAACCTCTCACTGCTTAAAGCAAAGAAACTAGGGTTTCTCTATGCCAGTGTTCCAGCCGTCCAAAAGGCTGGCAAGCACCACAAGAAGGTCGATCGAAATCCGGCAACCATTCTTCTAGACTTCCCGTCGCCGAAAAGCGATGTAAAACACCACAAAAGAAAACAAAAAGTAGAGTTACATGACAACCCTTTTTCCGGCTGCACAACCGGCATCCCAACTATCGCCATAACAGCAACTTGGACAGAATGGTCGGCCGAGGTCTGGCGACCAATTAATCGAAGGTCTCGTCACCAGACGACGATGGAATCTCTGGATTTAACGAATTCGGCCACAAGGTCGCTGAATTCCAAAAACACGCAATTTAGCAAACAAATACGTAGAATTGAAATTAAATCAAAAAATAGCGTAAATCTTGCCCAAAAAAACATCTAAAAATCGCAAATTACACTCTGATACTAAATGTAAGAAATTCTTAAGTTAATTCATGAATTTCTAACATTAACATGTTTCTAATCTACACGAAACATGAAATAAAAATATAAATATGGCAAAATATAAATACCCTTTTCCATCACCAAAATTGCAATGGAATATCTAGATCTTCTATACTCTAGTTTTTTTCACGGTAAACGAGCTTAGGGATCATGTTTAGTATTTATAAAAAAATATCAAAAATCGGTACCATATAGATTTTAAATCTAATCAATTTAGAATTAAAATCAATTAACAGTTACGCATCATAAAAAGGGAAATAATTTATTAATTAATTAAAAATAAACTATATTATTAATACATTTTGTAAAAACGTTTTTCATAAATAAAAACGTTACACTCGCTCCACTCTTTCTTCTCTAGTTCTCTATACACTTCTCTTTTTCTTCTCTTCTCACCTTTACCTCCCCTTCTTCTTCTTCTTATTCTTCTGCTACAGAACTTGAATCCTGCGTTGTCTCTCGCTAATCTCCTCGATGTCAGGCTCGTGGACAAGGAAGCCCTATTCCAGACCCCTGAAACGGAAGCATTTCCAACATATCGGTTCTTCTAATTGACCGGACCCATTGAAGTCCCCAAAACAAAATTTTGTCCTTACCTGACCTTACAGCACGCTTTCGGCTTCACGTACGACAAATTTCCGGTGACCACCCCTTAAGCTCTACCCCTCGAATGCCCATCTCAGAACTTCTCCAAAATCGTCCTGGAATGGACAGCGACGTGCAAAGGAAGGCAATTCGATCGCATTTTCAGGGTTTGTTTAGGCGGTGTCGAGCTTCTGTGTTCCTGCACGGAGGAACCCCGAAAGACCGGAATCGTATGGACTGCCTAGAAGGGCATTACCAGCTATTCTTCCTTTCTTAAAACCCCTCAAACCTTGGCCGTCCATCTCACAAATCTTGTCGATACCAGAATCTACCATGTCAACGTGACCTTCCATTTCTATCCCGCCAAAGAAGTAGTGTAAGAACTCAGAATAATTCGAATAAATATTATTGATGTATAACGTTGATGTTTATACACAACTGTACATAAGAGGAGAAAAAGTAAAGCAGAAAAACCAGTGGTTACGAGAGTTTGGTAAACTCAGTTTGACTACTGATACAGAGGAGAAAGATTTGATAGAGAAAGATAGAGGAAGAGTCATGAAACTGTTTTAACAATAGAGGAAAAGTAGTAAAACCGGACACTAAATTATTACCCAAGAAAATTGTATAACCAGTAGTCGATCGCCGAGTCATAGGGCATCCAGCCAAAATGCATCACTAAAACCTCGAAGATAAAATGAGAACGGAGAGATTTTTAATCCTTGGGTGGGAGTGTGCTTTAGATAGCGCAAGATCCATTTGGCTGCCTGGAGATGAGGGATACATGGGGTCTGTATAAATTGGCATAGAGTGTTGACAAAGTAGGATATGTATGGCCGAGTCAAAGGCAAATACTGTAGACTGCCAAGCAATTGATGAAACTTTGTTGGATCGGAGAGTAAGTCACCAGAATTTAAGGATAGTTTTTCACTTGATAGGGGTGTGCTGATTGGTTTTGAATTTTCCATACCAAATTTTTTAGTAGCTCAACTATATTTTTTTTCTCTAGGAGAGAAATAACCTACTAGATCGCCGTTCTGATTCAATGCTGAGAAAATATTTGAAATTGCCCAAATTGGTTAATTCAATTTGAGATTGAAGGACAGCAAGAAATTGTTGGATTAGTAGCAGAGACAGAGGCGATCCAGTAATAACTATACTGTCCAAATAGCTTAAAAAAATGATTGTACCCCTGGACTGAGCTCTAATAAATAAGGATGAACCATGAGGCGAACCTAAGAAGCCTGTTTGATGTAGAAACTGACTGAGCTTGGAATACCACGCTTATGTAGCTTGTTTAAGACCATATAATGATTCCTGGAGACAACACAAATGATTAGAACGTGCAGGTTCTACAAAACCTTCCGGTTGATTCATGTATATAGCTTCGGAGAGGTCACCATAGAGGAAGGCGTTTTTTACGCCCAGTTGTCTGAGTGACCAATTAAGCGAGGCAACTATGGACAAAACAAGTCGAATCGTCGTTGGGCGACTACGAGAGAAAATGTATCAGGGTAATCACGACCAGAATCCTGATGGAATCCTTTTGCTACAAGGCGTGCCTTGTAACTTTCAATTGAGCCGTCGGATTTATGCTTGATGCGATAAACCCACTTATTGCCAACAATATTCATATGCTCAGAGCAAGGAACCAGAATTCAGGGCTTTTTTATGGCGTGCATGCTTTGGGTGGCCATGGAATGATGACGAGATGCTGGTTGCGACGCGGAAGCAACAACATTCTTTGCGAAAGAAAGACCGATTATAGAAGAAATTGGCCCAGGAACGGGAGCGGCCGAAATCGCGATAGTGCCGAAAGCAGCGGCGCATGAAGTCACCTAAAGGTCTGAATGGTCAATAGAGGCAAAGCTTGGCGGATGGAGTGGCCCGAAAGAAGTGGCTGAGGACTGGGCGGGCGGAACGGTCCAACAGATGGAGCGAGAGAGAGTTGCGGTGGCTGGAAAACTAGGAGGCGAAGAGACGTCGTCAGCGTTCGAAGACGGAGCAGGACGGGAATACCTTGTAGCTGGAATTGAAGCGGGCACCAAAGGGAAAACAGAGGAATGTCCCATCATGCGGTGCTGATCCGAGAGCCGTGAGGGCGGTTGCTGCAATTTAGTGGAAGTCGTAGTGGAGAAGACCAGTTGAGGCCCAGACGACTGGCGGCGGTGACGAGCCGGGGACTGCCGGGATGCTCCAACAGACGGAGGACGCCGAGTACGAAATTTGATGGATAGAGGTGAACCGGTTGGGGGTGGCAGCCATTTCGGAAGAAGTCGGCCGGATGGCAGCTGACAGCGTCGGTAAAATGGCAGACGGCAATGGAGGAGACAAGGTTGAAGACAGTGCACGTCGGAAAGGAGAAACAAAGCCAGTTGTAGATCGGGTGCAAATAGATGTCGCAAGCGACACAACTGTGGGAACCGTTGTTGGTGCATAAGTGGGCCTAGCGGGTGGAGTGAGGCTGAATGGAGGTTGTTGCTGTGTGGCAGTCACCGTGGATGTTGTTTGGAGAATATTAGGTAGCTGCAAGTCAGGTGGCACTGATAGAAACTTCCTGCAAATGAAACGTGAGAGAGAAGATTGGTCCAGCACAGAGACACTCGGAAACTATGTCTCATTAAAAATCGCATGATGAGAAATAATAACGTGAAGACTTGTTCTAAAGACAGACAAATCCTTTGTGCTGATTACTTTGAAAGTCCAATTTCGCAGGATGGAAAGGACGTAGACAAGGAAACACATGCAACCAAAAGATCGGAGATGAGAATATGAGGGATTTCAACCATAAAAGCAAAGAAGAGGTGTGGAGTTTGGGAGTAAAGGAGTTGGCAATAAATTGATGCAATGTGCCGCCGTGAGAAATGCATACAACCAATAAGAGGGGTAATTTGGACTGTGGTAACAAGGTCAGTCCAGTTTTCACGACGTGAAGGTGTTTTCGCTCAGCGATGTCGTTCTGATCAGGAGTGCCTGGACAGGATAAGCAATGGTGAATTCCTCTGGTGGAAAATAGAGTTTCTAAATTTTGACCAACAAATTTGCCACCTCCATCAGATTAGACGCTGAAATTTTAGAGGGGCACGTATTTTCAAAAAGAGGAATTATAACTTGAAACATAGAGAACACATCAGATTTTCTTTTTCAGAGGAAATAATCAAACGAATCTAGAAAAGTCATCGACACAAGGAGATAAAATCTAAAACCAATTACAGAAGTTGTGGGGGCAAGTTCCCATACATCACAATGAAGCATGTCTAGGGTTTATTTGTGTGAATTGGACTTGGCTGAAACGGTAGGCTATGACTTTTGCCCAGTTGACAATGTGTGCAATGAAGCGAATATGAGGGAGAATGGGAGACAGTGAGCGTAGTGCTGATGGAGATGGATGACCCAAGCAGCTGTGTCAAAGGGCAAAACTAGTATTATTTGTTGAAAGGCACACTTTTGATGCAGGATCCACCCTGTCTGTAAATCACGAATAAGATAAGAAATGGGCATGAATAAAACAGACTAGTTATTAAAATGGCAAAGTTGTGAAACCTATAATAACTTTTTAGAAATTTGAGGGACAAAAAGTGTTGGACAAGAAGTGGTGGCACCAGAGGAAAGATGGAAGGGAGTATGATCGGTATGAGAGATAGACAGTAGTCAACCACTACCTACCATTATAGAGTCAGTGCCCAAGTAAGGCGTCTTACCAAAGAGATCAGTCGGGTCAGAAGTCAGACTGTGGGTGGCCCCACTATCAAGAAACCAATCATCTTGAACAGAAACAGAGAGAGTCACAGCTATAAGGGCAGTTGAGGCAGGCAGAGCACTATCAAGTGCACAACAATGATTAGCTTTGTGGATCAGATGGCCACATCTATAGCAAACGACCGAGGAACCGTCTGACGCAAAAGATTGAGAAGGCGTCAAGGGAATGGAATGCCCTTTGCCACGATTGTCAGAGGATCGACCGCGATTAGTTGGAGGTCGGCGAGAGGAGCCACACTTTGAGCAAGGAGAAGGCTGGCGTGCTAGTTGTGGAGCATAAACAGCAGATGCCGAAGTTGCAGTAAGAGCAGTAATCGGATGTGAGAGAATGATAGTGGTCATGATCCAACAGGAGAGCCGACAGAAAGCTAAACGTGGGAGTGGTTTGCTGGGAATCAATAAGAGCAATTACTAGGTCGAATTTAGAATCAAGACCTTTAGTGCAAAGGATCAAGTCGTCATCATCAACTGGCTTACCCGCACTAGCAAGCGCAAGAGAGATAGATTTCGCATGAATTAAGTATTCATGAATAAACTTGCTGCCACGCTGCAATGTGTGGAGTTTTGTTATCAACAGTTGAACCCGAGAGCGGTTGACCATGCCATTAACTTCATCCAGTATCGTCCAAGCATCATGAGTAGTGGCTGCTTCAACCAAACGAGGCAAGATGAAGTCAGAGACAATATAATAACCAGCCAAGTGTCATCTGATCCAACCTCTTCCATTTGGCGAGGTCTTCAGGAGAAGCTGAGCTCTCTAAGTAAGAAAATTATCCGGCTTTAAATTGAGGGAGACCACTTGGGAGATGCTTTTGACGATCGTGAGTGGAAGCGGATCGATTTCGGCGACAGCAGGCAGGACATTGGAGGTAGTCAACATGGTTTGGATAGGGAAAGTTTCGCCAAAACGCAAAAGAACCTAAGCTCTGATACCATGTAAGAACTCAAAATAATTGGAATAAATATTATTGTTGTATAACTTTGATATTTATACACAACTTTACATAAGATAAGAGTAAAAGTAGACCAGAAAAAGCAATGGTTACGGGAGTTTGGTACACACCCGTTTGGCTATTGATACAGAGGAGAAAGATTTGATACAGATAGGAAAAGGGCAAAAGAAGAATCGCGAAACGGTTTAATGCCCAAATTCAGCTCCATATTACGATTCTCACAACGATTTGATCCTACCCATTTTGAGAAACCTCCCCCTAAACAACGGATTGTGGTTTGTAGTCCAAAATTCAACTAATATTCAGCTGAAACAATTCCAAGTTTCGAGAGACTCATACAGAGCAGTTATGGAAGTGTTCATCTCATTTCACTCCTGTGACAAATTTTGGTATGGGAATCCGCCGGACGAGTACATCAAGGCGAACAACTTGACCGGTGGACATGGGTCCTTCTGTGAGGTCGTCGTCAGCCTTGACGGGAAGACTGTGGGGGCTATCTGGCCCTTCACTGTGATTTACTCTGGTGGTGTGGATCCTCTTCTCTGGAGACCGATTTCAGGAATTGGGTCTTTTGATCTCTGTGTTTACAACATCGAAATCACTCCTTTCTTAAGTAACATTTTAGATGGAGAGCCTCACGAACTCAGCTTCAGTGTCACAAATGGATAGTATGTATAGTTCATCGACACAAATCTTCATCTTTCGTTGGATCCCAAGAATTCGAGAACAAAGGGGCATCTTCTCACATCAATCGCAGAGCCAAATACCCCCTCTGTAGTTTCACACATCCAGGGTTTGAACGGAGCTTTTGTGACTACGGCAAGCAGGGAGATTTCTTCCAGGGGATGGGTCAAGTCCTCCACGGCAAAATCACAACCCATTCGTTCCAAAGCTTCGATTATGCAAACTAGTTGGTGTTCGAGAAGAACGGAGAGATGTAGGAGGTGAAGCACAAGATCTTTCTCGACCACGGTGTGTATGCGGAATTCCCTTCTTTTGACATGTATTCAAGCCAAGTCCACCATTACTTTCCTCTCTATCAGTACACCGACACCGAGCACGCTGTCGACCCCAATATTTACTCGTTGCTCTCAGAAGTCTCACTGGGATACAACAAAGAAAGATCTCTTGTTCTTCATCTGGGTTCTCGTATTCTTCCCTGAGGAACAATCAGAAGGGTCAGGGATTCATGCTTGTGAATGATAACTTGGTGGTGAAGGGAGTAGGCAGCACTGAACAAGCTTACAGGTATATCAGTAATAGCGGCTGCTACTTCAGGAAGGTGAGCAATCGAAACTACATGATTCTTTTTGATGAATCGGTAGATTCTTGTGGGAAGAATGTTCATGCATTGAGGTCGCCTTTTTGAATCCAAAGGAGGGGCTCTCTTCAATCTGATTAAACAAATCCATGGAGTAACACATTGACATGATTTCAGCGGTAATATTGTTCACTGATAAGATGATAATAATTCAAATGACAATTGTCATACTGTTTATTTAACCCACTTATGCTTAAGCGAACTATTCGGATTATTCAACTACACCAGTGTGTATGCATAAAATGAACCAGGCAACAGGAATGATATGTAAGCACAACCATGCAAGAACCACTTAAGGAACCTTGGAAAAACTGAAAACACTCTTTGACTGAAAAAAAAAAAAATACTATACACTAAATACATATGCATATCTACAATATGGAAAGGTACCTGTCATTTTCATATAGCACAAAAAACAAATTCATGTTCTCCCCTGCTAGCACGAGTGCGGAGAGAACCTCTGGCTCCTACCACCCCTTTGTAGAGTTCCAAAATCTTTTCTTTTTGGCAAGCAGTGTATATCGACGTTTCCTTTCTTTCCACTGCATAAACCTTTTCTTCTTCTTCAACCAAGAAGAATAGTCTTTTCCAGGTGTGCACGCAATGAAGTCTACCAAATCATCAAAATCAGATGGGTTTCCCATACATTTAAAATACTCTCCATTGCAGGTATTTTCATCTTCGTTTTTTAGACCAAACACCTTCGCTTTCTCAAAATTTGGGACACTACATGACAAGATTGACATGTTATTCGATGCTTCTTTTAATCTAGAACATACAATTCCCAACCTGTACATAAGGCTTTGTATAAAAATTGAATGACAGTGAGAAACATATCTTGTTCAAATCCAAAAAGCACAATTACAGCATATTTTGCAAAGGAGAAATTCGCATGTCCTAAAAAATCGTACGTCAAAACAAAATTATACAATTTTGTTATGAACTAGTAATCTCAATTGGCTCATGAACTCATACAATCACAAACAGAGACCACAGATTTTTAAGCCTAAAAAAAGGAAAGAATTAAAAATTAATGGGCCTAAAAAGAATGAGGGGTCCAAAATTGACGGCCAACACTGCACAGAAATCATAAGGCCAAGGGATTCCAAGCTGAAACAAGTGGACAATCTATTTATAAAATCATTCGTCATCTTCAGGCCATATTCCACAGAGGCATAAACATGCCTAAGATATGGATTACACAGATGAGGCACTAACCATGCTTTGACATCTCAGCCCAGCATATTAGACCCAGTTCGTCCCAACTTAATGACCCACCTTTGGTACACAAGCTCTAAACTCTAGAAATCCTAAGCTACAGTTAATGCTACACTGAAAAACTGGTCAAAGTTACAAGTGTATTAACCAAACCTACATGAAAAACAGAAACCATAAAAAACGAAATCATGTCAAGCCTATTATCAACGATGCAACAGCCACTAGAATGTGCATACCCTTTTATTTCACCTTCAAGATGTTTGGATCTTTCCTTCATAATTGTCTTTTGAATTTTTTGAAAGTTCAAGGCAATACTCTGAATTTTTCCATTCTGCAATTAAAAAAAGAAAATTGTAAATCATGGAAGGTGAATAATCAAAGCAAAGATTTGAGCAATATCGGCATTTCATATGAGTTTTACTTCATGGTATTAAAAAAACAAAATAGAATAAGATGAAATATGAGTTATACTTCACCTGAAAAGCTTTAGCAAAAGACAGCTTAGAACAGGAAGATTCTTTTGCAGAAACAAGGATTGGTCTCAATACATTAGTATTACCATCTTCGAAAATAACCAGATTCATCAATGCCATCATCATGAATATACAGCTTTTCCATAAAAAGTCACGCCCGCTTTGAAAGGCAAATACCATCCCGCCTGCTAAATGAATTAGCATCAACTTTGTCTCCTTGTGCATTACAGCATCCATCCCTAGACCATCAAGTAATGCCTTTTGAACAGGCATGGCATAGCTATATTCCCCAAAACAGCCAATGGTTCTAATTATAAACTCATATTCCCTACATAATGAGTAATCACGTAGATTTCTGAAAGGTGCTTTGCCCCAACTTCCCTTAATATAACCAACGATCTGTAATAGCGTACAGCTCATCAGCTTCAGTGCTGCAGCCAAGACATATATTTCTTGCTGGCTTACTTCCCTATTGACTGATGCAGCATTCACCAAGTTTTTGCTCGAGAGAATTATTTTTATTACACTTTTTAGTACAGAACAAATTTCATGCCTGTGTAACTCATCCAGAATATGCTGGTTCTCTTCAATGAAAGCTGCAGAGGTGCTCAAAAGGTGAGGTCCCAAAGCTTGAGAATTTACACTACCAGAGCAAGGTTGAGTCGCCTTGACCAACTCATGGACTCGGAAGTTAATTTTGTCGCGTGTCACTGGTAAAATACAACATTCAAAACTCAACTGATATCCCTTTCCAACTAAAACTCGCTCCACATCCGGAAAACTCAAGTCATTGACTTCTTCACTGAGACTAAAAATCTGTTTGTACAAGTTAATTGATAATTCAAATGCTGAGATATACTGTGACAACAGTATTCGAGATGTTTTTGTCTCAAAAGGACTCAAGTTGATACCAATGCAACTGGAGACCAAGGAAACCAAATGAGCCAGGAGCATTCGAGGTACAGAAAGAATAATAGAAGATCTGAGTAAAGTTAAGCCTGCGGCTAATGTTAGATTTGGAGTTCTGGAATCTAGATTGGACCAGAATAGAGTGTCCAAGTATTTTTCAACTAAATATTTGCTTGAACATGATAGAAGAAAATGACTGCAAACCACCTCTAGAATGATGAAATCATGAACAGAAGGAAAGGCCTTATTTTCTATCGAAGAAACATATTCAGGTTTCCTGAAGTGCTTGCACAAATGCTTGTCCTTCAAAAGTTCATCCATGAAGACCTAAAGACCAGAAGGAAACTTTAGCTTTCTCCAAGGCCATCAAACAACTGAACAATGACATAGAACTCAAATCCAAAAGGCCAAGTAATTCCAACGATTTAGTGATTAGGACACAATAACAGACCACGGAAATGAATCTAATCAATGGCCCAACCTGTACACCAGTACTTTTAGGACCAAGAATATGACAATATAATAAGTATATATATTCTGATGGCAGTTTATTATTGATAGGGTTTAGTCCCACATAGATAAATGAGTAGAAAAGATCATGGCTTATTAGTTGGAAAAAGGATTCCTAACTTCGGCTAGTCATTTTTGGATAGACCTCGGCCCAACTTTACATGGTAGCAGAGCGGATCCTCATACTTGGGCCTCCACCCAAGTTGTCCACCTGTATGAGTCCAAAAGAAGGCCCACACGTGCGGGGGAGTGTTAGAATTTAGTCCCACATAGATAAACAAGTAGAAAAGATCCTGGTTTATTAGTTGGAAAGAGGCTTCCTAACTTCGGCTAGTCATGTTGGATAGACCTCGGCCCAAATTTACGATTATACTATAAGAAATGTCACCTGTTGAACATAATCAGGGGTTTGCCAGCTCTTTCAGTGCACAATACACTATTAAAATAAGGAAGCCCCTGCAGAGGTGTTTGACACCAGATGTGTAAGAAGTCGTACAAAGCTATTCTTGCTTAGAACAACACTGCTTTGTGCAAGTTCGGCAAAACATACACCTAAAACTAGCAGAGGAGAGCTTCTCTTGAAGGATTATGCATAGGCCGTGTAAGACCTAAGCAATCAGTTGTATTTGATGGTTTTGAATAAAAGGTAAAGAAGGACCCTCACAGGTTCTACTCCCCTTGTAGTTTACATAGTATGCCTCTGAAATATATATCAAATGAAATCACTGAGCAGTAAACAGTTGGAGGAGTTTAACGTACCTCAAGCACTGAACTTAAAACAAGAACATTATCAGCAACTTGATCAGCAGAGTAGACAGAAGTATCCAATTCCTCAAGATTAGTGGTTAAAGGAGCATTTGATATGTTGGAATCACACAATATTGAACCGAGATGACATGTCCTTTCAAATATTGCAACAAGGGTTTGGCATTTCTTTGAAACTATGCATGGATCAAACTCCAGTAAAGGCAGAATAACCAAGCAGCATCTTAGAAGTGAAAGGAGACCATCGAGAGGGATCAAAATATCTGACTTGTTTTGTTTAGATGCCACTCCAGCACTGATAGATGTAAATTGTTTGTCGACTTCTTCAAATAGATGATCAGATAAGATAGCAATATCTTGAAGCTTTAGCTCTTCCCCAACAAACTGGTTTAAATCATCTCCTAAAACTGATGAATATACAGAAGTCTGCAATAAAAGGCTGTACAATTGCTTCCATTGTGGTTGGTCAAATTCCTGAAACCCAAAAAACCAAAATTAAATTATCTGGATGCTGCTGTATATATGAAGAAAAATCTATCAGAAATAAAATCATATTAATTAAATCTTTAACTAGTGACCTGGACAGATACGAATTCGGAAATATCAGTAGGTTACTATGCATCTTAATGCCGAGTTTTCTCAGAAAAGATTTTCGCTTTAGTGTAGGTTAGCTTGCAAAGAAGACGCAAGCAAAAAGAAATACAGAAACATACAACAGCGGGAACAAATGGTCGAAGTGCCTTTCATTCCGCAAAAAACTAATTTACGTTTTAGAACAAAACCAACTGTTGATTATACGTTCTTCCAGGTTCCTTCTTTCGCAAACTGAATTTGCAAATGACGAGATAAGAATCCGCGCCCTCCGATAACTTATAACGATGGAAAAAAAAGTATTTTTTTTCTATGCAAGCGTAATTTGCAATTATCAAACCACTGAAAAATGAGAAGCGAAGAGAATTTCAGACAAGGAAAAAATTTGGTCCATAAAAAACACGGGAAATGGCAATTTCATCTTACAAAAGACATTGTTAAAGTGGAACCTGTGAAGCTTTATATGGATTCAGGATTTGGAAGCTAGAAAATGGAGATAAACAGGTCGGTTGGATGTTCGAGTCCGTGAAACCGCTTAGCAGGGACGTTAACTTCTCCAACAAAGTTGAACTCCACTCGCAGGAATGCATGGTAGCCGGGGAGCTGGAAACCTTATGCTTCAAAGACGAGCCCCGCGGGATGGTTTCAAATTCATGGAAGGAAGCCAGAAATGGAAAGAACAGAAGGCAGAAATCATACCTCCCAAAGCCCGCCTCCGCGCCGCCGCCGTTTTAGTTGAGTAATGCTAGGCGTATTGTGGAAGAGTAATGATTCGCGCACTGGTTCAGTGCGCGAATCGGGCACTGATCCGACGTGGATGTCATAGTTGGCATCCACGTGAAAGGATGAGTTGGATCGTGAATCGGGTTCGACAGCGAAAAATTTCAGAGAGCTAGCGTCCGTGAAAAATTTCAGAGGGCTCTTGTTTGAGAAAAAATTCAGAGAGACGCGGAAAACTCTTTTTCGTTGTTCCTCCGGTCCAGAAAAAACCAGAGCTCGCGCCCGAAGCCTGAAGTGCGAAATCGACGGAAAGATAGCTCGCGTCCGTGAAAAAACTCAGAGAGACACGGGAAACTCTTTTTCGTTGTTCCTTCTTCTTCTCCGGTCCAGAAAAAACCAGAGCTCGCGTCCGGAAGCCTGAAGTGCGAAAACGCTCGGCAAATCTTTCCTTCGAAAACGCTCGGGAAGCCTGAACCGTGAACCGCAAAAAAATTTCTTTCGTCCGTACTTGTATCTAAAGCTCCCGACATGAATGCGAGTCTTTTGGAACTCCTAATTTAACAAAAAAATTGTTTCTTTGTTTGTTCTTCCTCTCCTGTCCACAAAACTTCTTTCGTCGGTGCTCGTATCTTCCGTGGTTACTTGTTGATCATTTGAGGTAAGGCTCTTAAATTCGTAATTATATTTTCCTGAAAACAGAATTTTTTTTAAAACTGGGAGTCTTTAATGATGGCATTTACTCTTATGCATAGTTATTTTTCAACTTTATTTATGACGCAACTAAGTATTAAAATTGTTTTTGCGTCCAATTTATATGAGCAGAGGACTTGGATTGGTTGAATATCTTTTTAAAATTTACATGCTAAATTCAGGGACAGTTTTTTTTTGCATATTGAGTTACCACAAGCACTTAGTCTGTGGTTGTACAATTTAAAATTCCTAAGTTTTTTATACTGATCCAACGTAGCTCTCAATATGTTTCTATGCTGATCCAACCTAGCTTTTAATACATTTCTATGCTTTCAGCTGAGCCTACAAAGTCAATTAGGTAAATTAGGTTGCATTTCTTCTTGACCTTGAAAAAAATGACTTATCTATGTTTGTGTATATGTGTATATATTTGTTATCATGATCTCTGTTTTTTTGTGATTAATGTCTATTAGTACGGTTTTATGTATTCTTCTTTATTCTTTTATTGCAAATTTTATGTGTTCTACTTTAGGGAATGGCTAGTGGCTCTCTAAAGGAAAATACATTGGATGACTGTAAAGAAGTAGTGATTGTTGATAAACCGATTGTTGATGAGAAAAATTGTGAAGAAGTACCTCATCATCAACCCTTAATTGAGGGAGAAGATGGAACCCCTCGAGTAGGGTTGGTTTTTAGTTCTTGTGAAGAAGTCAGAAAATTCTACACTATATATGCTCAACAAGTTGGATTTGGCATAATGAAAAGGAGTTCTAGTCATGGAAAAGATGGAATATGCAACACATTTAAATTAGCATGTTTAAAAGAAGGGAAACCAAGATATAGGGCTGAAATTCCTTACCATTCAAGACCATCAGCAAAAACAGATTGCAAGGCCGGCATAATTGCAAATTTGCATAAAGATGGGTTGTATCATCTTACCAAAGTTCATCTCGATCATAACCATGCAGTAAGCCCATCAAAGTCTCGATTTTTCAAATCGCATAGAAAGTTGCCCAGCCATGTAAAGAAAAATCTTGAATTTAATGATGACGCAGGGGTGCGTTTAAACAAGTCTGTTCAAGTATGGGCAAAGAGAATGGGAGGTTTTGACAAGCTAAGTTTTTCTGAAAGAGAATGTAGAAATTATGTTGACAAAATTAGACAACTTAAGCTTGGTGAGGGAGATGCTGAAGCCATTCATCAGTATTTTGTTCATATGCAAAGCAAGTATCGCAATTTTTTTTATGCAATTGATTTAGACTCTGAGGATCGATTGAAAAATGTTTTTTGGGCTGATTCTAGATCAAGAAGTGCATATCAGTATTTTGGGGATGTGATATCTTTTAATACTACATATTTGACAAATAGGTATGACATGCCATTTGCTCCATTCGTTGGTGTTAACCATCATGGTCAGTCAATACTTTTAGGTTGTGCATTACTTGCAAATGAAAGTATTGAGACATATATTTGGGTGTTTCGAACATGGCTAGTTTGTATGTCTGGAATTCCGCCTAAAGCGATAATTACTGATCAATGTAAGCCTATAAAAGTAGCCATTGCTAATGTATTTCCAGAGGCTCATCATTGTTTGTGTTTATGGCATATTATGAAAAAAATCCCTCAAAAGTTGGGCAGTCTCAATGACTATAAATCCATTAAAAAGAAGTTAAAGTCAGTAGTGTATCAAGCATTGAGAATTGAGGAGTTTGAGCAAAATTGGTTGAAATTGATTGAGGAGTACAAACTTGAAGAAAATGAGTGGTTGCGATCACTTTATGAAATCCGAAGTAATTGGATTCCTGTTTATGTGAAAGATATTTTTTGGGCAGGTATGTCTACAACTCAACGTAGTGAAAGTATGAATGCTTTTTTTGATGGGTATATACATTCAAAGACCTCTTTAAAGCAGTTTGTTGAAAAATATGAGTTTGCATTGCAAAGCAAATATGAGAAAGAAGCACATGCAGATTTTTACTCATTTAATGTGAGACCACCATTGATATCCAAATATCATATGGAGAAACAAGTGAGTGAGATTTACACATTTGAAATCTTTAAGAAGTTTCAAGAAGAGATAAAGGCCTTAATATATTGTCATGCTTCTTTAGTAAAAAAAGATGGATTTGTATCTACACTAGAAGTTTTAGAACATGTTATCAGAAAAGATGGAAGGAGTCTGGAGCGAATCAAGTATGAAGTTATTTATGATGAAAGAGAACAAAAGCTTTGGTGCATATGTCGTTCATTTGAATCTAGGGGGATTCTTTGTAGACATGCGTTATCTGTGTTAAGTTTTTTCGAGGTGTTTGAAATTCCATCTTACTATATTTTGGCCCGTTGGAGGAAGGATTTTAAGCGTTTACATGCGATGGCTTCTACTAGTTCGATAATTGATACCACAAACTTTTTTACAGTGACTTTTGATTTCCTCAAGGAGAAAGTAGGGGCTTGAGAAAGTAGGGGCTTGAGAAAGTACGGGTGATCAAAGTGATGGAATGGAATAGTTGTGCTCAACTAAGATGTGTGATGTATATCCAAGTCTCTTACTTGAAAGTTCAATGTTTTGTTTTTTTTTTTTTTTTTTGAGCACTGCAATACTCTGAAATGTTTTGTTTTTTTGAGAGTACTGCAGTACTCTTAG